>PVHT021183693.1:31210517-31271453 GCA_004024745.2 Catagonus wagneri | reverse complement strand
TTTTTTTTTTTTTTTTCTATTCCTGTGGTGTCCGTTGTGATTTCTCCTTTTTCATTTCTTATTTTGTTTCATTTTTTTCCTCCTCTTCTTGATGAGTCTGGCCAGGGTCTTTCAATTATGTTTACTTTTTCAAAGAACCAGCTCTTGATTTTATTTTTTTCTATTGCATTTGAATCTGTTTTATTGATTTCCTCTCTTGATCTTTATGATTTCCTTCCTTCTGCTGATTTGAGGTTTTGTTTGTTCTTCTTTTTCTAATTCATTGAGGTGGTGGGTTCAGTTGTCGGTTTGAGATTTTTCTTCTTTTTTGAAGAAGGTCTGTATTGCTATGAATTTCACTCTGAGCACTACTTTTGCAGCATCTCATAGATTTTGAGTGGTTGTGTCTTCATTATAATTTGTGTCGAAGTATTTTTTAATTTCCTTCTTGATTTCCTCATTGACCCATTGTTTTTTTAGTATCCATGTTTTTTATTCACCAAGTAACTTCTAATTTCCAGCATTTAATGGATATAATTAAAGCCAGAGAGCCCTCCTCAAAACTTCCCAAATCACATGACAGGGTCTCATACCCTGCCTATTTGTAAATACCTCCTATGTGCATGTGTTTCACAGTCTTAAGGCAAAAGGTCAGTTTGTGTTTGATCAGAATTTTATCATATTTTATTTTTCTTACAGCTGCCCTTGCAGTATAGGGAAATTCCATGTTTAGGGGTCAAATAGAAGCTGCAGCTGAAGGCTACACCACATCCACATCAATGCAGGATCCAAGCTGCATATGTGACTTATGTTGTAGCTCACAGAAAGACCAGATCCTTAACCAACTGAGTGAGGCCAGGGGGATGTGAACCCACATTCTCATGGACACTATGAGGATTTCTTAACCTGCTGAGCCACAGTGGGATCTTCTGATCAAAATTTTAAATCACCTGAAATTAATTATAAAACCCCCATGTCTTTACTGGTTTATCAGCTGCCTGATCTATATGCTACCTTATTTTTAAAAGGAATTTTATCTGTCTGTTTTATAATCAAGTAAAGCACTCATATGAAGCCAAGACAAATAAAAGAAAATAAATCTACCTAGCTAGTAAGTAATACTGGGAATTTTTCAAAAATCCAAGAAAGGTAACTTCACATATATTTTGCAAATCACAATCTACGGTACAACATTTGTAGCCATGCTTCTCTTTATTGTTTCTAATACAAGTTACTCTGCTATTTTCTCCAGGCCTCTTTGACTCTGAGCATTAAACACTTTCTGCCACTTAGCTTTGTTGCCTAAGAATGGCAGCCAATAAAGAATCCAAGAACATGATAGATAATTTTGAAAATCTGATAAATTATTTTATCAATGATCTTATCGATAAATCATTTGATCCAATCAGAATCATATTCTGCAGTTACCCATCTTTGATTTACTTTGAAACAGACTTTTGTACATGAAAACATATTGAAAACAGTAACTGCAAATATTAAACCATATAGAATATGTTAGTATACACCATGCCAGGAAGTCAACCTGGGCTAATTTGCTTCATTTTGTTTGCTATTCTAAATAAAAAGAAAATTTTAATCCAGGCACATCACACACATGTAGAAAGTTTAGATAACTTGATATGGAAGTCACACAAAACTTCTGAGTTAAGAAGGATTAGAAATGGGTAGAACAATGCTTGATTATCAGTAATATAATAATGACTTGGAAATAAAGACAATTCCATTTTAATCTGCTGAAGATTACATTTTTTTTTCTTTCAGTGATTTATTTTAATATTGTTTAACAATTTCAAAACAGATTGTGAAATCTGGACATTAGATAATAAAGTATTTGTCAAGCATTACTCCACTTAAAATTATTGTGTTACCTCACATTATTATGTGAGACTTGTTGATATGCTTTGCCTGAATCAAGATTCAGAGAATCTGTGTGTTTTTTATTTAGGAAAGATAATTCAAGTCAACATAGTATGCGTTCTTATCAAAAAACTAGATTCAGGGCTAGGAGTTCCCTGGTGGCTCAGCACGTTCAGGATCTGATATTGTCACTGCTGTGGCTTGAGTCACTGCCATGGCAAGGTTCGATCCCTAGCCCGGAAACTTCTGCATGCCATGGGCACAGCCTAAAAAAAAAATCAGGAACAACTAGATCCAGTGTTACAGTCGACTGTTAAGTAATAGTTTCTATGAATTAAGCACGTGCCTTGTGCTAAGGGCTGTGCTTAGAGATTTAGATTTTTGTTTTCATTTATTCGTCACACAAGTTTTATAAGGTAGAGACTGTTAAAGAAGAACAAAGCTTAGGTAGAATGCTTTGTCCAGGTTAACCCAAGGCATGCTGGAAGCCAGGTCCATCAGACTCAAAGTCCATGTAGTCCCAACCCAAGATTAGATAAGTAACCTTTTGACAATTGCTACAGCCATAGCTGATGTCATACATAACATGTATGTCTGCAGTGTGATTTTGCTAAAGCATATGAAATTATACGACAGGACAAATGCCAAACACACAGGATTGTATTCAGTATTGTAATGTGCCATAGAGGGTGGGAGCGCCTTCTTTGGGCCGTGGAATTCAGAATGAGGATTTATTTATGTATCCATTTATTAACATTTCACCATAAGCATACTGCCTTTATACACCCACATTTCACTCGTAAATGCTTTGACATAATTCTAGTAACATTATAATACTGACAAAAATTATTGGGAGTCTCATATTACCTGACTTCTACCCTTTCTTGAATTACCCCAATTGTCACAAGAATATCTCTTTTTAAATACCAGTATGTAATAAATTTTCACATTTTTGCATTTGTTGCTGTTCTTGTTTAATTTTGACAGATCTCTTTTGAAAGAGGCTACTGCTTTGAAAGAACTCGATGTAGGAATTTTAGTGTCTTCTTCATCACCCTAATGTTTTTTTTAATTGAGTTGTACACATTCTTTTTTTGTTTTTCTCTTCTTAAATTGACTTAACAATATTATGTTAGTTTCAAGTGTACAACATAGTGGCTCAGTATTTTTACACATTCCAGAATGATCACAGGTCTAATTACCAGAGATTACCACAGAAAGTTATTGCAATATTATTGACTATATTCCCGGTGCTGTACATCGCCATGAATTATTTACTTTATAATTTGAAATTTTTACCTTTAACTCTCTCTCACCTTTTTCTTTCATGCATTATCCTGCTACCCACCTTCCCTCTGGCAACCACCATTTTATTCTCTGTACCTATGAATCTATCTCTGTTTTCTATTTTGTTTTTTTTAGATTCCACATATAAGTGAAATCATATGGTATTTATTTCTCTCTCTGTCTCACTAATTTCGCTTAGTGTAATACCCTCTAGATCTATCCATGTTGTTGTAAAAGCCAAGATTTCATTTTTCTGGCTAATAGTCCTTTGTATGTAAATACCACATCTTCTTTATTCATTGATCTACCAGTGCATGCAGAGGTTGTGCCCGTATCTTGGCTACTTTAAATAATGCTACAATGAGAATTGGTATACATATTTTTTTCAATTAGTTTTTTGATAAAGGGGTCAATCTAAGAAGACATAACAACTGTAAATATATGTGCACCCAACATAGGTGCACCAAAATACATAAAGCAAATATTAACAAATCTAAAGGGAGAAACTGACAGTAACACAATAATAATAGAGTACTTTAATTAATACCCCCACTTGCATCAATGGACAGATCACCAGATAGAAAATCAATAAGGAAAAACTGGCCTTAAATGACACATTATATCAGATGGCTTTAATGGATATTCCATTCCACCCAAAAGCAGTAGAATACACATTCTTTTCAAGTACACATAGAACATTCTCTAGCATAGATAAATAAGTTAGGCCACAAAATAAATCTCAGTAATATTAAGAAGACTGAAATCGTATCAAGCATCTTTTTCAACCACAATAGCATAAGGTTGGAAATTAACACAGGCAGTATGCTTTTGTACATCAATCTTAGTAATATGTTTTTTTTGGGGGGGATCTGCCTCCTCAGGCAAGGGAAACAAAAGCAAACATAAACAAACAGGACTATACCAAACTAATAAGCTTTTGCACAAGGAAGGAAACTATCAATAAAATGAAACAGAAGCCTACCAAGTGAGAGGAAAAATATTTACCTGATAAGCTAATATCCAAAATATACAAAGAACTCATACAACTCAATAGCAAAAACAAAATAATCTGATTAGAAAGTAGGCAGAGGACCCGAATAGACATTTTTCAAAGAAGACATACAGATGGCCACCGGGCACATGAAAAGATGCTCAGCATCACCGGTCATCAGGGAAATACACATCAAACCCACAAGGAGATACCACCTCACATTTGTCAGGATGGCTATAGTCAAAAAGACAGCAAATAACAAGTGTTGGCAAAGATGTGGAGAAAAGGGAACATTTGTGCACTGTTGGTAAGACTGTAAATTGAGGCAGTTGCTATACAGAACAGTATGGTAGTTCCTCAAAAAATTAATAGAAACTGCCATATGATTCATCAATTTCACTTCTAGGTATTTACCCAAATAATACATTTTTTTAAAATGAGTTCTACTATTAAGTTAAAGATCCTTGAACTTGTCAAATTTATAATACTGAGAAGAGAGTTTGGTATCATGCAAAATGTAAGGCAAAGCAAAGTGTTAAAACTGTTCTTTTCTTAACAAAACTAAAATTAGATTATAATATAAATTATATTTATATAGATATAAATTAGATATCATAGATGTTTTCATAAGTATAATGCCATCACCAAGTTGTACTATTATTTAGTTACAGATATGCTACTATTTAAAAGTAAAGAAACTGTATTAGAACTGGTATTAATTTTGGTATTGGACCAGTGTCAAGTAAGCATGGCATCTTAGAACTGTAAGTGTTCCTCCTGAATTTCGTTAAATGACTCATTTTATAGACAATGAAATTTACCCTAAAACTACTTGGAAAATGTCTTTGTATGAGAATTATGAAAGTTTGACATGTCCAACTGACATGCACTCATGAAAAACAAGCATGTTCTTTATTGATAGGTAGGGATAGTAATTTTAACAACCTAACAGATCTAGATTAAAACAAAAGATAATAACTGAAAACTGAAGAACAATCAAAATTTTCTTTGCAGAATCTGCTTATAGTTCTTTGATTGCAAATATTAGTCCAAATTTAAGTCTGTGATTATATTATATATATTTCTGGAATTATAGAGACATTTTAATTTTTCTAAATTTTCTAATACAAAATTGATTTAAAGCATTGAATTATTCCAAATAATGACTGAAATTCATAGTGTTATCAGGGTATTAATATTTGGGTATTACATGACAATAATATTCAGTAATTTACTATTAAATTACTAAAACTCACAATAAATTTATTATACTAAATGAGATTACTAAATGTAATCTAAAATGTATTACAAGAGAAAACACAAAAATTTACATAAAGATTTCATGAAATTTGGAATTGAAATCAAGTATAGAAGTTCCCTTCATGGCTCAGTGGTTAACGAATCCGACTAAGAACCATGAGGTTGCAGGTTTGATCCCTGGCCTTGCTCACTGGGTTAAGGATACGGTGTTGCCGTGAGCTGTGGTGTAGGTTGCAGACACGGCTCGGATCTCCCGCGTGGCTGTGGCTGTGGCAAAGGCCGGCAGCTACAGCTCCGGTTAGACCCCTAGCCTGGGAACCTCCATATGCCCCGGGTGCAGCTCTACATAAAGGCAAAAAGACAGAAAAATAAATAAATAAATAAAATAAAAATTAAAAAAAAGAAAATCAAGTATAGAAAAGTAACTTTTCTTTAAAATTGTGACAAAGGCTTTTTCATGTTGCACATTTTTATTAAAACCACAATAGCTGATTCTTAACTATAATATATATGGGGATATAAAACCTTTCCAATACCTTCTGCATAAATACACTAAAAACATATTTTCAGTTAAAAAACAATTTAATGAATATTTATGAGCATAAATTAACTTATATGCTAATAATTATTTATTAAAATAACATTTTATTGAGTGTATATTGTTTTCAAAGTTCAAGTGAAAATATTTTAAGCTTGTGTAGCTTCATTATGATTTTACATCTTATTAAAGGTAAATTTGTTATAAAAATTCTATTAAATTAAAAACTATCGGGAGTTCCCTTCATGGCTTAGTGGTTAAGGAATCCGACTAAGAACCATGAGGTTGCGGGTTCGATCCCTGGCCTTGCTCACTGGGTTAAGGATCCGGCGTTGCCGTGAGCTGTGGTGCAGGTCGCAGACTCGGCTCGGATCCCGCATTGCTGTGGTTGTGGCGAAGGCCGGCGGCTACAGCTCCTGTTAGACCCCTAGCCTGGGAACCTCCATATGCCGCAGGTGCGGCTCTAGATAAAGGCAAAAAAAAAAAAAAAACTACCTACAATATATAATGTAGCTATAATTTTAATTACACAAATTTTAGGAAGGGGTACTTTTTTCTGCAAAAAAATTCATTTTTTATATAATGTTTCCTTTCAGAAGTAATTTAACTCTGTCTTTATACATTTAATAGCAACAATAAATTAGTAAAAACTAAGCCTGCTTCCTACGACTCCTTACGAATGTGTTCCTAAGCAAGGTAATTATCTATTTTTATCAGAAAAAAAGTGAATGAGAAAAAAGAATAAGAAAGAACTTAATGCTGCATAGTGAAATATATCTATACAAAAGTGAATTATATCTACATAATAAATAGTGAATTATAGTATACATAGTGAATTAGACATCAAGTGGGTTCTTTTAAATTTTTGTTAGTATAAAATTAGGATGGTGAAAATAACACATACACAGTACTGTATAAATAGACGATTAGGGATTTCCCATCGTGGCACAGTGGAAACGAATCCGACTAGGAACCAGAGGTTGTGGGTTCGATCCCTGGCCTTGCTCAGTGGGTTAAGGATCCAGTGTTGCCATGAGTTGTGGTGTAGGTTGCAAACATGGATAAGATCTGGTGTTGCTGTGGCACAGGCCGCCACTGCAGGTCCAATTAGAACCCTAGCCTGGGAAACTTCATATGCCATGGGTGCAGCCCTAAACAGCAAAGTAAATAAACAAATAGAATGATTGATGATTAATGAGAACCTATTGTATAGCACAGGAAAATCTACCCGATCATTTGTAATGATATATATATGGGAAAAAATAGTAGATATATTTACATGTATGTCTGATTCATTTTGCTGTGCACCTGAAACTAATAACATTGTTAATCAACTATAATCCAATAAAATTCAATTAAAAAAAATGAAAAGCTGTGTTAGTATAGAACCAAGGATTGTCTTATTTTTTTAATTAAAAAAATGGTTAACACCTATGACCTCTATGAAATATCAATGCAGAAGTGAAAAGAAATATACAAAATCTTCAAGTCAATTTTGACATTCTCAATTCAAACATTTAAGAAAATCTTGAACTAAAGTCTCAATATCATAATCGTTCCTGAAATAATCTAAACTCTAAACACTTTACTGAAGTACTGAGACCCATTACTTAAATAAAAAAGGCTGAGATTATACAGCTTAGTAAATCACAGGATCTTAGATTTTGAACACATAGAATGGTGATCATTAAGAAAATGGAATTCAAGCAGAAAATGCAGTAGTTAATAAAACCTGTTAATATTATTAAAATATTAGTTTTCTTTGAATGAGTACTTAGTATATTCTAGGCATTGTGTTAAGTACTTACATGTATTATTTCAACTAATTTTCACAACTGTCTTATGATACAGGCAATTACATTATGTTCTTTGAACCATGCATGATACCTCAACTTTCAAAATAAATTTAAACTTTGTATTATAAATGTAATATAACTTCAATTCCTAAAATATTATTTTTTAAATATTCTATAATTCTATTACCTCAGAAAAAAGGCTGTGCATAAAACTAAATATTGAAGAATATAAAAATCAAAAGTATCTACTATCCTGTTAGGTCATTGTTTATATTAATCCTTAAGAGCCAAGTTCTATTTATTTTTAACATTCAAATTTCCATTTATTTATATCTGCCTTATTCCACAAGAATAATTAGAGGCAATTTTAATCTTTTTGCTTCAGATTCAAATTATGCTACATGGTATCAGTATAATCTTTAACATCAAATAATGTCAAGTGTGATCCTGAGGGACCACATATCTGTAATTGATTTATTTTATATTATTATACTCAGTTCAGTTTTGCAAGTTTGAGAGAGGTGATGTTATTAAATTCATGTCCTCTCTCTTTAGAATCCTATTCAGATTTTAAGGGCTTGCTAATAATAACTAATATTTATCAAGAATTACTCATACATTTTAAGATTTAATGATCACACAACCTTGTAGTTGGGATTACTTTTGTCACCATTGTGGAAATTTAAAAAAGAAAACAGGATACTCTAAGACTTCAGAGGGGTTAAATGATATCCTAAAGTCACATAAACATCAAGCAGAGGAGCTTAAACTTGAGTTGTCTCTACCATCTATGCATCTGACCAGCTGTGCTTCACTATTCAAAACAAATCACCTGTTGAATACAGAATACCACACGATGGAAGGACTGGGAAATCTGTCTGCACAGGAAAAAAAAAAAAAAATGGAAACCATCAACCAGACACAGGGAGAGAGAGAGAAAAGCTGAAATGTGAAAGGATAGCACAGGATTACCACAAAGCCGTTGTTATTACCACGGAAACACCTGCATCGCTGTGTCCCAATAATGCCTCAAAAGTTAAAAAAATATGTAACTCTTATTCTTTCAGATTTTTAGAATGATATGTAATATATAAAAAAGATTTCTGAAACATGTATAGCTTTAGGGAGTGAACTAGGAGGGATCAACTGTGTTTTCTTTCCGTCTTTCCTTCCTCTGTCTGTCTCTGTCTTCTCTCTCTTACTTCTTGCTTTTCTTAGTTTATACTGTGACAGTTAAGAGGAACACAATGCCCAACAGCTTTTTGTGTGGTACTAATCTGGATGAATGTGTGGAGATTATTTATGCTTAACATATCACAATAAGATACATATAAAAATCAACCTTCTAATAAATAATGTCACTTGTTATGATTTCACAATATTTAAACGATCAATGTAGTTATACTATCACGTTGATAAAATACAAGCATGGCTTCTAAATTATGGAGTTCATACATGACCAACTTTTTTTTTTTTAGGGCCACATGTGTGGTATGTGGAAGTTCCCAGGCTAGGGGTTGAACTGTAGTAGCAGCTGCTGGCCTATGCCATAGCCACAGCAACCCTGGATCCTTAACCCACTGAGTCATATCTGCAGCCTACACCACAGCTCATGGCAGCACTGGATTCTTAACCCACTGAGAGAGGCCAAGGATCGGACCTGCATCTTCATGGTTCCTAGACCGGTTCATTACCACTGAGCCAAAAAGGGAACTCCCATTCGTGACTAACTTTGAAGACTTATAGATATACCTTCATTTGGTTTTAAGCCATGGACAGTACTTTAACACTAAGAATAAGAACTGAAGTGTTCAATTAGTTATTTTCGTTCTAAATTCACTGTCTTAAAGTCTGATTGTTAAATGGCAGAATAATGACTCATTCTAAAGGTTTTTCATTATAACTTATGATTGAAGTTGCCTTTCAACAAAAATTAGCTTTTGTAGATATGGTAACATTTGGCCTAAGTCATTTAGAAGAATAACAGAAGTCAGTGAGTGGAACATGGAAAGCACTCTGATTAAAAAATATAAATAAATAACAGCAGATTTGGCTTTTAAATGTGTTAAGCCATTGTTTTCTGATGTTGTGTTCTAATCCTGACTATGTTTTCCATGACCAATGGAGCAGCTCTGGAGTCTGGTAATTAAAATATGGAGCATGGTCTTTTGTAATGACTTTTGAGCACAGGGTATACAGAGTGTCTCATTAAACCAGCCAGTGAACAAGTATACCCTAAGTATCAAGATAGTATTCACATTTTTGTTTATAAAATGCCTTCAAAAATGATTTTAATAAAGCAAGTTTGCTTCCACATAGAAAACTATACGTAAAATTTCATTCAGTGACACTGAAAAAAAAATCTGTTTGTATTTTTGCCGTTTTTTTTTTTATCTAGAGCCGCACCCGCGGCACATGGAGGTTCCCAGGATAGGGGTCTAACAGGAGCTGTAGCCGCCGGCCTTCGCCACAGCCACAGCAACGCGGGATCCGAGCCGCGTCTGCAACCTACACCACAGCTCA
The DNA here is from genome assembly GCA_004024745.2 of Catagonus wagneri. Classification (NCBI taxonomy): domain Eukaryota; kingdom Metazoa; phylum Chordata; class Mammalia; order Artiodactyla; family Tayassuidae; genus Catagonus; species Catagonus wagneri. Next base: position 31,261,201 of record PVHT021183693.1, on the reverse strand, counting down.
CGGCAACGCTGGATCCTTAACCCAGTGAGCAAGGCCAGGGATCGAACCCGTAACCTCATGGTTCTTAGTCAGATTCGTTAACCGCTGAGCCATGAAGAGAACTCCTCAATTTTTTTTTTATCTGAAATACTCATCGATTGTCATATAAACAGATCTGCTACCTTCATCACTACTGGGAAAAATTATAACACATCAACATTTTCAATATGGAAGGACTCTTTTTGTCTTTTCTATCCTCCTAGTTTCACTGCCACAGGACACCTAAGGTTGTACCAGTGTGCACATAACATATGCACATCATGGATATTTCATCTTCAGAAATGCCAGTTTGCTTTTTTATACACATCATTGTACTTCTGTACTAGGTATCACATATTATTCATGATAATTATTAGTTAAATGCATCAATTTGAATTTTTAGAAATAAAAAATTAAATTTTAGAATTACCACCAGAAACTTCTATCACATAGAGTAAATAATTGCTGCTTTCTATTAACTGAAATAAAGAAAAATCATTCTTTTGAACGCAGTTTTCATAGGGATTGAGTAGATGTCAGAAAAAAAGGAGACTGGAGTAAATGAAATAAACTAAAGTATACTTCAGCAAATATGAAAGGTATGCAAACACTTTACAGGAGGTAAGTTTTTAAAATGTAGTTCTTCTCAGCATTCACTTTACCTAAACCAGATAATTTCTTATTGATCTTACTTTTGTCCATTTGTTGAATTTCGTGAGATTTCCTCCCGAAAGTCCCAACTAAATGTTTTAGATTTACTTCTTTTGTAGATTAAGCTGGGTTTGAAATTCAAGTAGTATCAAGTTTACTTTTCTCCTAATATGTTGGAAACGATTTATTCAAAAATATAAACACTTAACAATTGTTTTTTACCTTTCATTTCCTTCCATGCTCTTTCAAAAGGCCTACCTGTGCAAGCATGCTTTATGGACTTGAGTGGAAGCTGGTTAAGATATACACTGGCCAGGGAGTTCCCATTGTGGCTCAGCTGAAATGAATCTGACCAGTATCCATGAGGACATACGGAGATTGGATCCCTGGCCTCACTCAGTGGATTAAGGATCCGGCATTGCCATGAGCTGTGGTGTAGGTCACAGACATGGCTCGAATCCAGCATTGCTGTGGCTGTGGTGTATGCTGGTGGTTACAGCTCTGATTCGACCCCTAGCCTGGGAACTTCCATATGCCATAAGTACAGCACTGAAAATAAATAAATAAATAAAAGCAAAAAATAAAAAAGATACATACACACTAGCCAAATAATACATAATTGATATTAGAATATAAAGCCTATCTAATGAATAGACAGGAAACTATTTTGTTTGTAGGAAACTACAGAATTATTTGGATTCTTAAATCATTAAAACTGTGATTACAAAGATAAAAAAGCATATAAGGAAAATGCAAAAACCAGCTAATATTTGCTAGTTTCTTACTACATAACTGTACTAGAAATGTACTGTATGTTACTTCTTTATGAAAAAATAGCAACAATATTTGTGAAATTTTATGTATAATTTGACATGCACAAAAGGCATAAAATATTTATTCGTTTGTAATTTTATTATATGCAAGTTTGACTCCTATAAAGACTGTGGAATTATATGTGGTGTGGACCTATATGTGGTGTGGACCCAGACAATGACCCAGCTTCCACATTTCAGGGGATTTACTCAATTTTTAGTTGTCATGTAGTACACAGAGATTTTTTTTTTATTATTATTGCTTTCTGTGAAAAGAAATACAAATGCTTTTACTGCATTTTATAAAATAAATTTCATAGTAGGGAGCTATTTAGCAATTTGGGAATCTGTGAGAGTTGTAGGATCTGCTTTAATGTCTCAGATTGTCACTGAGAGAAATCTGAGTGGATCCATTACGACGTATAAAAGACTTTTGCCTTAAAGCTTAAAGAATTAAAGCACTCTCCTATCAAATAAACTTCTATAAACAGAAAGCTAAAAGACACCTAAAGTCTTTTCTCTAAGGTTTAACCTTAAGAATAGTAACACAAGCTAGCCCTGAAGAACTTGCTTGGCTCTTTCCTTCAGCAAACAAAGTGTACACATCAAGGTGTTACAGCTAGAAGTCATCTGCCTTTTACAGTTCCTAGTACACATGTGGGGATTTTCTCATCACTCCCTTCCTAGAGATGAAATTAACAAATACATAGCATTTATGATAAAAATTAATGAGATCTCCTCCTTTCTGGCAGCAGATTATTTTCTACTCATTTTAGGAGATAATACCACAATTATGCTTCACGTTTGCCCTCTCTATCTCAGATCTAGAGATTCCCCTCCCAGAGTCATTTTAAAATTATGATTTAAGAAGTCCTTCACAGTTAAAATAATGTTTTCTTCTTTACTCATTCAGCTCCATGTTCCCAGTCCAGATGCTCATTTAGAATAATTAACAGTTGTAATTCACATAGAAGTCAACTGGTCCTTTGCCTTTTTCTGCACAAATGTATTACTCTAGTACCTCCCTTTCCAATTTTAGCCTCAGAATATGAATGTATTTGATGGACAGAGGAATCTAGTTTAGCTGGAATCATGCTACATAGCTTGGATAGTGCATTCTTTATTTCTTTTTTTTTCTTTTTTTTTGCTGTACCTGCAGAACGTGGAAGTTCTCAGGCCAGGGATAGAACCTGCACCACAGCAGCCACCCCAGCAGTGACAATGCTGGATCCTTAACCCGCTGAGCCACAAGGTAACTCCCTTCACGCTATCTTTTTTCTTTATAGTATGAATGTATAGTAACAGAGATGGCATCAATGATCCCATAATCTCTTGGACAATCACAGAAAATAGAGCTGCCTAGAATGGAATTTAAAAGGTTAAAGAAAGGATACCCTACCTTTTCTGCCAAGAACATAATGACAATTTTATGGCAAGGCTCTGTCTAGAGGGGAATTCGGTATAGATATCTTTGTTAAAACGCTTCATTGTCCTGTAAGAAAGATGATCAGGGAAAATGTATCTAATTCTTAATAACTGTCTTGTTATAGACAAATCACTAATTCACTACCTTGTAGACATTGCCAAGTGGTTTCATAATTTAAATATTTCCTGGAGATGTCAAATAAAAGAAAATAGCTATGTTTTAACTCATTGTCTACTGATGGGATTTTGGATATCTGGCCCATAAGCACTGTTGGGAGACAAATTAATTGCTTTATCTTAATGTGAATGTTTAGGCTTTTTCCCTTACAAAATTATCATTAGATATTCAGAAAGATATAAATAAGTAGAAATCATCCATAATCCCACCAACCCGATTTATATAATTGGCTTCTACCATAAACAATTCAGTCATACAGTTTAGTGCTGGGCTGAACAAGCAGGACTCATGTAATGTACCCAAAGCAACATTACAGTAGCTCCCAGTTATCCACAGTTTCACTTTCAGAGGTTTCAGATACTTGTGGTCAACTACAGTCCAAAAATACACTAAATGGAAAATTCTAGAAGAGCTATCCCTAAGTTTTAAAATCGTGGGTTGTCCTGAGTAGCTTGACGAAATCTCAGGCTATATCACTCCATCCAGCCAGGATGTGAGTCATGCCTTGCCATTGCAGTATAGGCCCCCTGCCCATTCGTCACCAAGCAATCTGCTAGTTTAACAGAGTGACTATGGTGGTATCACATTCACATCACTTTCATTACAGTTTAATGTTACAGCTACTCTATTTTATTATTAGCCATTGTTGTAAATCTCTGTGTCTCACAAATTAAACGCTATCATGGGTACACATGTATAGGTAATAACAGTGTATATAGGGTTTGGCACTATCTGTGGTTTCAGACATCTACGGGACATCTTGGAACATATACCCAGGATAAATGAGTCTATTCCACTTTGTTTCTCACTCCCCTTTTAAAACACCTAGAAAAGAACTTTCCCAAACACCTAAAGGAAGACTTATGATTATTAGCAATAAAATATTCTCTAAGCAATTCGAATCATTTGTCTTAATAACTGCTTAGAATGCCTAATCTCATGCTATGGTCAAAACTATACCCTTAACATAAAATGACATCTTTTTGTTCCTTTGTTGTTGAAAGAGTGTACTGTCTTATTTCCTTCCTCATGAACTAATTATACCCACCTATAAATTGCAGATAATAATCTGTAGATGATTGTGAAAATACATAAAAATGCTTAGAAAAGTATTTACCCATATTTCTAATGTTATTTTTAGAAATAATAAAATTATTATTAGTACTTATATATAATTATAAATGTCTTCTTATTTGTTGGACTTAGGATTTTCACATATCATTAAATATTCTTCTCTGCAGCACTGTTCACAATATTCAAGACATGGAAACAACATAAATGTCCATCAACAGATGAATGGATTAAGAAAATGTGGTACATATACACAGTGGAATACCATTCAGCCATTAAAGGAACAAAATTATGTCATTTGCAGCAACATGGATGCAACTAGAGATTCTCATACTAAGTGAAGTAGGTCAGAAAGAGAAAGACAAATACCGTATGATAACACTTATATGTAGAATATAAAATATTGCACAAATGAACATAGCTACAAAATGAAACAGACACATATAATAGAGAACAGACTTGTGGTTGCTGAAGGGGAGGCAAGACAATGGAATGGACTGGGATTTGTGGATTAGTAGATGCAAACTGTTACGTTTAGAATGCATAAGCAAGGAGGTCTTGCTACATAGCACAGGGAACTATATCCAATCACTTGTGACAGAACATGATAGAAGATTGTATGAGAAAAAGAATGTATAGATATAGATATAGATATAGATATAGATATAGATATATATAGATATGTATGACTGGGTCACTTTGCTGTACAGCAGAAATTGACAGATCATAGTAAATCAACCATAATACAAATATTTTTCTTTACACAATAATTGTTGTATAGTATTCAGCTATACAAATGTAGCATAATACTCAAATCTAAACTGGATGTATATATCATTTCAAATATTTTGTCCCATCATTTGTCATCATTGTGTTTATCATCTCCTTTTTCCCTTTTAGAATATATTGATTGAAATGGAATTACTGGATGAAAAGGTGATTATTTTTAAACTTTTAATACATATTGACAAATTATCCTACAAAAAAATTAGTATTACAGTACATTACATTTTCAAAACTATCTTAAAATTTTGGCCTGTTCTCTACTATCGGACACTGATTTAAGTATAAAGGCATCCTTGGAAGATAATTTAAAAAACAGGCACAGAATGTTCTCTTGTGTCCTTACGGAGTGTGCCAACAGATTTCTGGAAACTTTTTTGGTCCTGAGAGTTAGCAAAGCTCATATAGGTTTGGAAAAGGAGTAATGCAATATATCTTCAGAACCACAGTTTCAGTGACATAACTACATAGCTACACTGACCATTCATTTTTAATAGAAAAAGAAATTGAAGTAAGAATGAGCAGTAGTGACTCTATTGTGGTGGCTCATTATGAGATACTTAGATTGAACTGTTTTAATTATGTAAATGCATCTAGTGGATGAGTGTTAATAAACTTCTATTTAAATAAAATAAATCAAAATTCTACTTCTCCTTAGTATATTATGTTTCAATTAAATTTCTAAGCACAGTCAGTAATTGTGAAGTTATACAGTTGACAAAATTAATCACTAAGACTGTAAATCAGCAAGATACTAGTCTAACATAAAGCACAAGTTAATTAGATAATAGATTGGAAGTTTTGCAGAGATCATGAGGACCCTATGGTTCTCATTTTTAGCATTCCAAATAAGTATTATGAAGAGAATGCCAATTTTATGAAGGTCACACAAACTCACAATATCTTAAAGATCTTAATGTAAGATTTTCCATTTTGGAAAAACTATCTTCCTATGACACACTATGCCTCTTTGTCTTTCTCTGTCTCTCCACTCTCTTGCATGCATGCTCTCTCTCTCTCACACACACAAACACACACACCTTCTCTTTCTCTTCATGTTCCCAGATGCACATATCCACATGTAAGTCTAAATGAACAAAATATTCACACCATCAAATAATAGCTATTGGACCAACCTTATAAAGTAGAGGCAATTTTCCTAATTTCAGGAGTGCAATCTGATTTGTTACGTTTTTCATTTTTTTAATCCTCTTTAAATCATCTGCATTTCCGTAACTCACATCAATGACTTCAGCCTGAAAGAGAAAACAAAGAAAAATAAAGCCATGTCAGAGGAATTATTCCAAATTGTCCATTTAGTATAATAAAATCATCCACAGTAACAAAATATTTAAAGGAGAACTAATCTCTCTCTCACCTTGTCCTAATCGTGACCTTTCTATCAAGGTACAACAATTCCTCTTTGAAAAGTCCTTTGACAGAAAGATTTAGAGCCATTTTTGCTCTGCTCTCTCACTTCTAAACAAGTTACAAAGCCAGTTCTAGACTCTAACCAACCAAGTTTGATATATTCTACATTCCTGTTTCTGGAACTTGAATTATTTTACAGAACAAAACAAAATTAATTTCCTTAAGGTTTGACAACAAACATACCATTCTCAGACTGGAAAATAACTCAAAGATTCTCAATTGTTATCCAAAATAAGGAAAAGTTCACAATGCACAGCTCTTCAGGATGTACGTATATCCAGCTGTGAACGACAATCCCCTGGATTATGCAGGATACAATCTGTACAACCACAAGTACCATACTGGCATTCAGGACTTCAGAATATCATCCCAAACAACTATTTATCACTTTACCCCTACTCTCCTAGAGATTTGTTTTTTTTAACCTCAGTATTTCTCATTTCATTAAGTCTTCTTTTCTTAATGTAAAAATTGCCTGCCTTCCTGGAGATTCTAATGGGAAACATCAGATATGGTTTTTCCCTCACTGCTCCCTTGAAAAGTACTGCCCTGTGGGTTACATCAAATATACTCCTATAGACAAGATGATTCCTTTCAGAATTTACTTTCTGTAATTCCTGTTATTAAAATAATAGCTGTCATTCTTTCCAATGATAAAATATAATACCAAATGTGCTTTTTCAAACTATCACATACCTACATCAAGGTGTTAATAAAAGTTAGCAGTGGCAAACAGTGAAAGAAAGGAGAGGAAGAAATCACTCCTCTGAGCCAGAGGTAATGAACTTCAGCCAGCTTTACTCAAAGGGCCTCCACAAAAGAATCATTTGAAGAACACATGAACACTAACAAGAGACTGATAAATCTATCTATTTGAGGAAACATCCTGGAATGAAATATTTCCTTAGCTATTACATTCATTTGCACCTGTAATAACTATACTAATACATTAAAGCCCATTTCAAATCTTACGTATTTGATGAATTGTATTTCTCTGTTGCCCAATTTTATGTGACCTCTTGATTCCCAGAGTCATGTTTCTGCCTCTCTTAAGGCTCTCACTGGACCCAACTCTTTAAACACATATTTTTCTACCAGCTTAAATTTCAATCTCATGGTAATTTCCTTGGTAAAGGGCCCATCACACACTCATTCTTACCCAGGTGACCAACATACATTGTTGGCTTCTCTGTCTTCAGCTGAAATGATTACAGGGTATCCAGTATCTCTGAAAAGTTAAGCTGTACTTTCAAATTCATTGCCAAGAAAACTTAATTGTTAAAATTACATATGCCAGAAAAATGGTTTTGATCACAATTTTGCTTCTATTAAAATGTGATTAAATTAGTCATTAATTTGATTTTTGAGTTTGCTGATGCCATTACCATATAAATAATTGTTGATCTACTATTTTAAAGCCTAATTAATGATAACATAATATTAACGATCACATTGTAAAATAATGACAGAATTCATATTTTCCATTTCAACTTTCTAAGCTACCTAATTATGATTCACTGATAGCATCTTAAAACAGGGATATTATTCTTTTGGCTATATTAATGAACATATTTTTCATACTTAGGAGGGTAGGGAAAATTATATGGTGTGAGAGGGTGTAGCCCAGACTGCAACTTTTGTTTGAGTGCACGCCAGAAAGATACGGTAGCTACAAATAACAATTCTATAAAAAACATTTACATTATTAGAAAGTAGCAACAGCATGGATCAACAATAGCCATCTCAAAATACTCAACTCAGCTGCTATAAATATCACGTCAATGATTAAAGCATTTTAACAGTAAGAGAGTTCTTTTTGTCACAAAAATCTTCCTCAACACAGGCATCACTATTCCCATTTATTTTGGTTTATGCACTTTTAAGCTATGCATTAAAGTCAATAATTACAGAAGTCTAAATGTTCTGACAGTTTGACAGGTGATAATAAAAATTATCTATTGCCTTCAAAGGATGTTTCTGAACCAGGTCCTTTCTGAAATTCTTTCCTATTTACCTTCGAGCAAACTGAAGATCACAGCTGCAAGAAATCACACTGAATTTTTCTATGACACAAATCAATATACAATGATATGACAAAATGTCAAGCTATTTCTTTCTAACATTTTTATTGCTACAATGAACCTCTTCTTATTGCATGTATTCTGTCACACTAGAAAATCGCCTACTTAACAAGTTGGGGTACTATGTTTAATTTCTATCCCAATACCAAGGGTAAGTCACATTCTAAGAGTCTTTGGGAAATATCAAGTGAACAGGACCCTAGGTGGTAGGTGAACCATTTTTTCCCTGACACATAGAGGACTTCCTGACCCAGAGCAAAGAGTAAAATTGAACTAGCTCTGTTTTATTTATTTTTTTACCAGAGAGAAATATAAAAAATCAGAACATTAATTTTTATTCACAGTTTATACATTGATTTTGGGTCAAAGAATTTAAAAAATGGCAACAAATAAAACAGGAAACCAAGTAGTTTATACATTAAAAGAGGAAAAAAAAGTATCAGGATGATAACAGAGAGTGGTGGGCCACATTAAAAATAGCTAAGTGGTTATTGGCAAACTTCAGAAACAAGTATTAAAATACAATTATCTTCTACATATGGTAGAATATGTGATTAGAGGAATCATGAACCAAACAATTAGCAATGACTGAAAACCAAAGCACTAACAAGTGATATTCTTTAACATCAAATGTTGTAGAGAAAAATGGAAAGACTATCCTGTGAATAAGAAATAGAAGAGAACAAGAGAAATGAATAGAACTATCATTTTCTGTAGTCCGCTAAATAAAACAAAGAGAACAATCTCAGAAAGTAGTTCAATCACCAAAGTGTTTCTAGAGCCATCCACCTGCTCGTTGCCTGAGCTCCCCATTGAGGAACAATCCAGTGCCATGTTTCTCTTCTACCTGAGGTAGCAAAAATTATTCATGCTTATGAAATGATGCATGCTTTTAACTTTTTCAGACTTGACATTTTCAACCAAATCAATCACTATGAATCCTCCTAGTTCTTGAAAAGAGATTCTGAATGTACAGCATGTTTGAAAAGCCTTCTTTGACTAAAACAGTAATTTTCTACTCAAAGTCAGAAATGGTAAACCCAAGCGGTTCCATACTGACAAAATACAGGGTTATCAGAAGTACTATTCATCTAAATACAAGTTTTACTTTAGAAATTTACTATTTTATATAATGTAACTTTCGAATATTCTTCAAATTAAAATGCTTCTGTATATTAAAACCTGTAAAATCAGAATCATCTCCCATGTTTACTGTTATCCATCCTAAAAAAAAAAAAAAATTAGTACACTAGTATTGATGAATAATTCAAAATTCAAACATTGTAAGAATTTTATTAGTATTTCTTTTTAAAGCACACTCAAAGTCTCTCCATCACAGACATTATTATGAAAACAACAACGTATTAAAGCATGAAAGCCAATGCTGCTTATCCCCACTCCGGTGGCAGACATCACTAATCAATTACCACCCCCCTTTAAACTCCTTCTCAAAAAGTATTCTAGCTAATCAAAATCAAATAAAAGCAACTGACATAAATGTGCAGCTGTATAAAATATTTAATATTTAATGTTAAATAGCTATTAATTTAAATAAATTTTATTTAAAATATTTAATAACTAGAACAGCACAAGAACTGTCAGTTAAAACGGACTATCAGAAGGGATACCAGCTACTGTGCTAAACTATGCACTGGTCTTGGGAAACTTTTTAATATATCCTAAGTGAATTCCATATTAAGCATAAGACACAAATCCATTCTGCTGTCTTCAGCCTAAAAAGGTCGGATAAAATGATGGTTTGTTACTTTTTTTAAACTTATAATATATACACATGCTGAAAAATATTGGCTACAATGATATACTAAGTGCAGTTCTTAATGGCACACTGTACATTTTTTAAATTTGTTTTTATAGTGACCATATTTTGATGGAAGAAATTACAAAGCTAAATCAGAGTGGTCACTTGCCTTGGCATATAGTAATCATTTTTAGCAACTTTGCAGAATGTTATATAATCTGACATATAATGCACATCCATCTAAAGGAGATAAAATTAAGTTAAAAGCTATTATAATTTAAAAATTTAACCAAAGTGAAGTGAAGCAAAGTTTCGTCAGAATTACCTTTCCATATTTTCAATAGATAGTTTCCAAAAGCAACAGACAAAATAATGTAAGTTTGGGATAAGAATGCATACTAGATTAAGAAAATAGATTGTTGAGAAGAAAAGAAATATTTAAGTTTTCCCAGATTTAACAGATAATCCCTCAGAGAATATTTAAATAATCATTTGCATTATTTGGCCTTTTAAAAATCAACAATCAGCCAGAATATTTTTGTAGCCATTTTTATTAAAATATATCTTTTAAAAAAGATATTATGAAAAATATATGGGGAAGTGGGAGAAAAACTGGAAAAAAACAGAATTACAGAAGTCCAAGGAATAGACTATTAAAGGGATTTCTTTTCCTTTTCCAACCATATGTGTCAGGTTATATTCTAGTTTCCAAGTTATTGAGGGAAATAAGTTATGTTTCCCTTTGTATTGTGCTTACTTTCTCTTGCTGAGAGGTCCACAATAAAAAATAAACAGACAATAATGATTCCAAAGACTTTAAGTTATGAGACGCACTATAAATAATAAAGAAGTAACAGGAGGTTGATGAGGAATTATGGTAATAAGGAACACAACAGAGACAATGCAAAGGTGATCACATCCAAATGATGAGAAGCCATGCACTGGTCTTCGGGAACTTTCTAGGCAGAGTTATGTATAAAACCCCAGAGAGAACAAGGACCTCTATCAAATGAAACAAAGACATCAAATGTGTCAAGAAGTAAAACATGACTATTGAATTTTGAAATAGCAAGTTATTTTCTTATAGGGATGAGGATTAGATAAGAATGGAATTTCAAGAAATCTATCAATAAAGGAAGGAACAAAAGTTAGGTGACACCCAACAATTAGAAGCAATAGTTAGTTGGTCAACTGAGAGAGGTATAGTATGTTGGCTGGTTTGTCAGATTTTACCAAAAAGGAAATTTAAGAACGATTACAGACTGAAATAAAGATTTGGCCACATGTGGTCATCAAATACTAGAAAAACAAAAAATACATAGAAAACGGTTTAGTTTATTCTTTCTCAACATGAGAATGAATAAAACAGTGTAAAAGAGAGTATTCTTACTCCACGTATAGTTCCATGCATATCAGTGGTACCTGATTATGAGAGTTTCTATGACTTTATCACCTTTCCTGCGTTTAACCTACTTAGACTGTTTTACTGCTGTAAACTGACTAAGAATAAGACACTTAAAAATAAATCAGTAACAGCAGCAGGGGTGGTTAATTACTTCAGAGATCAGTATCCTGGAACGACTCCATCACCTATCCTTGGGTGAGGCTAGAGGGCAACGTGGAAATAGATTGATGTGTTCAAAGTCTAGAAAGGGAGCTGGCAGACAACCTCAGCTGTTTGAGGAAAAGGATGGAAGATCATGTATTTTTTAAAATGTTCCACAGCCACAAGTATCCCAGGAAAGTCTGCATCTCACAGAAAATTTAAGGTAATTCTTGAAAAGAACTTGTCTCTTGATTTTCCATTACCTTCATCAAGAAGGTAAACTTCACCTGACAACAGAATTTCTCCTTTTGGGAGGAAATCCCCTAACCCTTACAACACTTGACTTTTGCGTGGCCTCCATGGCCCTGGATGGAAGATGTAAGGAGGATGAAGTGGAATTTCAGTGCACTCTCATTTTCTACTCAGTGGCATCTTTTCTACTCAACAGTTGTGTCCACCCCACCCTAATATTGCCAGCCATGCAGTAAATGGCAAATCAGTCTCTTGTTGAGTGGTGGGAAGTTGTATGCTAGGAAAACTCATCTTCGAGGAAGAAAGGGAGGGGAAGGGGGAGAGAGGAGGGGTTGGGTGGGGAAGGGAGGAATAAGACCTAATATATCTGAACTTCAAATAAGCATTTGGAAATGTCTTTGACTTAATATCAAACTAGAATTGGAAGAAACTGGCAGAAACAAGCTGGCTTGAGCCAGTTCTGCACACCACTGGGACTGTCATACCAGGCATTTTAAAGTGGTAGGACATGCACTACTTAACCCTTGCTAGGTAGCTGAAAATTTTAAAAACAGATGCATTAGAAATGTGAGTCTAAGCTTGTGCATGGGTTTTGGCAAAGTGGAAAAAAATCCATAAGTAGATTAGGGCAAGAGGAGGTTCACAGGAAACTCCAGGTGTTGGAAAACTGGAAAGTGAAAATAGGACCTTAAGTGAGGGGAGAGAGAGAGGGAGGGAGAGGGTGAGAGTGTGCGTCTATGTGTGTGTGTGTGTGTAATGCAGGTGTGTATTATAAGAAGGATTAAACTGGGTGGGACTGTTATTACATAAAGGAAAATCAATATGTAGCCATTTATGTCCTCTATGCTAGACATTTTATTTTATTTATTTGTTGCTTTTTAGGGCCATACCTGAGGCATATGGAAGTTCCCAGGACAGGGGTATAACCAGAGCTACAGCTGCTAGCCTACACCATGGCCACAACATTGTGGGATCCAAGTCACATCTTCGACCTACACCACAGCTTACAGCAATGCCAGATCCTTAACCCACTAATCAAGGCCAGGTATCAAACTCCTGTCTTCATGGATACTAGTCAGGTTTGTTATCACCGAGCCTTGTACAGACACTCCACATGCTAGACATTTTATCATGGATGGTGTATCATTTGTTTTCAGTCTATCTTAAGAACATTCATATTTAGTAGATATCTCTGCCCGTTGTATAGACAAGGAAACTGAGTACAGAATATTTAAGTAACTTGCTAATGTTCATAGCAGAATGGAGCCATGACGTTGTGTAACTACTTACTTAACTTTTTTTCCTCTCTTATACTGCCAGCTACACGTGGGTGGTGTGAGAAGCTTTCTGATGCATCACTCTGCCCCAGTGATTGGTGTGTAAGAGGTACTCAATATGTGTCTGCTGGGGGTTGAATGTTTCTTGTTACATTAATGAGAGCCAGCAGACTAAATTCTACAATATCTTTCAGTATCGAATTAAAATACAGGGAAAAACAGATTAATAATCAAAGGGTACTTTATTTAGTAAACGATACTCAACTTATTAAGGTAAGGATATTGAAGGAGTTGCAAATTCATTCAAAGGAATTCTTCCTGGACGCAATGCAATTAATATGATAGAATTCTGCTTCTCTAAAATGAATTATATTAGTGTATTGAAATAGCACATAAACTTAAGTATCAACTTCTGAACAGATCTCTGTAGTTCTGAAATGACTAAATTTGCAGCATTCAATGAAATGTGGTAAATCTTATAAACTGTAAACTAGTATTTCATGGAAATTAACTTATAAATTAAATTGGCTAAGTTATGCTATCATAACTTTGTAAGTGTTATGTTTTAAATCATACTAAAAGTAAAAATTCTGACTTATAATTTTCTGTCAGACAACAGTTATGGTGATCCAGAATCTACAGAAATAACTTACATTAGAAACCTGTAGTTAAAACACTTTTTCACTGAAAGTGCCATTTTTCTTCCAAGGAAGAAAGAGAAAAACCATCCATTGCACTTTAACCATTTAGGTGAATTCAAATCTCTGTTTTAAAATTTTTATTTCATAAAATAACATTTTGTTCTTTCCCAGGAGTAAGATGTAATTTATCTAACAAATATTTAACCATACACGATACGTTGTGATAGATGACTTTCTTATTTTTAAATGGTTCTAAATTTTAAATTCTGGAAAAATATGTACCTTAAATGCAGAAACTATTCCCATGGGTTATCTTGAAGAAAAAAAAGAGCAGCCCATTTTGAAGTTCTTTATAACTCAGTTACTCACAGAGCTCATGATATAAGAAACAGGTCATATTAACCCAACGGATTTTATGTATTTTAAAAAAAAAAGAACCACTTTACATACAACTGTATTCAAAGCTATTCATCGCACATGTGTGCATTCTTACCTGAAAGATGGATCTACAAGAAAAAAACAGAGGGAAGACGAATAAAACACAAAGTCTTTTTCAACACCGAAAACTGTTCCAAGCTCACATTTCTATTTGTGAGCCAGTAGTCCCATCTTCACACTCAGACAATAATACAATTTCACTCTACTCCTTTAGCTTTCTGATATTTTTATATATAATGAGAAGCATTTAGAGCCAAATGCATATAGCTCTGCCTTTTGCCATAACACTGATAAGTTTGCCTTTGTTTGAGAATATTAAAAATAAAAGAGAAAGTTTTTCTAGCCATGAGAAAACAGACATTTGATTTTAAGTTTCCAAGAATTCCATGCAATGGTTATTTTCTCTTCAAGATTTTTGACAAAATGTTTGATGCAGTGTTCAGATTTCATGTGTTAAACTATGTTTTGATATATTACAAAACAGACAAGCAATGCTCTTCAGGCCTAACTTTATCAGTTTTGTCATTCTACATTCAAAAGTAAAATATTTCATTTCTTTGAGTTATGAGTTTTATTGTCAGGGAATTATATTTTTATTATATATTCATATATAAGGCATTTCTTCCCTAGTAACTAATATTTGTCATGTTAAACAGAAGACAGATTATATTCAGACAATATGGTAAAAATTTGTACCCCAAATGCTATGACATATTATTCCGGTATTTTCTTAATTTCAACCTTTAAGTATGTCTGCTTTATACCAACTAATAATAACAACTATAGCTAACATTTATGGAGTATTTCTAACTGCCAGGCACGTTACATGGTTTGTGTCATTTCTTCCCCATAACCATTACTTTAAAGTTCTTTATTGGAGTTCCCGTTGTGGCTCAGTGGTTAACGAATCCGACTAAGAACCATGAGGTTGTGGGTTCGATCCCTGGCCTCGCTCAGTGGGTTAAGGATCCAGCGTTGCTGTGAGCTGTGGTGTAGGCTGCAGACGCGGCTCGGATCCCGCGTTGCTGTGGCTGCGATGTCTGCCGGCGGCTACAGCTCCTGTTAGACCCCTAGCCTGGGAATCTCCATATGCCGCAGGTGCGGCCATAGAAAAGGCAAAAAGACAAAAAATAAATAAATAAGGTTCTTTATTATTCCCTTTATATAAATGAGGACATTGAGGCTTTGAGAATTGAAGAAACCAGTGCACAGTTGTGCAACTGATAAGGAATGTTGCTAGCCTTCTTTCAAACTATGCTTTCTGAAGAATGGGATACTTATAAACGTGTTGATAACAGTATTTCATGTACAATTAATGAGTTGTTGAAAATGTTTCTTCGTAAAATTCAATCATTTGTCCTATCTTTCAGATTCAAAATAATGTTTAACAGAAAGAAAACTGCAAAATGTATAGAAAGTATTGGAATAAAAGCAAATCCCCCATTCAAAAAAAGAACATGGCAGACTGAAACTGACCAACCTATATTAAATATTGTTATTTGCTTTTCTGTATCTGCATGGGTTTCACAAAGACAAAAGAAATAACTGCACAGAAATTACATAAAGCCATATACTCTATTTATTAAACTGACTAGACATTGCTAGCACTATCAGTGCCTTTAACATTATGATATTGTACTTGATATTTCCTTTTAATAAAAATATAAATCCCTGATTATTCCCTGAAGCTAACCTCACTCATGCTAAATTATTTATGTATCAGTTTTAATATGCATTTTGCATCTGACAGGACAACTCTCCTTAGGACCGTTTTACTGACCCACCTGTCATTATGATGGGGTAAACAATGTCACCTTTCCAGGGCACAGTGAATTACAAAGAAGTTGCAAAGTACACCATCCATCATGCTGGCACTAAATAGGTTTTCGAAGTAGATCTCAGATATCACAAATGCTGTTCAGACTGTTACCAGAAAGCAAAAATTGGAAGCTTATACAAATCGGTCATATGATGAATGGACATGACAGCTCTTCAAAGAAAAGGGGCACGCCTCTTCCACAAATAACCTTGTCAAAAGCAAAAGTAGTGGGGAGCTTTGCTGGCAGTCAGACTAGAATAATTTAAGAACTTGTTAATGGCTCTGCCTGATAGAAATTCATGCAAACACAATGTCCTCAAAATCAAAAAGTAGGTATGCCTGAATCATCAGCAACAACCTCTCAAGCTTGATTTGAATTGGGAAGTAGTCTGAAGAGACACAAAAAATTCACCAGTGTCCTATTAATTAGAATATGTGAGTTTAAGTAGTAAGGCTGTCCAAAGCATGTATATAAAATATATACAAGTATTCTATATCCATATAAAATGATCACCTATAAATTCCTTTGCTTTTGAAAATTATAGTACTAATATAGAGTGAATTTTAAAAATCAATATCCATAACTTACTACTTTATTGATATAAATATTTAAATTATTATGTACTTAGTGTAATAGATTTGAATTATTAATATAATTCTAAAAACACTTACTGCCAGTGTCTTCATCTAATTTGCACAGTTAATTTCTTAAATTATGTTCCTCAAATAAAGGGTGTTTGTTTTATCTGTAATTGCATTTTAGTTCCTTTAATGCTATTCCCTTCTATCTAGACCTAATAATTCAAACATTGAATATATTTCTACATCTACAGCTAACTTTATTTCTCCCTGTTTTTTTTCCTTTATGGCCATACTTGGGGCTTATGGAACTTCCCAGGTTTGGGGACGAATCGGAACTACACTTTCCTGACTACATCACAGCCATAGTAACACCAGATCCAAACTGTGTCTGTGACCTTCACCACAGCTCTCAGCAACAGCTGATCCTTAGGCCACTGAGCAAGGCCAGGGATTGAACCTGCATCCTATGGATCCTAGTCGGGTTCGTTATGACTAAGCCACAATGGGAATTCCCCTTTTTTGTTTTTTGGGCTATGCCCATGGCATGTGAAAGTTTCCGAGCCAGGAATCAAACCCATGCCACAGGAGCGACCAGAGCCACTGCAGTGACAACACCAGATACTTAATGCACTGTGCCACAAGCGAAATCCTATTTCTCCCTTTTAATAGCTATGTTATTTTAAATCTTTTCAACACTTCTTTGTTAAAAATGGTACTTTTTTATTGAAGTATAATTTGATGTATAAAATATATTAGTTTCAGGTGTATAACATATAGTGATTCAATATTTTTATAGATTATACTTTATTTAAAATTATAAAATATTGGCTATATTCCCTGTACTAACAATATATCTTTGTAGCTTATTTATTTTATACATAGTAGTTTGTACCTCTTAATTGCTTATATGTCCTGCCCCTTCTCTCTCCCCACTGGTAACCACTAGTTTGTTCTCTTTATCTGTGAATCTCTATTTTGTTATATTCATTCATTTTATTTTTTAGATTCTGCACAAGTGATAAAATAGTGTATTTGTCTTTCTCTGTCTGACATTTCACTAAGCATAATACCATCCAGGTCCATCCATGTTGTTTTAAATGGCAAAACTTTGTTCTTTTTTATGGTTGAGTAATATCCCTGTGTGTGTGTGTGTGTGTGTGTGTTGTGTGTGTGTGTGTGTGTGTGTTGTGTGTGTGTGTGTGTGTGTGTGTGTGTGTGTGTGTGTGTGTGTTAAAAACATAATGCTACTATGAACACTGGGGTGAGTTTATTTTTTTGAGTTACTGTTCATTTTCTTCATATGTATGCCCAGAAATGGTATTGCTTGATCACATGGTAGTTCTACTTTTAGTATTTTGAGGAATCATCATACTGTTTTCCTCAGTGGCTGCACCAATTTACATTCCAACCAAAAGAATACTAATGTTTCATGACTTACTATTTCACAGATACTTACGTACTTCTATGATTCTATAGCAGACCTTAGTTTTCTTTCACAGGAAACAAAGAGAAAAACACTTAAAACTGATAACATAAATGTGTAAAAATCCTTCATAAATACGGTTATGCAAGAATATAAAAAAAAAAAATCCAGTGGCTCAGGAGATTACTAAAGAGGTCCATGCTAAGGAAATAAAGACACAAGTTATAGTTTCATGGTTTTCCATATCACCACAGTCAAGAAAAAAATGAATGTTTGCCAGAAGAAATTGAAAAGCAAATATATGGAAGTGATTCAAAGGACCCACTCAAGCTGCCGGAGTTTTATTGCTCTGTTTTGAATCTGCTTTTGTTAGGGAAGGAGATGACTGTGCTATGCTTGAATCATCTAGGACCGAGAAGGGTATGGAAATGTGGGGCTTTCACAGGGTTGAGAGTTCAAGAGAAAATATGTGTGGTAACTTCGAAATCTTGACTTAAGACCACAATTTCTGAGCCAAAGAAAGAATGCTGGCAGCCTCCCTCAATGCCTATTAATACATAGATGCTTTTCCATTATTGCCTATCAGAAATAGTATATATCAATCAAATCACATGAATCCTACACTAGAAATGTTGCACACATTTAATATTATGCTAACTTTTAATAAAAAAGGGCTTTTAAAGGAGGTACTGGTTGTATGTAATTCTGTGAAATATCAGAGAATGTTAAAACATGAAAAAAAAATACTGAAGCACCAACACCTGCCTCACCATATTCTATCCCCCTCAAAAAACTTAAAAACAAAATATTAAAAACTAGCATCTATTTTTGCACTGTAACTTTGTGATTTAAATACGTTATATTAATCAGAGTAAATAATAAGTTAGACTCAAAAATATGTGCCAATAATTAACAATCAGAAATAATATTTTATTCATATAAAGTCCATAGAGAAGGAGTTCCTGTCATGGCTCAACAGAAACGAATCTATCATCCATGAGGATGCAGGTTCAATCCCTGTTCTTGCTCAGTGGGTTAAGGCTCTGGCCTTGCAGTGAGCTATGGTGTAGGTCACAGGTGCAGCTCGTATCCCATGTTGCCATGACAGTGGCCTAGGCTGGCAGCTACAGCTCCGATAAAACCCCTAGCCTGGGAACCTCCATATGCCGTGGATGTGACCCTAAATAAACAAAATAAATAAAGTCTACAGAGAAAATATATAGTCTTATAAAAGACAACATGTTTATTAAAATGAGACTTTAAATGGAGATGGAAATCTTGCCTACGTAAACTACTGACCAATTAAATACTATAGTATCTGTTATATTGTCCTTAACTATTCTCTAGCCTCCAAGATATACATATATTTATTTATCACAACAAGATTATGAATTTGGAACTACTATTACCCCCATAGTAGAGATGAGAAAATTCAGACCTAGGTGTTTAATTGCAATGGTAATTAGGGAGCTGAAATTTGAAATTAGTCCATGTGGCCCAAGAAGCTGTACACTTAACCACAATGACACAAAAACCACCACATAATAAAAACAGCTAACCCAGAAAAACTAAAGAATCATTCACACCTGGTCCCTTGTTCACATATTTTCCATAATAAAGAAGAAACACTGTATTTCAAGTCTTAAATGTGTGAATAATCACATCAATTTTCCACTTCAATTTTTGTGTGCATACACAATCTCAAAACACTACTGCCTCCATTTTGATTCTTTCTGTCTGTATAATTTATTAAAATTTGCACATTCAGAATCAAAAGAATGAAATAAACTTGCACTATAAGCATGATGCAAAATGGGAATGACTCAGTCACACATTCAACACTTTTCAAGTAAATTCTTCTACTGTGTTTCTGCTTTCAAAATATGACAAGGAAAGGATCAGGAAATTCAAATCTTCCTTTCCCTTTCCTGGCATCCCCTCACTGAGAACATTTAATGGTTACTTCTGTATGTTGCATCTTGCCAGTTAGTTCAATTTAGATTAAAGCTGCTGTTTTCTAATTTCATTTCACTGTAAGTGACAGAGACAAATGGGCATATTACCTTGAGAGTTCCTTTGGCAGAATAGGCTGCATATGAGTAGAGCAGATCTTGGCTGCTGGGTTTTCTGGCTTCTTCGCTGCAAGGCTGGCCATCAGGATGAAAGCACTGGCCACTGCTGCTCAGAGTCACAGAGCTCGGAGCAGGTCCTGGCAGGTTCAGCAACACAGAGTAATTTACAAACTGTACATCCTCTAGGCCCAAAGAAGTCCACTGAATCTTAATCTTCTTTGAAATTTCCATGTCATCTTCACTTTTGTACAGTTGTATCAAATTTCTGAAAGAAATTTAAAAAGCATACTCTAAAAAAAAGGGGGAAACCTTTGTTCTTTCAAGTTAGAGTTGTTCAGTATATGAACCATTATTAATAAATCTGGGATATGAATGATGAACGAGATAGGATGCAACACAAGACATCAATCTACTAGAGATGATGGGCTTGTACAGAAATGATGCATGATCAAGCTGAATGAGTAAAAATCTTAAATTAAAAACTAATAAAGCACAATGGGACTACAGAGAAAAGAATAATTAATGTCAGTTATTTTATTAGTTCTGTTCCTTCTATTGACATCAACATAATCTATTTAAAACTCACCTCGAAAATTAGGGAGTCATGCTGGTTGAAATACTCTGTATTATAGTTAATATGATTACAAGTAAATTTATGTGATTAATATATAACTACTGGTATTTAAAATGATTCAGAGGGAACTCTTTTAATACAAATTACATGCCAAATTACATGATGCTATGAATATATGGATATGCCATAAAATCAGTATATTGTGGTAAAACCGACCACAAATTGTCAAACCAGCATGAAGTTAATTTTTATGAGTGCTTACTCTGCAGTCTATATGTTTATTCCTATACCTTTTCCATAATCCATAGTGACACTACTTCTGCTTATGACATCCTAGAACCTAGACAAAATGTTTCAAAAAATCCATAGAACCTAGAAAAAAATTAGACATAGGAAATTAAAAAATAAAAATCTAATAAAGTTTTGCTTTGTTTTATGCTATAATGCAAAGGAACCAGCTCTTTTTTTGCAAAAAACATATCTTTCTATAAACATTTTTTTGCTCTCCAAACCATTACCTAAGTAGATAATCTGATACGGTCATTTTTGCCCATAACAAAATTTTTGGCATAATATTTGTTTATCTTAGGACCTTGTTTATTCAAGTACCCTGAATGAAACATATTTGATAAACTAGTAAGTAGAAGACAATGGAAAATATGTATTATGGTATAAAAAACAAAGCATTACTGTAAGAAAAAAGGTAGATCTATTGAGAGCTTAAAAGCTGGTCTATATAGAAGATACAACAACAATTTGCCAGCTGTTTTCCATCCTTTGTCAGTTGCTATTTCTATTCCTTTATTTTTCTTTTTTCTTTTTTATGGCAGCACCTGCAGCATATGGAAGTTGCAGGACCAGGGATCAAACTGAAGCAGCAACTGAGGCCAGTGCCATAGCCTGTGGCAACACCAGATCTTTAACCCACTGAGCGAGGCCAGGGATTGAACCTACATGTCACAGAGACAATGCTGGATCTTTAACCTGCTGAGGCACAATGGGAACTCTGTCTATACCTTTTTAAAACATATCTAATTTGAAAAAAAATCTAATTTGACCAATCATCATACAAATTTTATGGAACTGCTGATTGAAGAAAAACAAAAAAAACTATCTTTTATTCTGAATAATATTGTTCAGCCTTCTATTTTATTTTTTTTAGTGAGGGAGGCTTTTTGAGTTATAATTAACAAGTGAAATTGCATAATTTAAAGTATACAACGTGATGATTTGATATGTACCTTGTGAAATGATCATCACAATCAAATTACCACATCAATCAGCTCACCTTTGTTACCTACTTACCTGTGTTGAGATGACTTAAGATCTATTCTCTTGGCAAATTTCAAAAAGACAATGCAGTTTTGTTAACTATAGTTACTGTGCTGTATTTAGATTATCTTATAACTTAAGGCTTATATTCCTTGACCAATATCTTCCCATTACCCTCAACTTCCAGTTTCTGACAACTATGAATCTGCTCTTCTTCCAAGAGTTTGCCTTTTTTTTCTTTTAAGATTTCACATACGATACTATGCAGTCTCTGCATGTCTTGGTCTGGCTGATTGCACTTACCATAGTGTTCTCTAAATTCATCTACATTGTCGCAAATGGCATGATCACCTTTTAAAGACTGAACGATATTTTAGACTATATACATAGCACTTTTCCTTATTCATTCATCTATCCAAGAACTTAGTTCATTTTCGTACTTTGGCTATTGTGAATTCTGCTGCAATAAACACAGAAGTGCAGACTGTCACTTCCCCATTGTGTTCTTGCATCCTCTATCTCTCCAACTCTTTCTTTGTTCCTACTATAGCTCTCTTTGGAGTATTTTGGATTAGGCAAGTAAACTAACTGAGTTGAAATGTAACACAATTTGATGAAAAAACCATTTGTAAATTAATCATCAATAATATTTTCTTATAATACGTATAAACTTGAGGTGCAGAATGTACATTTTACTTACATAAATTTGGCTATGTACAGTCAACACTAACAGAAAAAGCTTTAGACTTTTGCTTCTCCTCTCACTAGTTAATTGGTGAGCATAAGTCTACCAATTGAGTGTGCAGGATGTTTACTCTATCATTTATTTTGTTATTCTCAGGTTCAAAGTGCTTCACGGTGTAAGCAACACAAAACAATATTAAATGTTCCAAGATGTTTATGTTATACAGCATGGCTTTGAAAAGTAAATAAAGTATTTCTTTAGGGCTCAGCTGAAGAATTAGTAACTTGTTGCAATGCTGGAGAATTTCTAAATATTATTCAGTACTAAGCTGAAATTAGTTAAGGATATCTGTATTCTCTATTCCACTTTCAATTTAAAGAATATGTACTTTTGTACTATAACATTTTTAATGTTACGAAAAATTGAACATATAAAGAATGTGTAATATATCTGAATTAGGAATAATAATGAAAGAATGACCCAGCCTATGAAGTATAACATTTCCAGTATTATTGAAGCCCCCTAAATAGTTTTTATTTCATCACACACCCTAGCCCCTAGAGTAATCACCAAGCAGTTTTGTTGTTGCTGCTGTTGCTGATGTTTGGGTGTTTTTTTTTTTTTTTTTGGCTTTTCTGTCTTATTTTCATAGATTTAATATGTATGCATATATAAATCCTTCACAATTCATTCCTTAGGCTTTGAATTTTTACCTTTATGTAATTGGTATCATACATTCTTCTCAAGTATATTGACATATGACATTGTATAAATTTAACATATATAATGTGATGATTTTATACACTTCTATATTACAAAATCATTACCAGAGTACTAGCTAACACCATCACATCACATATCATTTATTTTTTCAGTAAAATATATCATGATTTTAATTTGCATTTCCATGATTTCTAGTAAAGTTTTTTTTTCATATATTATTTAGCCATCCATGTTCTATTTCCATGCAATGACTATGTCATTTGCCCATATTTATGAAAGTATTTGTATATTCAGGATAAATTTTTTTAGGTAATGTATACGGTACTTATCTTCATCCAAATTTTGACTTCTTTTTTGTTTTCACTGTCTTGTTTTATGATGAATAAACGTTTGTAATATTACTTACATGGTTTTTAGTATACTATAGTGTAATAGTTTGCACATATTTCTTTGAGAGTTTTCTTGTTTCCTGAGGTAAGATTGTATTGCTATAAACTTCCCTCTTAGAACTGCCTTTTCTGTGTCCCATAGGTTTTGGGTCATGGTGTTTTCTTTTTCATTTGTCTTTAGGCATTTTTTAAATTTCCTCTTTGATTTCTTCAGTGATCCACTGCTTATTTAGTAACATTGTTTAGCCTCCAGGTGTTTGTGTTTTTTACAGCATTTGTGTTTGTTTGCTTTTTGTTTCTAATCTCTTAGCATTGTTGTCAGAAAAGATGATTTCAATTTTCTTAAATTTTCCAAGGCTTGCTTTGTGGCCCAGCATGTGATTTACCCCAGAGAAGGTTCCATGTGCGTTTGAGAAGAATCTATACTCTGCTGATTTCAGATGAAATGTTATATAAATATCAATTATATTCATCTAGTCTAATGTGTCATTTCAGACTATATTTCCCTATTGATTTTCTGTCTAGATGATCCGTCCGTTGATGTAAGTGGGGTGTTAAAGTGCCCTACTATTATTGTATTGCTATGATCTTCTCCTTTTGTGGCTATTAGCATTTGCCTTAGTGAAATGGTCCTATGTTGGGTGCATATATATTTACAGTTGTCATATCTTCTTCTAGGTTTATCCCCTGATCATTATTTAAGGTCCTTCTTTATTTCTTCTAAGTCTTTAAAGTCTATTTTGTCTGATGTGAGTCCTGCTGCTATACCTTTCTTTGGATTTCCATTTGCATAAAATACCTCTTTCCAACCCCTTACTTTCAGCCTGTAGGTGTCCCTAATCTGAAGTGGGTCTGTTGTAGACAGCGTATATACAGGTCTTGTTCTTATATCCATTTATTCAGTCTATGTCTTTTGCTTGTAGTATTTAATCTATTTACATTTAGGGTAGTTATAGATATGAATGTTCTTATTCTGTTTAGTATAGTATTTGGATTGCTTTACCTGTGTTTTTTTGTTGGGGATCTATTGTAGATTTCTGCCTTGTGGCTACTGTGGTTTTTGATATAGCAGTTTATGTACATACAAGATTGTTTTGAGTTATTTATCTTTTAATTTCTTTTTTTTTTTTTTTGTCTTTTTGCCTTTATGTAGAGCCACAGCCATGGCATATGGAGGTTCCCAGGCTAGGGGTCTAACAGGAGCTGTAGCTGCCGGCCTTCGCCACAGCCACAGCAACACGGGATCCGAGCCGCCTCTGCAACCTACACCACAGCTCATGGCAACTCCGGATCCTTAACCCACTGAGCAAGGCCAGGGATCGAACCCGCAACCTCATGGTTCCTAGTCGGATTCATTAACCACTGAGCCACGAAGGGACCTCCTATCTCTTAATTTCAAATGCATCTCCAAAATCCTGCATTTTTACTCTTCTCTTCTCATGATCGCTGGTTTGGTTTCATGTTTGTGTGTGGATTATTTCCTACCATTATTGTATGTTTGATTTTACTGGTGAGTTTTCCTTTTTTTTTTGTCTTTTTGCCTTTATGTAGAGCCACACCTGCGGCATATGGAGGTTCCCAGGCTAGGGTTCTAACAGGAGCTGTAGCCACCGGCATTCGCCACAGCCACAGCAACGCGGGATCTGAGCCACGTCTGCAACCTACACCACAGCTCATGGCAATGCTGGATCCTTAACCCATTGAGCAAGACCAGGGATCGAACCCGCAACCTCATGGTTCTTAGTCGGATTTGTTAACTACTGAGCCATGAAGAGAACTCCGAGTTTTCCCATTTTTAATTTTCTTGATTCTAGTTGTGGCCTTTTCTTTTCCGCTTAAAGAATTTCCTTTAGTATGTGTTGTAAAGCTGGTTTGATGGTTCTAAAATCTCTCAGCATTCGCTTGTTCACAAAACTTTTGACTTCTGTGTTGAGTCTGAACAAGAGCCTTGCTTGCTAGAGTACTCTCGGCTGTAGATTTTTCCTTTTCATCACTTCATATATATCGTTCCACTTCCTTTTGGACTGTAGAGTTCCTGCTGAAAAACCAACTGACAACCATATGAGGATTCTTATATATTTTACTTGTTGATTTTCTGCTTTTTTCATATTTTCTCTTTGTATTTAATTTTTGTCAATTTGATTAATATATGTCTCAACATGTTCCTCCTTAAGTTTATCCTATATGGGACTATCAGCACTGGACTTGAGTTTTTTCTTTCCTATGGTAGGGAAGTTTTTGGCTATAATCTCTTCAAATATTTTTGCAGGCCCTTTCTCTCTCTTCTCTTTCTGGGACCCTTATAATTCAATGTTGGTATATTTAATGTCCCAGAGGTCTCTAAGATTGCCTTTATTTCTTTTCATTATTATTTTTTTTTAAATTCTGTTCCATCGCAGTTATTTCACCACTCTGTCTTCCAGTTCATTTATTTGTTCTTCTGACTTATTCTGCTATTGATTCCTTCTAGTGTATTTTTCATTTCACGTATTTTATTGCTCATCTCTGTTTTTCTTTAAATCTTCTATCTCTTTGTTAAATATTTCTTGAATTTCTTATTCTATGCCTCCATTTTTTTTTTTTTTTCCTGATCTTGAATCATCCTTACTGTCATTATTCTGAATTCTTTTTCTGGTAGACTTCATATTTCCAGTTTACTTCATTGTTCTTCTGGGGTTTTACATTGTTCCTTCACCTAAAGCATATTTCTCTGCTGTCTCATTTTATCTAACTTTCTGTGTTTGCACTCACCTTTGCACAGGTAGCAGGATTATAGTTCCTCTTGCTTCTGGTGTTTGCCCCCTGGTGGCTAGAGATTAGTCCAGGGGCTTGAACAGGATTCCTGGTGGAAGAGACTTATGCCTGCCAACTGGTGGGTTAAGTTGGGTCTTGTTCATCTGTTGGGCAAGGGTGTGTTTAGAAGTGAGGCAGTTGTGTGCTCAGCATGACTATAGGCATTCTACCTGCCAATGGGTGGAGCTGTGTTCTGACTCTGTTGGTTGTTTCACCTGAGACAGCCAATCACTGGATCCTTCAGGCTATTAGGTGGGGCCAGGGCTCAGTGCCAAAATGGAAACCTCTGGGAGAGCTCATGCCAATAAACGTTCCCTGGGGCCTCAACAACCAGTGTCCTTGCTCCCAGAGTGAACAACAGCCAACCCCTGACTCCCCAGGAGACAACCCAAAACCCACAGTTAGGTCTGGCCCATGTTCCTGTGGCATCACTGCTTTGCCCTGGATTCCAGCCCACATGAACTTGTGTATACTCTCCAAGCATGGAGTTTCTGTTTCCCCCAGTCCTAAGGAACTCCTGTGTTCAAGCCCCCCTGGCCTTCAAAGCCAAATGCAGTAGAGGCTCCTTCTCCTGATAGCAGACCCCCAGACTGGGGAAACTGATATGGGACTCAAAACTCTCACTTCTTGAGTGAATCTCTGCAATATAATTACTTTCCAGTTTATGAGTCACCCACATGGCAGATAGGGGAATTGACTGTATTGTGAAAGCACCCCTCCTACCATCCTTTTGCAGATATTTCTTTGTCTTTGGATGTAAAATACCTTTTTTGGTAGGTTCAAGTCCTTTTTGTCAGTGGTTATTCAGCAGTTAGTTGTGATTTTGGTGATTTCTTAAGAGGAGGTGAGCTCAAGTTCCTTCTAATCTTCATCTTGTCCTTATTACATTCTGGCACATTTTCCTGGTGTACTTAAAAAATCCTTCTCAAACCTAAGGTACTGAAATTATTCTCAAAAAATCCTTCTCAAACCTGAGGTACTGAAATTATTCTCATAAAAGCTTTAAAGAATTAAGTTTTTTTACATTTCAATATTTATTTGGAATATTTGTGTATGTGTGAATGTATGTGTGTGTGTGTTGTATGAGGTAGGAATGCATGCACTATTATTTTCTTTCCATATGAGTAATAATCCTAGTTCCCTTTGTCATATTCTCCACATATTGTCAATGAAAATTTTGTCATATATATGTTTCTAGTCTGTCTGAATCCCTAATCAATTCCATTAGTCTTTATGATCTATTTCCATAATACTAGTCAATTTTATTATCATTACTTTATAATATGCCTTAATGTTCAGAATGACAAGTCCTGTTTTTTTCTTCTATATTAATACTGAAATGAGATTATTAATTTTCATCTCAAGGTCATGATTACAATTACACTGACACAAGATCAATATGAGGACAGATATTATCCTTATAATAAAATGTCATTATGTTAACCAATGTTAACATAAATAATGTTTTAAAAATAAAGAATTTTTTCCTGGTACAGAGGAATACCATGCCATTGTTCTATCATGTCTTGCTGTTAGAATGTTACTATTCAGGATTTTTTGGTTACTGTTATATTTCTATATTTTAATTTTCATCATTGAAATATATATAAGCCAATAATTAAGTTTTCATTAAATCCTTTCTAGTCATATATAGATTGTATTTTTTTGGTTACTATGCAGGCTGAAACCTCCAGAAGATATTGAATAAAGTACTTAATAAGATGTGATAGTAGATATCCATGTTATACTCTAAATTTTGATTAAATTATTCTTATTTTGATGGACGTTTTATGACTGGGTATTGAATTTTAAATTTTTGATACTTTTTTTAAGAAATCATATTATCCTTTTCTCAATAGGATGGATTACATTAATTGATTGTTTTTAGCATTATCTTGAACTGCATTACTAAAATTAATTCTAAAAGTGCTTTGTAATTTTTAATTTATTTTTCATTTCATTCATAATTCTCACATCTATTTTTATAAGTAAAGCTGGTATGTAACTTTCAGGCATGATCTCTGTTTGATTTTAAAGTTATGCAGACTTCATAAAATGAATGGAGAATATTCACTTTCTCAATCTTTTCTTTGGGAGAACTCAATTATGATTATAATTTTTGAAAAACAGATATTACTCTTATACTAAAAACTGTACTTTATGTTCTTATAATGGGAGAACTATGAACCTTTGTTTCAATATCTTTAACACTGTAAAAGTTTTATTAGTTTCATCTTTGAAAAAGTTTTTTTTTTTTTTGCTCTCTCATTTGTTACTAATGCTCAAAGTTCTAGGTTCTTGGGTTTCATCACCTGCCACAGTATTATAGCATTATTTATTTATTTATTGTTTGCCTTTTTAGGGCCGTACCCACAGCATATGGAAGTTCCCAGGCTAGGTGCTGAATCAGAGCTGCAGCTGCTGGCCTATGCCACAGCAACATATCTGAGCTGTGTTTGTGACCTACATCACAGCTCAGAGCAACACAAGATCCTTAACCCACAGAGTGAGGCCAGTAAACAAACACGCCTTCTCACAGATACTAGTCAGGTTTGCTAGCACAGAGCCATGATGGGAAATACTGGGATGTAAGTGTTTTAAAGGAGGTGTTTGACAATGTACACAGCCTCTCTGTATTTTCATAGTATCTACTGAAAAATAATACCAAACCCAAAATGCACTGAAATGAATGTCTAGCTCCCTACATATATTAGACGTGATTTCTTTGTAAGTACTGATTGCTATTCTCACAAAATCTAAGAGGGAAAAATCTGGATAAGTTGCTAAGAATTATGACCTGCTACCTTCACAGAATTACATGGTAGATATTTGTTCAAAATGTATTGATAATATCATTTCAAACATTACCTCTATCTGATAGAGATTATCTTATTCAAATCTTGTGTGCTACAGTGGTTGCCTAGATTTAAAGGAGCATGCATCATAGTAGCTTGAATACCACTATATCAGTTTAACAATGTATCCTGAAAGATGTTAACAAAGCTTTTATATACACATCATTATAAGAACACTGGTCTCTAAAAAATGAAATATAAAGAATCATTTCCTAATACTGTTTAATATCCCAAATAATTAACACATATCTATTCAAGTCCAATCTTCCTAAGATTACTTTTTAATTCTATCTACCTTTAAAACTGTATTTAAATTAATCAGATTCTTTATAATAATCTTGTCCCCTGAACCCTGACAATAAGAAAAAGGTTTTAAAGAAGCTATGAGTTTATGTTCTGAAATCATGCAGCCTTCAAATCTAAACTGTTTTAAATAAATTAGGTTTATTGATACAAATAGTGTGGTCAAATGATTCTATCCATTAATCATTTCAAATCCCTTAGAATGTTAAAATATCACAAAATTATTGAGAATCTACAGTTTTCTGAACTCTTTTCCCCACAACATTTTGGGATTTATGGTGATGAGCACTGTTATAATTAGGCAGTTTTCTAAATTCAAAGATAAATGATATTAAATAATCAAGTGCAATATAATCTCAATTTGGTAATTTCAAGAAATCTGCAAACCTAGGAATGTATCACCTAAAATCATAAGGTATTTGACAAAAAGTTTTGTTCTGCCTTAGTTTGTAAAATAAGGGTTTCCATGGGCTGGTAGTTTTGGCAGGAAGCATAAAGAACCGTAATGCCTGAGACCTGAATTTGGAAATTTGGCATTAGTGTTTCATGGGCCAGTAGAGACTGGGAATGGGAGGATTTTGGCTTTGGTATGCAAAATTCTGTTTATATCAACGTTCAGCACCTGCTACTGGATGAGCCACAGAGCAACACTGATGTTAGAATTGGAGTAAACGATGCATGTAGTATTCCTAGCATGAGAGAGAGTGCCAAGATTATACTGTAAATGAATGAGAAAGAAAACATTTAAAGAAGCACACTAGCATGACACAGAAAACAAAAATCACACTTGCTAATGTCCACTATGACTTTCTTAAGTGTGTATCAAATAACATACACACACACTTATTCTGTTCCAGGTGATATTTCTCATACATTAAACTGTCAAAATTTTCTTTAAGGTTGTTATGTGATTTGGTATTAAATGCAGTAACATTCTATGAATCATGTACTCTATGTACACAGTAAATTTCAAGACTATAGCATGAACTGACTTTTTGTCTCAAAATTGCTTTAGAAATATTAAGAAGAAAACACATGGTAAAACTATATCACACATGTTAGATGGTGAAGAGGGATGGGCAACTTCACTTCACCTTCCATGCCAGCCAGCAAGCCACTAATATCATGCCAAACAAAAGCATGATTACTTGCTCAATTATGACTTTCATTCTAAAATATCATACTAACAGTAAAATATGCACTGAGAGACTGAAAACACAGTGCATAATAGTCTCACAAAAAGACACTCATGGAACTACTGTTACCATTTTATAGATAAGAAATTTATCTGAAGGTCAGATAATACAACCAAGATGTAAAATGCCCCAGATTACAAAGGTCCGATTTCTACTACGCTACATCATATTTTAGATTTCCACCATACTACACTGCAGTTTAGGAGTAGATAGTCTTCCAAACTTAGATGCTTTCTAAAGGCAATAAAAATGAGTGTTATAAAGCACAAAATTGGGGTAAAATAATTAAAAGTTAGATGATGTCAGGCTGGAGGAAAGACATATTTATGCTCATGAGAAAATAAGACAGGAGAAAAAAAAAGAAAAGACAGGGGAGTTCAAAGTAATTTTGGAAGAACAAATAGTCCAATTTCAGAATTTGACAGCCATCTGAACAAAAAAGAAAAATTCTTCTTATATATTCCATTTTTTAAAAACTAGCAATAAGTAGATTATCTGAAAGAGATCTTAATATCCACTTCTTGTGATCAAGGAGATTATGGTACATAGCTCTCTTCTTTGAAACTTACAGAAAGCATGCTTTTGGACTTAGTGATCTCCAGATAAGACCTCAGCATAAGGCTGGTAATCAATACTTGATTCATTAATTTGATATTTCTTTTAACTTGATATCACATTAACAGTAAAATAAGCTTGACTAAAATCCAGGACATAGAGAAATAAACTAAAACATCTGCTACTACTACCTGAAACAGAAGAAAACTCTGAGATATAACTTTACATCTCTCATCTTTGTACGCATTTGTACTGGAAATAATTTCATCCTTGGTTAATACTGCGTGCACACTTGTATTGCAAGAAAAAAACACAGTAGTGTCTCATGATAAAATATTTAAAATGCATTTTAGAAAAGAGAAATGTGACTTAACAAAATGAAAATGATCACAAGGCACGGAAGCTAATAAGCTTTCACGGAATGTACCAGCTCTGAACAAGAATCTTTCACTTAGTGTTAAGAGTGCCTGGGTTTTGAGGCTCTCCAATTTTCAGGGAAAATAGAATTCAAAGGTCACATTCTGATTAAGTCACTTTCATTACCTAAACTAAATCTTAAAATTTCAAATGGACGAGTTAATACAATCAGTAAGACATTGTAAGTCTTCAGCTCCATCCACTTGGTTATTCAATGAAATGATATAAAATTGGATGTTACCAAAACTTACATATATTTACTTGAATAGTCACTCCTCTATGATCCAATGAATAAATACTGGGAGAAGTATACCCCATTTCAATAAAATCATAAAAAAATGACTGATCTCCATACTTCAGAATAAGCATATTTACTGAAAAAATTTAAAAGCACCTAAAAGACTAATGCCATCCCCTTTTCTTAGCATTAACACAAAATTATTATTTTACTAATTTTAAAAAACAAACGTTTTAAAAATAAGTATTGTTTTATCACTTTTAACCATCTTAAAACTCCAACTACAGTTTCTTGTGTCCAGTAAATGGGAGCCAGAATAAATAATCAGTTTTTTTTTAACTAAACATAATGTTAAGACTATATTGAAAATATAATGTTAACATGACACATATGTAGTTTATTTTCCAATACAGCAAATTAAATCTTGAGTAGTACTGTAAAGAAGACTAAAACAATGAAGTCATTTTATATTGGGGGAAAATTAAAATACACTTGAAAACAGGTTAAAACTATTGTCACAAAAACGAATGATGATGTGTATGTTGGGACAATAATCAAAATTAATAAGAATTTGAGTGTTACTCTTCACTTGTTAATCAAGACTACCTTCCTTCATGGGCAGACTCATTTCAGCACATGAGTGAAATCTTCTCTATTAAATTATACTCAATATATGACAAGTTGCATAAAACATGAGAAAAACAACTGTTAATATACCCAACTTTATGAAATGCATTGAAACCAATCCATAATGATGTCTGGTCATTGGAAGACAGGACAGTGTGGAAACAAAAATGAAAAATGAAAAGTCAATGTTAAAATGATAGAAAATGAGAGTTTTGACAAGAAAAGCATATTATGCATTGAGATATTTGAATAACCTGTCATTTATGAGCTTCATCTCTATTGTATACATGAAAAAAGAAAAATGAGCCTTATTGCTCAACAGGAAGTGAGCAGCACTGATGGTGATATATTTCTGACACACACTATTCTTAGTGGGCTGAAACCTCATCTAATGAACCTCATGAATAATCCAGGATAATTGGACAGCCAACTGTCAACAAAAAATTGGTAGAGGGTAGGGTGTGTGTGGGGGGGAGTTTTGGGAGGAGGAGGGAGAGAGTGGAAAATTTTCTGGATTCATTATTTTGTTAAATCTGCATTTGTCATAATGAACTTTATAGGTTTCTAACATAAAAATTTTCCTAATGAGATCAGTGGTAATATGAATACTTGTGATTTTTTTCATGCTGTATAAATGAATATGTCAACATTGAGAAGATCTGTATCACTCAATGAAATATTTTCCGGATGAGCTATATATGGGTCAAAACCATGCATGGAAAAAATACCCAATTAAAATGAAATATTAGCCATTTTATTTCAATGTAATAAAGTCTAAAAAGTTGATTGATGTGATTTCATATTCCACATTGCAAGTAACTATTAAGAAAGTAGCACTCATCAGAGTTCCCAACGTGCCACAGCAGTAATGAACCTGACTAGTATCCATGAGGACATGCATCTGATCCCTGGCCTTGCTCTGCGGGTTAAGAATCCATTGTTGATGTGAGCTGTGGTGTAGGTCACAGATGAAGTTCAAATCCCACAGACCCTAAATGCAGAAACATGTATTTGTGAAAGCTGGCAGAACAAGCTGACAGCATCAACTCTAGAGAATAGAGAAGTAAGCACATTTTAGAGAATTTGAAGCTTTCCTGTAAGAAAAGAGATGTTGAGCATTTCTTGAATCCACATCAAAGCCATCTGTGTGTGTCTGTGTTGGTTCACATCACTGAATGCATATTGTAGATGCTGACCCAGTTGATGAAATCACAAACAGAAGGCTAATGTGCTGCTAGAGCAAGAAAACAAATAGTACTCTTACCACTGAATATTATATACAAGGAAATGTAAAAGCTCCAATCTGGCAAAATCCAGTTAAAACAACTTATTTGGCAATTGGTCAAGTCTCACTTTTTACTGACCCATGCATATTTTTTGGACTTTTCCATTTTTATTCTCCTATTCACTCATTCCTGCCACTGAGTATCTCCTGTGTGTCAGCCACTGTGTATGTTGCAGATAAGTGGTTAAACCAAACACAAGAAAACTCCTGATTGGTAGTTAAGTGAAGCAAGCTTTAAAACTTACCAAGCGAAGTTTCAAAGTACTAAGAAAATAGGCAAAAATAGAGTTGGAATTTGAACAAACTTCTCTCAGTAACTGATAGAATAAGCAGAATAAGAAAAGTTAGGGAATAGATAACTAGAGTAAAAAAGTTGACAAATTTGACATACATAGAAAACTATACCCAATAACTTCCTAAGTGCACATGGAAATTTTACCAAAACTGACCATATTGTAAGCCATGAAGCAAGACTCAACAAGCTTCAAAACACAGACTATGTTCTGAACACTGTGGAGTTAGGCTAGAAACCAATAACAGAAATATAAGTGGACATTCCAATTCCTTGAAAATTAGGTAATTCTTCTTAATAGCCAAGATGAAATTAGAAATAGAAAATATTTTAAATGAATGATAATGAAAATACAATACAGTATTTGTGGGAAGCAGTTAAAGCAATGCCTAGAGAAAAATGTATTGCATTAAAAAAATCTAAGAAAATAAAAAGTCAATGATTCAGCTTCAGTTTTAAGAATTTAGAAAATAACAGCAAAACAAATGCAAGTGAAACTTAAAAGAAGGAAATTAAAAATAAAAATAACTGAAATGGAAAACAAATGTATAGGAGAAAACAAATCCTATGAATTCTCTGATATGCATTCTGGATTTTTTTTTAATTACTCTTAAGTTTTTAATATATACCCATTCAATAAACATACTTTAATTATCAGCTACAGAACATTTTCATAATATATGAATACTATTTAATATTTGAAATTCATTTATATAATACATGAAGTACATAATACAAGAAATAACTAAAAAGGTATCACATTTTATCCTAAAAATTTAGCCAAAAAAGAACTGAAATATTTCATACTAATTTTCAGAAACTTGGTTGGGCTGCTTATTAAAAAAGGTAAAGTAACACAGATACTACCCCTGCCCTTTCCTTGGTATTCACCATTTTTATGGCTCTTTATACACAAACTGTGATTTAATTTCTCTCATTAGCCAATAGGTTTGGAATTTCTTAACAAATTCCAATGAAAACAAAGACTCACGGGTAATAGAAGGAAAAATGTAAGGGAAATGAACTAATCCTTTAGAGTCCACTACTCCAAATTCTTGTTTTAATTCATGAGATACGGGTACAAGCTTATTTTCTTATGGGTTCATGGTTGCTTAAAGCCACATGTTTAAATTGGTATATAGTTAAAACCGGAGCTCTGATTTTTCTTATAGTCACACACTGCTCTTTCACAGTCATAATAATGTTACATAATTATATTGAATTCTGTTAAGACGTGAGAAATACGTACCAACCAAGCAACTTCTGCTAATTGCCACCTTTTAGCATTACTTTTCATGGATGTCCAGCAGACTATTTTTAGAGTCTCTAAAAATGCGTGCATACATTTCCAAATTAAATCATGCAGTTTGGGAATACTTAAACCAATTTTTGGTCCATGTGAAATTAACAGAACAAAAACATTTGAGTACTAGGCAAGAAAATCATGCAAAACAGAATAGCTTCTTTTGCTCATTATTATTAGAAAAATGAAGCTTCTATGAAAACTGAAAATGGAAATGAGCACTTGATATTGCTGGGCAGACTATTCTCAGGATTTCCCTCAAAGAACAGATATGTCCTCCTTTTTATATTTTTCTACACCTCCTTCTGTAGGTTTTGAGCATATGTGCCATCTTGCATTATACTCAGCATATAAAATAACAGAGAGAAACAAAGGGAACAAAATTGTTCCGTATTTTTTCTAAATTCAAAAACCAAAAACATATAAAATACGTAAAGCACATATGAATCACCATTGTGATATTCCCTTATCTTGGATTTTACTAACATTTAAAATTGTAAGTTTTAAAAAATCCGGAATTTATGGTTCTTCCTTTTTCCTCATTTCTTTCCTGGTCTCATTTTATTTAAATGTGAAGATCTGACATTGCTCATCTAGAAGTCTTAAAACAATCTACTGGGATGGGAACCTCTGGGCTATTTTCGACAGATTATGAACTGTGCAGTTCACTATGTAGTGTGGTCCTCAATACTCTAGCACTTTATTTATCTTACATTACCTAGTTGACCCAAGCCAGCTTTTTAGTTGTTTGACCTCTCTTCTTACAATATATACTCTAGAAAAGGTAGCAACTGTAAATAATTTATGTACTTTCCCATAAATTGTTGCAACTATTTGTGATTATCTTTAAATAAAAGTTATATTTTGTTCTCTCTTGAGGCCTCATTAAACTTGAGGTAATTCATTTTTTTCCCTATAAACTAATGAAATCAGCAATTATGCTAAGGCAAATGGCCACAATAGAATTTAATTGTTTTTATATTAATGACACTAGTATATGTAAAAAGATGAAGGAATAGGAATAGGGTATGTAATATTCATAATTGGTCATCTTTTTTCATACGACTGCATTTATACTATTTCTTGTCATACCAAAAGTCCAAAAAGAATTTTACAAATCAAATAAGTCATGCAGTACACTTTTGACAGATTATTGGCAGGCTACAAAATGCATTTAAGTTATCTTTGGAAAGGATGATTACAAATTGGCACTAAAATTATTCATCCATTAAGGATCTACTGACATGTCATCATGTCATAGAAATTAATAGAAAATAAATCTTTCTATTTAATTCCATTTAGTCCTACATTTCTCTCCAGGAATATGTTTATTACCACCCAGCCTATCTGTCTGACTAAACCAATCCTCACTGACTTACTGCCTATCCTATGTGAAAAGAATTATTTTAATTATGAAAAGAATCAAGCTCAGAATTGATAGATTGTTTGAAATGTTTTCAGTGGAACAAGTATGGACTGACCTGTATGTGAAAGATCAAGAGCTGAATTAATGCATTAGGGGTATGCAGACAACCATATCACTTCTCACAATGAGAGATGTCATTAGAGAAAATGACTTCTGACCCAGTGGTTAGAGGGCATTATTTGCAGAATTCCTGAGGCCAGGATTCTCAAAGGGATATTATTAAAGAAGTCACAGAAGTGGCCTGAGAGGTGACCAATGTCTGGTAAAGAATATAACACTGGGAAATGTGTAAAAATCCAGGTAAGTAATCAATTGTCAGATAATTAGATTGCAGGAAGCAAGACTCCTGCATGAGTTTATAAATCTGGAGCAGCTTTCAATCTCTGGGCAGAGAAGGGTAAGAAATGCAAGGTAAAGCGCCATGAGGGAAAGGGCCAAGTGATGCATGAGGACTGTGATTTAATAATTGATATTTTATTAGAGCAAAGACATATAATATTTTTTTGAGATATAATATTAAAATGGGAGAAAAGCGAGCTTTTCTTGGTGACACTTCTGATTATTGTGAACTAGCACTAATAATAATTATGATTTATCAGTATACATTTCAACCCTGGAAAGTATTTGTGCCGAAACTTTAGAGATGAGGAAACTAAAGTTCAGAAAGATTGAGTTAGAAAGCTCTAACTGGAAAAGATACATGAACCCCGATATTCATAAAATCATTTACAACAGTCAAGACCTGGAAGGAACCTAAAGGTCCATCAACAGATTAATGGATAAGGAAACAAACTTATGGATACCAAAGGAGAAAGCTGGGGGAAGGGATAAATTAGGAGTTTGGGACTAACATATCCACACTACTATAAATAAAATAGGGAAACAAGGCCCAACTGTATAGCACAAGGAACTATACTCAACATCTTGTGATAATCTATAATGGAAAAGAACTGAAAAAGAATATATATATATGTGTATACCTACATATATATAAAAAGAATATATATGTGGGTATATATATACATATATATACACCCACATACACACCTATATACATACACGAATATATGTAATTGAATCACTTTGTTGTATACCTGAAACTAATACAACATAGTAAACTATATTTCAATAAAAAATATGAAAACACTTTAAAATAAATCTCTGAAAATAATAAATATTGATTTAGAGATTCTCTCATCTTCCCTTGATAATGACAAATCTCAGAAGTTGTGGTTGTAATTTGACTGCATGTAGACATCAGGTAACTTCAGCTGGGGAAGAAGAGCATCAGAGTTGCTGGGAACCACTTAATAAGCCCATATATAGGAAAATAAT
Source organism: Catagonus wagneri (assembly GCA_004024745.2). Classification (NCBI taxonomy): domain Eukaryota; kingdom Metazoa; phylum Chordata; class Mammalia; order Artiodactyla; family Tayassuidae; genus Catagonus; species Catagonus wagneri. Next base: position 31,222,674 of record PVHT021183693.1, on the reverse strand, counting down.
TTGTATTATATATGTATTATATATATATATAATATGTTGCAATATATGTTGCAAAAAAATGTCAAGAATATCCCCATTGATTGACAGAAAAACATTACACACCTGTGCACTGTGGAGGAACTACCACAACAAAATCAAATACTTATATGTAAGGATCCAAATTAACCCACAAAATGGTCTATACTGCTGAATCTTAGGTCCTAATTGTTAGGGCTTGAAATAACAAGGAATGTGGGCCAATGGAATCACATTCTTATTAACTACATTACATTTTGACATCTACATAGTTTAAAGTTGCCAGTTTAGAAGAAGAATCAAAGCTAGTTCAAATTTTGTTCTTAGTACCTGTATTACCTACATAGTTCTACCAAACACATAAGACTTTAATTCTCTCTTGAAGACTCTACAAGAGAAAATTGTTTTCTCATGACAACTGATTTTTACTTTTCAGGGGTCAACCAGAGACTGATGATAAGCAATATCTTAACTCACCTAAATCTCCAACAGAACATGAATAGATTCATCAAAACAAAATCAGTAACTGATATTTGTACAAAACGTGCAATTAATTCAAAGTTTTATAGCCTCTTAAGATAAATAACTGTCAGGAAGCTATCCTTTTCTAAAATTATGTTTCATCTGAAAGACACACATTTTCCAGCTCTGCTGTGAAAACCAACACAATGGCAATGACTGTTTACCAAGAAGTGTGCCTAAATTTCCACGATTTTTATTTAAATTATGAATTCAATACTTTAAGCAAAAATGTTGTCAGATGACAATTATAAACATAACTTCTATACATAAAAGCAATGTGTTTCTCCTCAAAATGTTTTGATGCTTCTTTGAAAAATAGTTGCTTATATAAAATAAGCATGTGTGCTCTTATCTAAAATGATAACAGCTCTATTTTCAAATTTTTGCACATGCTTTCTTCCATTGTTTTTATAAAACAATTATGGAGCACTGCATTTTGATTGAAACTTAAGAGTTTCCTCTTAGAGTCAGGTCATAAATATACAATTGTTAAATGAGTGGGATATTCCATTTCACATGAGAAGGGGGGATACAGTGATGGTAACAAGTAAAAGTGTGCTTCTGGCAGTTCCTGTTGTGGCTCAGTGGTTAATGAACCCAACTAGTATCCATGAGGATGTGGGTTTGATCCCTGGCACTGCTCAGTGGGTTAAGGATCCAGCATTGCTGTGAGCTGTGGTGTAGGTCGCAGCGATAGCTGTGATCCCATGTTGATATGGCTGTGGCGTAGGCTGGCAGCTACAGCTCTGATTCAATCTCTGTCTGGGAACCTCTATATGCTGCAGGTGCAGCCCTAAAAAGACAAAATACAAAAAAAAAAAAAAAGTGTGATTCTGGAAATGTGTTCACATCTCTATTCTAACACTTACTGAACAACCCTGGACTGGTTTTTAAAGCTCTTTAAGCCTTAGTTGCTTCAGTGGAAAAAAATAATAGTACAGACATTATTAGGTTGCATACGCTACATAAGTGCAGAGTACCTATCTAAACTGTTCCTGCCTAGGTCATGAGCAAGTGCGTCTCATGCAGAGGTCTCCATTCCTTCAATAGCTGTGGATATGCACTTGAGTATGATGAATAGCTAGATTCTATTTGTTGCCGAGGAGTCAGCACTAGCTCTCCTGTGATCAAACCCCTGTTACCTTTGTGAACTGATGAGAGACTCCACATATGGGAAGCAGAATTTGTGTTTGATGACATAACTTCCCTATAACTACCTACAATCTTCCTCACTGCCCATAAGACAAAACCCCAAACCTATTGTTCAGTATTTGGTAACAGCCTTGTCCCCACTTACATTTTAACATGATCTACTGGAGTACTCCCACCTGCTGGAAGACTCTGAGGCTGCACACCACAGTACTCAGGAATAGGGGCTGGGAGCCAGCCTAGCATAAGTCCTCTAATCTCCAGACAGAAGCCCTGGGACGAGTTACTACCAACTCACATGCCTCATAACCATTTCTATTTCACTGAGCTGGTAACATCAAAATCAAGGTTTACAAACCGCTTAGCACAGTGACAGCATACCATAAGCACTCAATAAGTGCTTGCATTTAATTCTTACCAGCCCTGCCCATCACCTGAGGCTGCCATGACTCATGCCTGCTCCCCTCACCTGCTTCAGGAAGCTATTCTGCACAAGTCAGCTGACTCTTAGCACTCTGTTCTCCAAATGCTTGACATCTGGCTTGTAAACCATTACACAGTGCTCTATGCTTATTTAAATATTGCCCCTGAACTTTTTAAATCAGCAGCTCTTTTTATTTCCCAAAGTGTATTAAATTTCCTTTACAACAGCTCATTTCTTGGAAAGTTGACTTAAAATTACCCTCATAGTAGGATAATCAATGTTGATGTAAGAGAGAGAATAAAAAATGGAAGAAGAGAGGAAAGAAAAGCAGGAGGAAAAAAGAAAAGAAAAAAAGGAAGAAATTAATGAACAATATATGGCATTTCCTGATTCCTGATATATGTCATTATTTATTCCTGGATACATATATTGTTTTTCTACCTACGATTTCTCCAAAAGAAGATGTATATTTTCAGAAGATTTTATTTTACCTTAGCATCAAATTGTAACATTATTTAAATGTAATATACTATTTTAGCTTTGTTTTCTTTTATTTAAGTTAGTCAAATATAACTCATTTCTTCATCTTACTATGGCTTGAGTAACTCACATAGAGCAATGTGACTGTCAGTAGTTCCCCAGTATGTAAATATTCCACAAAATATATTTTAAATAGAATAGTGTTTGCTTTCTTAATGGACATAAACACCATATAAGACTCTTATTACTGAAGATGATAGGGACTATTCTAGGTTGACGTGTTTCATCTGTTCTACCGCTTTTATTTTTCAGGGTAGAGCAAGTGACTGAATTGTATGTCTGGCATCACAAAAGGAGATGACTGCTATTCTTGGATTAGGCAAACATTTTTGTAAACGGGCACTTGTTATTTTAAGAACCAAATCTGAAAACTCAAAGTGCATCTTTGTGCATACATGTTCCACTGAGAAATATAATTATGCATCAAAATGTGTCAACCTTACATTTAACGTGTTTGTTAATCAAGCAGCTCTCATAGATTTAAACACACCCGGGTTCACTTGGTCCAGAAAGTATGAGGCAATAAATCCTAGATCTACTCTAATGATACTGTCATTTCAAGGAATGTATGACACAATATGAATATGAATGATAATGTAAGTGAGGAATCTGTAGGACTGATCCATTTATTATTTTGTAACATTTAATATGTCAATGATTAAAGCATAGGGTTATTTTGGTATAAAATAGAGGCATGCTTCTAAAAGCAAGGTAAATAGAGTATCTCTAAATAGAATAGACTAGACTTAATAGGCAACGTCAGACTTAGTTCAGAAGAAATCATTGAGCTATACCTCCTCGGATTTCATTACTTATTTCCATCTGGACTACCTTTCCTCTCAACTTGTACTATTCAAATTCTGCACATTATTCAGGTTCCTCTTCCCTGAGAGCATTTTTGAACATGTGCATAAAAGGTAATAAAGACTCTGGAGCGTCCTTGCTTATTGGTTGTTTTTCCAAGGCAGTTTCAACAGATTAAATTAAAATGAGTACCACTTTAGATTGAAGCGCTCTTTCCCACCCCCCAGCATGACTGAAATAAATTGTTCTATTTTAAACTTTTAATCCTTTGGTCTGATTAAGGGATTTCTATCCTGGTTAGAATATAAAGGATGCTCAGAGCTAATGGGCCTTTTTGTTTAAAATGTTAAATTTAATTTCCTGTGAATAAAATTTTATAACACGAAAAACACTAGGTCCTACTGAAATGCTAGTCAAATACAGTAATCATGAAAATGCTAATAAAAAGTCCTGTTCAGCCTGTATAATGAAATATTAAAGGTAAATAAGTTATAAATATTTCAATATTTCAACATTTGAAAATTGAAGCTTTTTAAAAAATTATATGGGTAGTATAGCATAATAGAACACTAGATTATGAACCATGGACCTAGAGACTAATTTATTTATCTTTATTATTTTATATGCATACATAATCATGTATAATTATTCATCTGGTAATATTTTGTTTTACTTTCCTTTTCATTTTTTTTCTTTTGTCTCTTGCTTGTTCTGCCTTTCTCCTGTCCATGCACATCACCCTACCCTATATTCCTTATTAACAACTTCTGTATTCTTCATATATAATATGAAGAGTAATTACATAATATCTATTGGGTACTATCCAGTATTTTCTCTTAGAGCACATACACATAACACAATGTAAATAAATACACATAAACAAATGTATAAATTGTTTTACAGCAACACAAAAGGTGAGATCAAAATGTACAATTTCTTTATATCTTAATTATACTCAGTTTTATCTCCTGGATATCCCTCCAAGTCAGCTGTATTGTTTCTGATCACTATTATTTTTACTGATTCCAAAACTAATTATTTTATAGTTTGCGATAAATAATAAACATTCTTCTACTGATATTAATTTCATTTTTAATCTTTCATCAATATGAAATTAATATTCTTGTACGTGTTTTTATTTATTCATAGCTTTCATTAACCACACTATACTTCCTGAAGTGGGATTGCTGAGTATACATTTGTTCTTGCAATCCCCTGACAGCTACAGAATTTGAGTAGTATCTTTTCACATTTTGTTTGGAAGCTAACACTCGCTCTTATGTAAATGGTACTCTGTCTTTGACTAATATTTCTTTTGGCTTGTTTGTATTTTTCTTGCAAATTTAAATGACTCTATGTCCGTTATAGATATCCACGCTATTTCTGTCACTAATGTTTGAATTCTTATTGTTTTTATGGTATTACATTACAATTGTAATTTATGTTACTCTAGTTATAGAATTAAGTATGTCACTGTTTATTTTCCAGTTTCCCTTTTTTTTTTCCTTTTTTAGGGCTGCACCTGAAGCATATTTTCCATTTCTTAATTTCCCTACTACATTAAAGCTCATTCTTTTACTGCTATATTGAAAATGAGAACTGCTATTATTTTCTAAAATCTTTCTAATTACTTTTTGCACATAAGTGTGTTCAACTTTCTGAAAATTTATTTGTATACGGTTTAAGGTAAAACTTCAACTTTATGTTGGAATGGATTGCCAGGTTTACAAAGTCATTTATCAATGAATTTCTCCATTAGCAACCAAGCTGAAATATTACTTGTAGAAAGAAACTACTTTAATTTTAGAAAAAAATACTGTTTTCATCATGATCCTTTATTGAATTTTCTATTTTGTTCATAATTTTTTAAATCTATTGCTATACAATATTTACTTGGAATTCATTTCAGTACCTTTTTTAGAATACTCACCTAGTAGGAAAATATCCAACATTTTTATCCTTTTTTATAATTACATTCTTTGTTTAGATAGTTTTCCTTTATAGGAAATTTTTTTTCCCATTAATAAAGCCTGGTAACAGTCTAACTAGCGATGCATTAAATTTGTGTGTGTGTGTGTGTGTGTGTGTGTGTGTATACACACACACACATATATATACATGCTATGAAATCTTTCTGTAAATGAAGACAATGTCTTCCATTCACTCAGATCTTAATTTGTATTCTTCAAAATGTTTTATAGTTTTAAAATATATACTCTATTATTTTCTTACTAAATGCATTAACTGTTTTATTTGGTTTATTACTACTGAGAATCCAAAATAACTAGTACATATGTCAACATGTCATCAAAAATTAACAATACATTTTATTTAAAATCTATTCAAATGTACTTAATTTTTATTGATCATGTGACATAATAACATGCACACAACAACTAATTTTTCTACAGCTGATCTTCTGAAATTACAAAAAAACTACTGCTGTTATTTATTACGTAAAAGACAAAATTACCGCAAACTTTTTAAAGACAGTAGCAATTTTTAATACAAAACATTTGCCTTTTTCAAGGATATTTGTTAAAACTATAATATAACGACGTACTAGTTCTGCTTCTCTTCTAAGAAAAATGAAATTCTCCCTGACTAGTTTAGTAGTAATTAGATGGAAGGAATGTAGCATTACTTCCAGACTCTCTGCATTGAACTAAATACTTTTTTGCTGCTTTTATCTTCAGCAATATATTTTATAGCTACTGAATAAATGTAGTATATCTAAGCACACTATATTGAAAAGTCAGAAAACTGACTTTTTTTTAACCATGTTGAGATGATTTAGGAACAGACATGTTTTCTTTGATATCCTTTTCCTTACTACACCTTCAATATAAGATCCACTAAAAGTAGAGAGAGGAGATCAAACATTCAACAAAATAAAAGACTCTTTTACATTTTCCCTTTTTTTAATATGTTTTTTATTTTTCCCATTACAGTTGATCTACAGTTTTTCTGTCAATTTCTACTGTACAGCAAAGGGATCCAGTCACACATATTTATGTATATATTTTTATACATTCTTTTCTCACATTATCCTCCATCACGATCCATTACAAGTGACTAGATATAGTTCCCTCTGCTATACAGCAGGATCTCATTTTATATCCACTCCAAATGAAATAGTTTGTATCTGTAACAGCAAACTCCCAGTCCATCCCACTCTCTCTCCCTCCCCCACCCCCTTGCCAACCACAAGTCTGTTCTCCAAGTCCGTGAGTTTCTTTTCTGTGAAAAGACTCATTTGTGCCATATATTAGATTCCTAAAATAAACAATCCAAAAATTTATATGGAACCGTAAAAGACACAGAATCGCTAAAGCAATCCTGGGGAACAAAGACCACAAAGTCTCTTTCTCAATTAAACAAAGTATTTAGTCTAATACCAGACAGAAGTCCCTTTGTAAACAATATAGTTTTGTAACCACCAAAAAAGGAAACAGATTAAAAAACATTACACAGATTCTGGTTCAAGATAATAAGGTAGTAAGATCCTGAACTCACCTCCTCCCACAGAAAAAACAAATTTACCAACAACAAATTTATAGCTATATGTGAAACAGTTTTCTCTGGAAAAATAAATAAACAACAAACAAACAAATGAACTGGCAGAATTACCACTTCACATTAGGCAGATGAAAGGGAAACTACATTGAGGCAGGTAGGAAAGGCAAAGACACAATCTTGCCATAAACTACACCCCCCACGGTACAAACCACAATTGGGAGGGAACTCAGAACCTGGAGCTCATCCATGAGGAATAAATATTTGTACCTCCACACTGGGCAACCTGCCTTTTAAAAGTGGCACCTGAGAGATCAGTGCCCAAACGTCTGGCTTTCAAGACCAACAGGGCACACCCAGGTAACGTGCAGAACAATGGTGAACTGAGGAGCAGCTGTTAGAGCTCATGTGCAGACTCACCCACCCCAGGGCCAAACAGAGAAGCAACCTTTTGAAAAGTACCCAGAGTTTATATGAAGGAGATATGTTTGATAGTTTCAAAGTGTTGATTTGACAGGCAGGGGCCTGCTAGGATACTACCCAGGGACAGAAGATCGTGAGTGAGCCACCTTCGTGCTTTTCTTCTGCTTTGCTAAAGTTGGGAGCTTCCATCTTTTTCTTTCTTCTCCTTTCTGGTGGATGCAATATTTTTGTTCCAGCAGGCAGGTGCTATCTTCTGGGTCTTTTTCTGACTTTTAAACTTGGCGGGCATTTTTTCCCTTTCCATTTTCATTTTTTTCACTTATTTCTCTTTCCTTTTTATCCCCAATGGGTACCATCTTTGCACACCCCTCAGCCCCACTCCAGCCTAGTAGGAACCATTTGGCACCCCGCCTTGACAACACTCCAGTGCCATTATCTCCTGAAGGGGAGTTTCTCTATATATCTTGTGCCATGGGTTATTTGTCTGGTAACCCTACTTTTGCAGCTGCCTCTCAGGAGACAACTCTTGACTACCTGGCCCAGGAGGCCAAGAAGTTATACATCTTGAGCCTTCTGGACCTCTAACAATCATAGATTCAGTTCTTGGCAGACAAATTCTCTCAGAGAACTGCACAGTGAGAAGACTGAAACACACTCCTAGTGTTTCTGAGAAAGAGGCTATATGCTTTTCTACAGAACTACTCTTAGGGAACAGAGACCAGTGGACGCAACCTCTATACTCTCCCCCTCTGCCTCATCCAGCTTGCTAGCATCTTTCACAAACAAGTGTATACCCTTCTCTCATGCCCTGACTTTTGTTGCCAAGAAACACTTCTACATTTTCCATTTCTTAGGGCCAGCCAGGCTTTTGCTTGAGGGTCCCACAGGACTTTACCCAATGGAAAAGAATTCTTAAACAACCATCAGCCCCAGGGCACAGCAAGAGGCAATGAACCCAGGAGGGGTTTTCTGTGAGGGAGGTCTAATAGTTTATCATCAGAGCTGCAGCCTGAGAGGCTGGCTTCTAAATAACCATACATCAAAGGGCCAACTGTAAAATTTTTCTGAGCCCCTAAAGGTCAAGAACTATCTTCTCACTCTCCTTCCCCCTCCCGCAGAGCACGAACTTCTCTCAGAAGGGAGTTCTTAAATGTGTCTGGTGCTTTAGTTTTTACATCCCCCCCCACCCCGGTTTCTGCAGTTTTCATCCAGGGAATATGCCTTGACCATCTGTTTTTGGTTGATAGCTTATATTCCTGGGTCCTACAGGACTATAGTACTCAAAGAGACAGTTCTTGGCAGGCTATCACCCTCACCAAGGCAATGAACAAAAAGAAGTGTGAAACACACCCCAGTCCTTCTATGAAAGAGACCTACTTGCTAGTCCTTGAGCTTAAGACTTAAGGGGAGGATTCAGGTTTGGAAAACATCTAGGGGCTATTGAAATGCTCTTGGGGAACGTAGGCTGGGACATGCCATTTTTGTGCTCTTTCTCTCTCTCACTATAGCTCACTGGTATCTCCCAGAAAGGAGCTTACAGAGCTCCATTTTTTGTTGTTGCTGGCTGCTACACAGGGAACAACTCCAGATAAGCTGGCTCTGGGGGTTAGCAGGGCTTATTCTTGGAGTCTCAAAGGACTGTATTTATTTGCATTCTTAAAAAGATGCTATCCAAGGATCTGGCATCAAATCAACCTGAATCTAGGTGCTGAATGGGATCTACTCTTTAGAACACTCACTGGTCTTGGCACATGCTCAATGTAGCTATTAAGAATTTAAAAAGCTACATAGATATTCACAAAGATGTGATACACAATCAAGGATGCAGGCAGATTAAATAATAAAAGTCATCATCTAAACAAGGAAAATCCTTAAGACTGGGAGTGGTGGTTGTTTCATCTAAGACTTAGGAACCATCACAGAGAATCAAGCAAAAGGTAGAAATAGAGGGAAATGTTTCCACTGAAAGAACATGATAAAACCTCAGCATATAAAACAGAAGTAAGTAATATACCTCATAAAGGGTTTAAAGTGAAGATCGCAAAGATGCTCCCTGAACTTGGGAGAAGAATGAACACAGAGAGAACTTCAACCAAAAGACAGAAAATGTAAGAAATTTCCAAAAAGAAGTTGCAAAGCTGAAGAATGCAATAACTTTCTCTGAAACTGAAAGATACACTAGAAGCATTCAACAATAAACTAGATGAAGCAGAAGAAAGAATGAATAAACTCAAAGACAGGGCAGAGGAATTCATCCAATCAGAGCACGAAGAAAAAAAAAAGAACAAAAAAAGATAACTTAAGGGACTTATTGGACTACATCAAACAGGAAACATTTTTATTATAGGAGCCCAAGTGAAAAGTTGAGGGAAAAGAGGCAGAAATCTTATTTGGAGATCTTTTTTGGAGAAATAATTGCTGAAAAGTTCCCTAACCTGGCAGGGGAGAGGGGGAAGAAAAGAAAAACAAATTCCCAATCCAGGAAGCCTGTGTTTAATCAGACATAATATTCACTTCTCAGCTAGTTTAGTTATTCAGTCACTAATTCATAAATATTAATTGAGCCCTTCAGTTCTGCACATTTCTGTTTTCAGCTGCAACACTTTTAATAATCAAGCCACTCCCAATAATTGTTCTATTCATTTGAACTTTTGCCTTTTATTTTTCACCTTATTCTTTTATGTCATTGCATTACTTAAAAAAAAAAAAAACTTGTCTCTGTAGTTTCTATTTTGCTTTCCTCAGGTTATCACCCCCGTCTCCTCTTTGAATCTTACGTTATTCATTGTATCATCATCTCAGTAATTTGCCTTTCTCCTCTCATTTATTCTTATTCATTGATTCATTATACTTATTTTGCCATCCCCTTCTGCATACATCAGAGAAAACTTCCCATTTGCTAATTGATATTCATTTATTTTCTAATATTTTATATGTACATTTTCCTGGATATTTTCTGAAAAAAAATTTTATAGGTCATCAGATCTTTACATATCTTTCAATCTATCTTTATCAACATTTCTCTCTATATTACAATTACACATATGATAACAAGTTCACAATATACAAATAAATATAATACATACGTGTATATATGTATTTGTTATCACCAGTGTGAGGGTGTGTATCTGGTTTTTCTTACTTTTTCACTCATTTTTCTCTTTTTAATCATGAAACAAATATTTAAAGAACTGTGTGGATTTATTGAGTTTAACATCATTAAAAAGGAGGTGATTGTGTTCCTTCTCTTAACATATCGTAAAGGTAAGCTGACCTAATCTAGGAAAAGCGACAGCGGCTTTAATTCTCTATTCTGCTGCTAATGACATCTGCAATCATTCTCAAGTGGTGGTTCTTTCTACTACCCCTGAATTCAGTTAGCCATGTTTGCTACCAGCATGCTGGCTGAGACAATTCCTCATTGCTCTAATGAAGCATGTCAGACATTCCTGAACTCACTCCTCTTTCGAGCATTAAACAGACAAGGTAAACTCCAACCCACCCACCACCAGACATATCCTTAGATTAAATAGAGAGGTACATGGGTAGCAGAAGATAGAAAAGGGACTCATCAGAACTTATGTACCATGGAACTCTCCTTCCCAAAGGATGACATGGTTGCCTTGGCTGAAGGCCATCATCTTCATTTGGAAATAAAGCCAGATGCTCAGAGGACAACCCCAGCCTGGCAAAGAAGCTAGGCAGCTACAAACCTCACTTCCTTACAGAATTCAGTCTCCAGAAGAAGTATCTTAACACAGTGATAATGAATATGAACTGGGAGCCAGACTGGTCAAGCTCAAATCTTCAATTCTAAATCCTTGGTAAGCTACCATAACTCTCTGTGCTGCAGTTTTCTTACTGAAAAAAGTACGAATAACACGATCAGTACTGATAGTGTTAGGACAGTTGTACAGATTTGATAAGTTAATATTTGCAGGTATTTAAAACATGTTAAGTACCATGCAATGAAATCAAAAAATACACTAACAAGATCAAGTATATCCTTTCTGAGGAAGAGTAGGTGTATACATCTATTGTCTCCCTATGCCCTCTAAATCTTCCTGTCAGTCTTCCCTCTAGCAACAGTTTTGAAAGGTACCTTCAATTGAACAACTAGCTAGCTAGGCAAATAAATGACACTCAACTGAGAAAGAAGTACACAGCAGATGGCAGGAGGCATACAGAAGGAAATTAAAGAACAAAGTTAAAAGAATATGGTTATTTAAAAAAGAATTAGAAAAACTAGGTAGAGTTCTGTTTATAGGGAAACACTGTAAGGAAAAGAATGTAATGCCTGAGATGGTTTAGATTTTCTTTCAAACTTTGTTCAAGTGTTTTCTTGTTTTCCACATGTAGAAACTGAAAACTGACAAGTTAAATTGTTCTGTGGCAATTGATAGGTAGAATGATTGTAATATTAGAATAAGAAACTATCTGAGGTTTTAACATTATTTGGCATAGGAAAATATTTCTTATTAAACTTTTGAAAATCATTAAATGGTTAGGAATATTTTATTTTATTTTATTTTATTTTTTTTTTACCAAAATACTTTACCTTTTATTTTATTTTATTTTTTTTTTTTAGTTTTGCATTATAGCTGGTTTACAGATTTCTGTCAGATTTTCCAACTGCACCATGTGGTAACCCGATTACATGTACATATATGGATTTGTCACATGTAATTAGATATAGTTCCCCGTGCATTACAGTTGGAGCTCCTTGCTATTCCATCATTAAAGCAGTAGTTATCCCCACTCCCT
>PVHT021183693.1:31119660-31209517 GCA_004024745.2 Catagonus wagneri | reverse complement strand
CTGTAATATTGCCTGAAGTCTGGGAGAGTTATGCCTCCTGCTTGGTTTTTGTTCCTCAGGCTTGCTTTGGCAATTCTGGGTCTTTTGTAATTCCATATAAATTTTTGGATTGTTTGTTCCAGTTCTGTGAAGAATGTCATGGGTAATTTGATAGGGATTGCATTGAATCTGTAGATTGCTTTGGGTAGTATCGCCATTTAGCTACTGATGGGCAAGGTGGCTGATACAAGTGTAAACACATGGTTAGATTAACCAGATTAGGGTCAAGATGGAGTCACTCATGCTAAACCCCATTTCCTCAAACCAAAATTTGAAGTTTTTGTGCTTGGGTCTCCCAGAAAAATCACACCTATGTGTGCCAATTAATGGTTTCTTATTCAGCATGTTACCTGGCTCAGCTCTAACTTCACTTTGCTCTATTTAAGGAAGGTAACCCTGTTTTAACGAATGAGCAAATGCCCAGTATAACTTCCTTGTTCCTGCTCACTTTGATCTATAAAAATCTTTCTCCTTGTACAGCTCTTCAGAGCTCCTTTTCGTCTGCAATATTGGATGCTGCCTGATTCCTGAACTAGTGACTAAAAGTCCACTAGATCAATAAATTGTGAAAAAAATTTTCATGGAGGAGTGACAGGGAAACTTGGGTTTATCTCCTATTTCTCATTTTTAGTTTCAAGTTTCTTTTGTTTTTATATTCAGTCTTTCACTCATTTCAGCTAGAAAGTTCTCTACTAGTTTACATTTGATTTGGTTGTTTGCCAAAGGGATGGAATCTGAAAGTCAGTGAATTGCACAATTTACTATATTTTTAATACCTATGCTATAATACACTGTATATATGACAATGCAAATACCAATATTTAATTTTATCAACTGTGCTACATTAGTCCTCAGCCAGCCATCTATTTTTGTAGTTATTTTCAACAAATGTTGTTAAGGAGCACATATGTCTTGTGGGAGAGAGGAAACAGGCACTAGAGATCTACAGACTAAAGATGTGGACCCTGCCCAAGGGAGCTTATACACCAAACATTCAAAAAGCTATTATAACATTGTGTTACTGGAAAGAGAAAAATAATGTTTTGAGAGCACAGGAGGAGTTCACCTAATTCTGACTGGGAGTAAATGAGAGGTTTGAGAAGGGTTTTCCTGTACAAGGTGATATTTGCACTATGTTTTAAAACATTAGAATTCAGCCTGAAAAAAAACCATGGATACGGATATTAGGAGTCAATAGAAGAGTCCAGGACAAAATACTATGATAATGTGATGTGAGGGGTGGTAAGGGGACCTAGTGCAAAATCATGTAAAAGAGGTCAGGCTTAGTAGTCTGAATTTTATATTTCACTTGTAAAGACAATGGACACATTTCAGAATTACCGCCTGTTTTTTACTTTAGAAAGGAACCGTAGAGAGGTAAGTCTGAAGGAAAGAGGTTGCCTTTAGGATTTGGAAAAGAAATACTGAGGGCCTGAATTATGGACATAACGAAGGAAGGAGGAAATATAGTGGGAGACATTAAGGTAATCAAAATCACTAGGCTTGATAACTCAATGGATATGAGTTAAATTCAACCCTTGCTTTCTGGCCTCTATCACTAGGAGGGTTGTTACCCCAATCAATCAGTAAAGGCAGTAGAGAAGGAGAAAGACTGAATCCAAGGTTTCAGAAACTCATTCTGGCGATAATCATGAAGCATCTAAGAAAATATGCTTTATGTACATATGTTTGGAAAAAGCAGTTTTAGCTGGTATGTTTCTTTTTTATTCTCATAATTTATGGAAAGAATCTTCACATCTTATAAATTACAGGAAAATAAGCTCCCCGTGGTTTTATATTTCATTGTCAGTGTTTCGATTATATTATGTTTTTCATTTTTCACTGGAAGAGAGAATAGGGTTGCTTAAAGGAAAAAGAAATTGGTTAACTGAAAAAGGATTTCATCCCATTGACTCATGATATGTCAATCACCATGGTTCTGAAATTAAGCTGGGAGCTTGGAGCATTCCTCAGGCTAAAATCAGGTTCACACTTGTGGAACACAAGAGGTATAATCTCTCCAAAATTGAGTCATTTAACACAATAAATGAAGCTGAGCCTAAACAAAATTAAAACCTACTTAATATAGCTAGTTTCAAACAAATTGGTGGTGATAGGGTTTGGGGAGGGTGAGAGAAGGAATGGATAGTCTTCAAATGGACAAAGCCATGCCCCATAATTATAGGCAACATGCAGCTGGACTTCAGAAAGCGGGGTGGTGCAAGAAAAGCTTACCCACTCCCATGCTCACACATGCACTTCTGCCTTAACCTGTGTTAGTTGCCCCGCAGTCTCCTGAGAAAAGGAACCTTGCTTCAGGTGGACCAAGGGGGAAAGAGATGGTTTTCTCCACAGACAGAGTAAGACTGAGACTGATATACTAAAGCATCAAGTCAACCAGTTACCTAGTGGATAGGAAATAACAGTTCCTGGAGAGTAAAGCTGCAGCCTAAATAAGATACAGAACAACTGAGAGTAAAGTCAGTCTAAGAGAGACGAGGGACCATCTGTGATCGCAGATCCATGCATACATGAGGTGGTCCTTACTGAACATGTATTAATTCATCCATTCATTCATGGAACAAAAAACTACTGGATGCATACCATGTGCTTGCAACCATACAAGCAGATGGAATTAATCACAGTAGTGAATAAGGCACACAATCTTTACCTTTTGGAGCTCTCCAACACCATTTACATAGTATATGTAAAAAGAGCATTACAACCTAGCACAGTATGCAAGACTTAAATGGGACTGAGTGTGGTATCAAGACGTACCAGCAGCATATTCCCTACACCACCCCAAGATTTGTTGGAGTTAAGTTATGAGAAAAATGGAAATGATGCAAATATGGATATGTCAAAAATAAAAATCATTGTATGGCCTATGCATATAACACATAAAAGGACTTCTCAAAAGAGAGCAAAAGGTACAAGATGATAATCAGGATGGGCTAAAAGTCATTAGAAGATAAAGCATAAACAACATGCTATTTTTAGAAATACATATTTAAAGTAAAACACAGGAAAATAATATCAACCTTGTAAGAATGTCATGCAAATAAACTTGGCAACATTGTTAAGCTCAAATGACTCAAAACCTGGAGTAAGGAGAGGAATATCTCTTATGAAGGTTTTTTTTTGTTTTGTTTTTGTTTTTTAGGGCTGCACCTGAGGCACACAGAAGTTTCCAGCCAAAGGTCAAATCAGACCTGTAGCTGTTACCCTGTATCACGGCCACAGCAACACAGAATCTGAGCTGTATCTGCAACTTACATCACAGCTCACAGCAATGAGTTTAACCCACTGAGTGAGGCCAGGGTTCGAGCACACAGCCTCATGGATACTAGTCGTGCTTGTAACCACTGAGCAACAACGGGAACTCCCACTTATGAAGTTATTTGAAAAGAACTTGTCAAGTTGGGAACCTCAACACTAGAGGTAACAGTACAAATTCATATATATTGTCTGGGTAACAATTTAGCTTTATTAATCAACTATAATAAAAAATATGTGTACCCTTAACCCAGCTATTGCATTTGACTCTAAAAAATAGAAACTAGACAAAGATGTTCATTTCAGTATTATAATAATCAACATACAAAAAAAATCCAACATAGGGAGGTAATTAAATAAATAATGACATCATATGTTAGGGAATTTTGATATCTGTGAAAAGTGGTAACACCGTACAAAACCACAATGAAATGCTAAATGAAAATGACTTAACTCTTACATTTATGTGTGATTGTATATGTGTCTATAAATACACACTATTTACTGAGAAAGATTAAATGGAAATGCTTTAAATTGTCAGTTTGGAGCTGGTTAATATGGGCTGAAGGTTATTTATTATGTGAAATATTTTGTAATTTCTACATTTTTGGCAATAAGCATGTGCTAATTTTATATTAGAAAATTGTTATTTATTAAATAATTTTATCTAAAAATACCTTTTATCAAAGTATAGTAGATTTACAATGTTGAATAAATAATTTGATCTAAAAATACATTTTAAGAAAGGGTATCAGACAATAGAGGGGAAAACGTAGAAAGTCTTTTGTAAAAAATTAATTAAAAATTGGAAAACAAACATACAAGCTTATGAGATTTTAAAGGTCTTGACATAAAGTTTCAATACATACTTTCTATTAAAAAACTTAAAAAGAAGGGAGTTCCCTTCATGGCTCAGTGGTTAACGAATCCGACTAAGAACCATGAGTTTGCGGGTTTGATCCCTGGCCTTGCTCAGGGGTTAAGGATCCGGTGTTGCCGTGAGCTGTAGTGAAGTTTGCAGAAGCGGCTCGGATTGCGTGTTGCTGTGGCTGTGGTGAAGGCCGGCAGCTACAGCTCCTGTTAGACCCCTAGCCTGGGAACCTCCAAATGCCGTGGGTGCGGCTCCAGTAAAAAAAAAAAAAAAAATTAAAAAGAAAAGGCTAGTGAACCATTTTATCAGGCAAAAACAGAAACTCTATTCAACATGCTTTCAGTTTTGAAAATGGTATCCAATTAAAATATATTGCTTTGCTTAAGAGTAATCTTTTAAGGGAGTCATTTATTTTCCTTTTCTGAGAAGCCCCATAAAGAAAATACTCAGCTCACATTTATATTTAAATATAAGACTGAGATCACTATGTTCAAGAAAAGTTACATGTGATTGCTAAAGACAGAAAGATGGTAGTAACTTAACCTGCTTTTTCTACCGTTAGACGTGTCTAACTACAGTTCATCTTGTCTCCTGCTAGATGAAGCATAAACCCACAGAGAAAAGCCACACTTGAGATGGGAAGTATTCTACCTTCAATGTCATTCAAAAGAAGCCTCAGAGAAAGGCTTGTGCTTTTTTGGCAGCAGGAATCTCTACTTCTGTCTTCAGATTTATAAAAACATTAGGCTGTCCTGCTGGCCAACGCAATTTCCTTTTCAAGGGCAAAACGATTACATCACTTTAACATGAGCTTAATCTAAAACTATTTGTCAAAAAGGTCCTTAATATAAGTGTAGAATGTCCAGATGAAAATATGCACTGAATAACAATCTCACTTCTGAGCCTCCCATGATAAAACAAGCGGATCCTATTTTCAAGATGCATGAATGGTTTCAGCTGAGGTTTACAACTGTAAACAGTAATTATACCGTGCTCACTGTATTTCTTTCACATTAAAAAAAAGAAATGATGGGAACCTTATGAAAATCCTTACAGTTTAGGAGAAAAAAGTACTGGCCATTAAATTTAAAAACCTAGAACATACTCTAGGTTAAAGGCAAGTTTCCTTTTGGGACAACCAAAATTTCAGTCAGGAGGGTGTGAAGGCTTTTAATTTTTTTACCCCTCATCCTGTTTGTTCATCACAGGATCCTCCTTCAACATTGTCACATCCAGGCAAAGTGAAGAAAGGGCTCAAGTATGTGGAGAATTTATTGACTATAATACAGAACAATATAAATACATAAATCCTATATGTGTGTAAATATACTTCAAATATTTGTGTACTTATTTGAAAATATATAACTAATGTATCTAACTTGATGCTTCAGTTACAAATTTGGGGGAACTTATATATGTGTAAATAAATTTTCATGACAGGTAAAAGTGGTATATACAAATAGGAAAATATACTTTTAAATTACATAAAAGGTATCGTAGACTACTTTTTTCAGTTAGATATAATTCAAGTTCTCTATCGAGGAAAGCTATTAGATACCACAGCATGTGGAATTTCCCCACCCAGGGACTGAACCTGCACTGCCTCAGAGACAACATCAGATCCTTAACCCATTGCGCCATGGGGGAACTTCCTTTGTTTTTTTCTTAATTTCTCTTGAGTATAAGATTTTTCACACCCTTGCCAGGAGTGGAACCTGAGGGACAACTCTAAAGTATGTCCTACACCAGTGTCATTGAAAATGTATTCTGAAAATGGTTTGCTATTGATCCATGATTAAGTAAATACAAAAACTGAGCAAATGATTGAAAACCTTTATAGCAATTTTACAGGTTAATTTTGTTTCTGTTGGATCTAATAATAAAAAGTACAACTAATCTTCTACAACAAATTGAACTTCAAGCATGACCTTCCCCACAAATTCCTCACAGAGAAAGAGAGCAGCACTGTTCTGGACTGTCTTACAGAGATTTCCAGCAAGACTGCTCCACAGTTGCCCTCAGCAGTTATCTTCTCAGTATTGCACGTTTGTAGCTTCCTGCCTTTCCTCTCACTTTCACACTTCTCTATAGGAACTCCCTGAGATTACCTTCCTAATAAACTGCCTAAAGTCCTATTTTGTCTCAGAGTCTGCTTCTGACATCAGAGAGTCTATCTGCTCTACTCCTGTATCTCTGATATTTATAGCAATGCATAACAAATAGTAGCTATTCTACAAATCTTAATTCATTAGTTAAGTTTTACTATTTAAGTCTGGGTAACCTTGGAAAAATTAGTCTATTTCCCCATCCCTCAGAGTCTACATGTGCATAGAAGTTGTTCGGAAGGATAACCCCAAAGTACCCTCTGGTTTCTACCTCTATGGATACATAATTGCTTTTTGAAGTATTGTTGTGGACAACACCCCAAATCTAAACAAGAGGCGGATATCAGTGAACTCTGTAAGTGGAAGTGATATTGATGAGAAGTAGGAAAACTGGAAGGGTGCTTAGGACTGGGACAGGCAGAGGGAAAGGAAGAATCAATTTGGAGACAAATCGATGCTTAGTGATGAGAAAGTACAGACATGTTGAAAAGCCAGTATGTAAAACAGGGTTGACCTATAAAGAAAATCTGTTGAGGACAGTGGGAAATAATCCTGGAAAAGCATTTAAGGACTGGACTAATGGCTTCCTCTGGCAGACAAAAGCTTGTAATATGCAAATATGTATGTATAGACAATAGTATGAGTTTATAACTTTTACTTCGGGAGGATGGTAAAAAAAAAAAAAAAAAAAAAAAACTACCTCTAATGGAAATTTGAATCAGTAGAACATTCAAATTGCTAAGTCTATAGAGACAAGGTCATGAGTGAACCATATCATTTAAGTGTGGCCTTATGCTTTGGCCACTGTACTAAGTGCTGTATATACACCATCTCACTGAATCCTCACAACAGTATATGAGGTAGTTAAGTTCTGTCCTCATTCTGCCACTAGTAACTGAGGCATATCATAACCAGCATCATCAAATTTGAACCAAGTAATGTTTACTCCAGCAGTAGGAGGTTTCATGACCTTTGAACAAGAACCACTATGCATCCAACACCTAAGAAGTTACATCTGTCTTCAGGGCTTGAGGTAGATTTGTTCAGTGGAGAGCAGAAGGCACATTTTGAGAGACGTTAGGCAGACATTTAGGGGAGAGTAAGGAGCTCCTCAGACAATATATTAGAGAGAAATACAGGGGGGATACAACATAAAGGCAACTTAACTACACGCCTCAACTGGCTTACCTTTCAGAAAAGGTGAGTATTGTTCCAAATGCTATTTCTTTTTATTGAAATACAGTTGATTTGCAATATTATATTAGTTCCAGCTGTACAACATATTGATTCAATATTTTTATAAATTATACTCCATTTAAAGTTATTATAATGGTTATATTTCCAATGCCACACAATATATCCTAATAGTTTATCTATTTTATACATAATAGTTTGTACATCTTTATCTGTTACCCCTCTTGCCCCTCTCCCTTACCCCTCTCCTCTCTCTGGTAACCACTAGTTTTTTCCCTATATCTGTGAGTCTGTTTCTGTTTTGTCATATTCACTCATTTATTTATTGATTGATTGACTGATTGATTCCACATATAAGTGACAACAGACTGTATTTGTCTTTGTCTGACTTATTTCGCTAAGAATAGCAAATGCTAGTATTAAAAACACTTTGGGAGCTCCCGTCATGGCTCAGCAGAAATGAATCTGACAAGCATCCATGAGGATGCAAGTTCGATCCCTGGCCTCACTCCGTGGGTTAAGGATCCGGTGTTGCCAGTGAGCTGTGGTGTGGTGTAGGTCGCAGACGTGGCTTGGATCCTGCATTGCTGTAGCTATAACTCTGATTCACCCCCTTGCCTGGGGACCTCCATATGCTACAAGTACAGCACTAAAAGAAAAAAAAAAAAATAGGAAAAGAAAAGAAGAAACTTTGGAAAAGAAAGTTAGTAATTTCGGAGCACATTCTTCATTCAATATATTCATCCTTGTATAAGACACTCTCACCTTCATTGTATTTAATCTTAATATCCCTCTTATGATCTGACATTTTTATTCCCACCTCCAGATATAGAACATAGCAATACAAATAGTTTTGTAAAGTTATTTATAATAGAGAATCAACTCTCCACTGATTCATAACCGGTTTACATCATACCATATTGCACCTGTGAGCATGTGTTTATTTCCCCCAAAGGGAACACAGGCATATTGAGAGAAGGGAACCTATGTTTTCAATTGTTTTGTCTCCAGTATCTACTATGATTTAGTATATAATAAGGATGTAGTAAGTGTGAAATAAATATTTTAAAATATTAAATAGATGTTAAATATTATTATAAATGTCAAAGTTTAAATATTTTTAAAAGTGATATGCACAATTTCTTTTTTTAAGTCGCCTCCCGCAAACTAAAAGTCCTTTTAAAGAATTTCAGCAAAGGAATCCAAGTTCTTCATACACTAAAGGGGTTTTTGAATCACAAAGACTTCCTTCTTTAAAATGTAATGCAAAACAAAACTTTCTCCAAGAAAGGTCTTAAAACAAAGAAAAACTTAATAAAAGAAAAAAACTAGACCATCTTAAGGGTCTCATCTCATTTGCAAGTTTCTTTTCATCTCTTCCTGTAAATGTTGGTTGCACCCTCAGATTTTATCTAGGCTTCTGGCTGGATCATGGGCCAATAATATGCTGATCATTCCTAAATTTGTATCACTAAACTTTTGCTATAGTTGAGATGCAAATATTCATCTTTATACTCTGCATCTCCAATTGGACTGATAATAGGGCCCTAAAAAGCAACGTGCAGAGGT
Organism: Catagonus wagneri; assembly: GCA_004024745.2. Classification (NCBI taxonomy): domain Eukaryota; kingdom Metazoa; phylum Chordata; class Mammalia; order Artiodactyla; family Tayassuidae; genus Catagonus; species Catagonus wagneri. The sequence continues at coordinate 31,200,463 of PVHT021183693.1, read as the reverse complement.
CTTGACCAAGTATCTCCATGCTAACTTTCTATTTCTGCGGTCTTCCCCATTTCAGCTTTGTAGCCATTTCTATTCTTGTTCAGATCAAAAACTTTGCATCATCATCAACTAACATCTCTTCTTTCATTCCCAATTTAAATCCACTGACAAATCATGTTGGCTCTAATTTTTAAAAAATACATCCAAGAGTAGGAATCTGATATAAAGAATCACTGTCTTGGACCTGGAATTCTATAATAGCCTCATAATTTGTCTCTCAGTTGCTGTTCTCCTTGGCCTAGGAGATTGTCTGATAAGTAGCCAAAGTCATCCTCTTAAAAAGCTCCTAATTCCTCTATCCCAAACCATCTAATATTTTCCCTTTCCATATAAAGGTAAAGCCTGAGTCCTTAAAAGGCCTCTATTTTTTGTCCCCCCACTCCCGACTTCATCACCTTCATGCTCTTGCAGTACCAAACACTCAGATCGCCTTGCCATTCTTTAAACACATCAAGTGCCCCCAGCTCAGGGTAGTGCTTAAAACATGCCTTAGTTATTATTTAGTCTATATTCAAAAGTTGCCTATCAGAAGAGCCTTCACATACCATCTTACACGACAAATTATCCCACACCCTCCCCTCACTACCTGATCCATCCCAAAATGTCTGCTTCCTTTTTTTCATAACTTTAAAAAAAGAAATTTTGTACTATCTGATTATTTCATATTTACTCATTTATTTATTTCCTAGATTCTCCACTAGAACGCATATACTTTAAGGTCAGGGAATCGTTTCAATCACTGCCCCTCTCCCCACCGGCAACTAGGACAGTGCCTGGAACACAGTAAGTTCTCCAAAATATGTTGACATGGATAAATAAATAAAGGAAGGGAGAGACATTATATAACTTTCCCCTGAAGTTATTATCTAAATGAAGTACTCTTAATGGCATAAATCAGTTTTCCATGAAGCATTAACCTGTTCACACACATTTTGTGACTATGCTAAAGGAGAAGAAATTTAAAAGGACAGGGCATGATCATTTATGCTGTGGAATTATACACTCTCAGAAATTCAGAATATGACTGAGAGAAAGAATTACAAACCAAGTTCTAAGAACTAAGTTTTGCTTAACTCAAACATTAATGGAATACTACTACTTTGTTTTAAATGATGAATCCAGCTAAACTTTATTCTTGTACAGTGAGAGTTTCTTAAATTTTAAACTTATTTCCCATATTAAAATGATTGGGGGGAAAACGTCATTACTAAGAGAGTTGATGCTCTTAACATTACGAGTATTTGAGAGTTACAAGGATGTGGTCCCTTAAATAGAAAAAAAACATCTAAACTACTTAAATTAAACAAGAGCTTTGAATGCATGTACAATAATAATGTCATGAATAGTTATTTAATGAATTATAATCATTAGATCTGGCTTAAAAAAATGCATCCAGTCTGTATAATAAATGCTTTAAAATTATTTTATATCTTTTAAAGTTCTGTTGAAGTATGGTTGATTTATAAGGTTGTGATAAAAATTTCTACTGTATAACAAAATGATTCAGTTATACATGCACACACATCCATTCTCTTTCAGATTCTTTTCCCACGTCCTTCTCCTTGTATTCTTTTCACAGAATACTGGGTAAAGTTCTCTGTGATATACAGCAGATCCCCACTGGTCAATCATTCTATATACCACAGTGTGTATATGCTAGTCCCAAACTCCCAGTCCATCCTCACAACCCACCTGACCCCTTCGGTAACCATAAGTTTTTCAGTTTGTGAGTCTGTTTCTGCTCTGCAAATAAGTTCATTTGTATCCTTTTTTGTATTCCACATACAAATGATATCATATGATGTTTGTCTTTCACTGTCTAACTTCACTTAGTATGGTAATTTCTAGGCCATAATAAATGCGTGATTAATAATGAGCCCACTTCTATAAAAATTAACCCAATTACAACACAATACAAATATGTCTTGAAACATTCAAAGAGAGATTTCCACTTGGATTTTTTTTTTTTTTGCCACATCATTTCTAAGTTGCTAAAGCCTACCTTTCATTAAAAGTTGATTTGACAGATTGCTGTAATTTTCGGATGGCTAAATACTTCTGTCAAGCCCCTTAAGGCATTTGCAAAATTTAGCTCTTGGATTTATTGGAATGATTTCCAGGCTCTCCTTTTTGGTGGGGATGAGGTGAGCAACAGCTTGAAACTATGATTCATTTCTGTTTGAGTCTCTGTCACATACTTGCAGGAAAAAGAAAATGACTAATCACCTACTAAAAATGGCAACAGATGCCATAAGCAAAACTTCATTCAACCTGTTAACTTTGGTTCCAATGTAAGAATCATTTAATTAAGTCTTGGTTTTTAAATATAATTTTAAAAAAATAACATCTGCTTCTAAAACTATGAGGTAGTGAATTTTATGCTCAGTATTTTTTTTTTAACTGCATCTGGGCATGCAAATTTCCCAGGCCAGGAATCAAGCATGCATCATAGCAGTGACCTGAGCCACAGCAGTGACAACATCAGAACCTTAACCCACTGAGCCACCAGGGAACTCCATTTATGTTTCAACAAATTTCTTTATAATTACAATACTCTGTACTTCAGTTTATACACAGACATGCATGTATGCATAGGATATATTTTATAGTAACATGAGACTGTACATACATGTGCTCCAAGAAAGGGCTATTAGCATTTTATATTTCTATATTTCAAGAAGTCATAGTAGTACAATGTTTATCACATTTGAAATAGTGATTAATTTTTCATTTACTATTTTTCTATCTTTTGTAGCTTAAACAGATTTTTGTTCAATGTCTCTGTGACTTCATATTTGAAAAATTCAGGTCCAAGAAATTCAGGTAGGTCAATTTTGTGATTCAAAGCAGTACCCTGATAAAATAGTAGTAGAGGTCAAAACTTTTTCTAAACCAAGCAGTGATCTGTGAATGTTTTTTTTTATTTTTCCATGAAGCACTTTTGGAAATGTCCTCGATTCCTTTTTGTTTATTCTTGAAGTAGATAGTGCCATATGCAAGAAAGTAAGGACAGAAAAAAATCTATGTCCCGAAGGAGGAGAGGTGGGAGACAGTGGTGAGGTTGTTTCTCATCTGCTCCCACTGCCAAAGAAGGCTACAACAGTATGTAAGGAGTTGTTTTCTATGTAGGATATTCATAGAGATCATTATCAGTTCGGGCCTGAAAGTTGGGCTAACGCTGGAGTGTCTATCCCCTCCGCCACCCCTTCTGATTGTTACACAAGCATAAAGACCTATATAGAGGAAGCACCGTGTTGTCATCCAGAAAAATCTCAAAGTTAATACTTTCACACCTACCATTATATCTGCTACTTAAAATAGTTCTATGAGCTTACATGTCCCCACTTCACAGAAAGGAAATCAAGGCTCAGAGAGATAAATCATTTGACAAGATATAACTAATAAGCGGCACAGAGAGAATATACCCAGGGCTACTGGCATTTAATCCAACTGTTGTTCTACCACACATGCTTAAATACGCATCCCTGACATTTTGTAGATGGAAAATATAAAGTTCACAAAAGTCAGGTAACTTTCAAAGCAGCAAAAATCTAAGCAGGATAGTATTCTCTTAAGATTTTAAATTCAGTGATATATGTATAACTTTGGAAAAGTCTCGGTCTTTTTTTGGGTCACATTTTATGTGAAAAGTAAGAGAAATAAACTAGGTAATTTCTGAGGTCTCTTCCAGCTCTAAAGTGTATAGATTTTATTCTGTATTGGCTATAACTAAAATCATCAACTGGCTGTTATCATCAAGAACAATTCCAAATTGCCTTTGACAATGTTAAATATCATTGATATGTTAATAAGAACATTATTTCAGTTTTTTTTAAATAACAAATAAAATAAAATATACTGACTTGGGGAATACATATTAGATAGGAGCAAATAGAAATGGTGCCAAGAATGGCTAATATAAATGTTAGACATGATTCAGAAAAAAAAGTCAAAAGTAGTGACTTCTGTCATAACTAAAATGCACGTGATTTTTTTTTTTGGCTTGGAACAGTTAATAATTCTTTCTATCTATCTTGGATGACCAATCACTTAAAACTCAGAAGGCAAATTAATGACCATTCTATACTTATTATGAACCAAATTTTAGCTGCTTATCTCCTAGGAAGTGATGACAAAATTAAACATTAAATAGACGTATAGTAAGTTATTCAAATTATAAGATAAAAACCAACCTCTCAACTAATATAATAAAATAAATTGATGAATGAAATGACAGATCATATAATCCCTTTAAGAGTACAGCAATCAAATTTTTAAAAGATCATCCTTCTGAATCTTGGAAACATAAGACTGTAAATTTAGCTTTCTGATGGTAAATCTATAGTTTTGTTAACTGAACCACTATTTTGGAAATTTGTTTTATATTTTTTTATAAATACACATATATTTGCTCTGAATTTTTTCTTCCTTTGAAATATGTCTTGCCACAAGATGGAGTACACCCCTTTCAATAATTTCCATGAACTATTTAGCAAAGCCTGAAGCATTAACTATATTTGTTTTACCTATTTTATAGCTAGTATGAAACAATTAAAACATGAAAATGCTAAATGAGATTTATGACCAAATAAAAGGATCAATTATATGACTAATGGCTACTTTCAGTCTTTATTTTTAGTATGTATTTTTAAATTATTTCATTTTGCTGGAAACAAATGTTTTTATCTCAGATCACTGATGACATAACATCGCAATGACACTGTTGGAGAAGAAGCTTTTCATCAAGGTGCTCTGAATCCCATCCTTTCCTTGGAAATAGATAAGAACTGTCTCACTTCAGGAAGATTCTAATAAGTAGAGATAAAAACAGCCTTGTGTTTTCCAACCACTTCTCCAACAAATCTATATGAAGATTTGTTATATAAAAGGTTTAATCTTAGATAGCATCTCCTCAAAATAATGTTACTGTAAAGAAAAATCAAGACACACTGATGGGAGCTACCTTTTGGGACTCATTCAAAACTCACTGCTTAGTGAAACTTTCTTACTCCCCCACTGATGCTAGCCCTCTCTTCTTTCTGCATGCAAAGAACTTTCATCCATATACACATATATCCTTTGATTCAGGGCATGTCCTCTGGGTTTATTATTGTAGGCATGAATCCCTTACATCATCTTTGATAAGTGTCCCTCTGTTCTTTCAAAACTCTATAAAATCAGAGCATTTCCATGGCCAGAAGGTCTTAGGTTACCGCTCATGTAATTATTGATTGAACTCTGAGCTACAATGAATTGATGATGACTTCCGTCGAGGCTTAAGACTTCTACTGTTCCCTAACAACTTGATCATATTCACTTGTTGTTGCCTCAACTACACGAACATTCCTGGAACTACTATTTAAATTTGCATTTTTAGATCAAACCTAATATTTTTCCTTCATTTCTTTGTTGTAGGTCCAGCATCATCATTTGCATTATTGCAGCCAGGCATTATAGGTCAAAATTGCCAACAAGAGTACAAAATTAATGACAGAGAGTTCATAACAGAGTCAACAACACGTATCACAGAATAAAGAGAGCTTTTGATGTGTGGAGCATCAATCTTTGCTGACCTAAAATTGGCAGTTCAGTTTGATGCATTAACCCACGTTGGGTAAGAGCATATGAATGCATTCAGCTCACAGGAAAAATGTTAACTAGGACAAATATTAACTAGACAAAACATTTCAAAAACAAATGGAAAAGCAATGAGTGAGTTCTGCAACTGACCATATGCAATTAAAGTCCTTACACTTCACATTAATAATGTATTTATGCATTTAATCCTCGAGGGCAAGGAATTTGTTCAGCCATCTCTACAGTCTTAACTCCACACTGGCCCTAGAACTGTACTTGGCACATATCCTACTGCACATTCTCATGTATATTCTCATGGGATAATCACACTAGGATTAATAACTCACAGTTTCCTGACATACTGAAAAGGAATTTAAAAAATTCAATTAGAAAAAACAGTTTTATAATTAAGATTCTTATGTATTCTTTACATAATTAAGGTGTTATAAATACATATAATAATATGATAACTTGCTAGAATTTTATTCTACAGTGTTTTGGGCTTACTCAAAGATGTGTAGGGAAAAAAGAAATGTAGAAAAAAACAGATTCTGGAGTTCCCGTCGTGGCTCAGTGGTTAATGAATCCGACTAAGAACCATGAGGTTGTGGTTTCGATCCCTGGCCTTGCTCAGTGGGTTAAGGATCCGGCATTGCCGTGAGCTGTGGTGCAGGTCGCAGACACGGCTCGGATCGCGCGTTGCTGTGGCTGTGGCATAGGGCGGTGGCTACAGCTCCTGTTAGACCCCTAGCCTGGGAACCTCCATATGCCGCGGGTGCGGCTCTAGATAAAGGGAAAAAGACAAAAAAAAAAAAAAGAAACCATTCAAATATGAATCTTAAAATAGTCGTGCAAATTAAAGTTAGAAAGCATCATAACAATTAAAAGCTATATAATTGTAAATGATAGTATATATAAACAAAGATAGGCAATGATCAACTGTGAAACATCATTGTATCAGTGCTTCTATTACAGCACTTTCTCTGTTATGAAATTGTTTGCATCCACATAATTCCCATTGCTGCTATGTTCTTCAGGTCCATAATTACAAGAGAAACATGTATTTAAGAATATTTATGAATGAATGAATGCATGTATGCATGAATGAATCAACAGTTGCTAGTGAAATGTAGAAAGATATCTCCTAGGTGAAGGGTAATTTAGCCATTAAGGCCTTACCAACTCCAGCAGCCAGGTGACATAGCAAAAACACTGGCTATAAGATGTTACCAAGCAGTGTAAATTTAATTTCTTTCCATTATAAAATGAAAAGTCAGAAAATAAAATATTCAACTAAACGTCTGTTAAGATGATATTTGTTTTGTGACTGTATTACTTTTTGCCTTCCCCACTTGGGGGAATTTTCTCTTTCTGTTCTTCTATTGCATGAAATATTAACTAGTAGGGCTCTGACTCCTAGAAAAAGGCAGTCAGGACAGTCTTCTAATTAGTTTGAACTACCTGTGCTGGTAAAGAGATGGAAAGACTACCGGCTCTTCAGAAATGAATACTTTAAGGAAGTTCACCTCAAGGTAACTAAAGAGTCTACATATTTGGCCAGAAAATATTCTGTACTTGATGTTAAAACTTAGAGGCAATAAAGGAAAAGGAAGTTATGCTTAATAAAGAAACACTTTAATATTTTAGGTGTTAAATTTTTTTCTTTTTATTTATATATTTACTTTTGATTTTCAAGACTGCACCTGTAGCATATGGTCGTTTCCAGGCTAGGAGTCAAATCAGAGCTGCACTTGCCAGCCTAGAGCACAGCCACAGCAATGCCAGATCTGAGCTGCATCTGTGACCCTCACCACAGCTCACAGCATGCCAGATCCTTAACCCACAGAGCAAGGCCAGGGATCAAACTTGCATCCTCATGGATACTGGGTGGATTCGTAACCCTCCAAGACACAATGGGAACTCCCAATTTTTTTTTTACTTCTTTCTGTAAGGTAGTATTTTCAAATAATGGGCCATCAGTGTTTTATAAGGCAATTGGATGTTTTTATTTTTAGGTGAGCCAAATAACAATTATGTTTTAGTGAAAGGTAAAGCAGGAGATAATTAGAAGAAAAAATGCCCAAGAGGTCTATGTGACAATGTGACAATGAGAATGTCAAAGTTGCATCTGGAATGTCACACCAGGAAGAGAATTTTCTCAGAATACAGAATGGACATATGCAAGATTATTTAATAATGAAGACTAACCCTAAAATTAAAGTAATTTTCATCATTTTAGTTCTCTAAGTTTGTCTCTTCAACATTTATATTATATCAGGCATCACTCAAATGGTCAAATATTTAAACTCATGCATTACTAAGTTATGCCATTCAACAGCCCAAGCTGACACCTCCAGCTGTTTAATAATTAGGTTGAAAGAAGTACAGAGATAAGTTACTCGAAGTGGAAATTGGATGACTTCTAAGATGATATTGAAATCTCACCCAATAAATACAAAATAGAATATTTAAAGTTTCAAAATAAAAATAATACATCTTTAAAGGTATACTTTTAAAAAATGATAATACAGTAAAATAAAGAAAATGACAGGAGTTCCCGTCGTGGTGCAGCTGAAACATATCTGGCTAGAGAACTATGAGTTTGTGAGTTTGATCCCTGGCCTCGCTCAGTGGGTTACGGATCTGGCACTGCCTTGACCTGTTGTGTAGGTCACAGATGCTGCTCGGATCTGGCCTTGCTGTGGCTGTGGTGTAGCCCAGCGGCTGTAGCTCTGATTAGACCCCTAGCCTGGGAACCTCCATATGCTGTGAGTGCGGCTCCAAAAAAAAAAAAAGTCAATAAGAAAAAGAAAATGACAGAATCAATTAGCAAGTTACAAAGGCTTATTTTTGACTATTTAAAATTGACATGTTTCATTACATTACTTTACTAAATAGTTTACAGATATACAAGGCTTAAAAGAATTCCATAATAAATACTAGCTTAAGAAATGACATTACCAGTTGCATGGTCACACTCCTGCCTGCCCCTTAAGAAACTCTCGAGTTTGATATTATTCCCATGCATGAATTTATGCTTCTACATATATATAATACATATTTTAATATACATCTCTGAAAAACTGCTTTAATATAGGAAAACATTATATAAGTATATTATGCAGCATGCATTCTTCTACATAGCTTTTTCTTTCAGTCTCATGTTTGTGAAACTCATCCATGCTAATACCAAAAATCTTACTTCACATATTTTCACTATTGTTGTATGATATAGTACAATATATACTACAATTCACCTAGCTAGAAAGGGACATCTATTATTTCCATTTTTTTCCATTATAAACTACTATGTTAACATTCTTACACACATTTCTTTGTTTATATGTGGACAAATCTCTCTCAGGTCTATAACTAGGAATTACATTGCTGGATTAGAAAATATTTGTATCTTTAACTTTGTAGGCAACAGCAAGTGGTTGTCCCAATCTACTAGAATGGATAAGAATTTCTGTAGTCTCCTCAATCCTCCATTTAGTATGTCTTAAATGTATTTCAGTTGCTCCATAAGTTCTCATTCTTTGCATCTGCTTTTTCCCAGAGTGACACATGACAGGTAATAACTATGCTTCAGCTGAACATCATCCAGAGTCTAGGAGTACCAAAGAATTATACTATCCCTCATCTTTAAAATGCTCATAGGCAAAAGGAAAATGAGTCCTAAACAACAACCAAAATATAAAAGTTATCATAACAGTCATTGAAATGATAATAATAGCTATTACTTACTTTGAGACAATTTTTGCCCAGTACAGTATTAGGTATCTAATGTGCATTATCTTACCAAGGTCTTTAGAATAAGGCTGGCAATGCAACTGTTGTTAACTCTGTTTTGTATAAGAAAAAATTCACAAGTTGAATCCGAAGTTCAGTTACTTAACTCTAGATAACATAGCTAGCAAATGACAATCAGCATTCAACTGAATGAGTCAACACTTCTAAGCCAGTTTTCTCTATTCTGCCCTGCAGTAGGCTACAAGTTAGAACTCAAACATTCATTCACAACAATAAAGTGCTGTGAAGAGCAAGTGGATTTAATTAACTTCACATAAAAGTTAAGGACCTGTACACACACATGGGATTTTCCAATTACCTGTTGTTGCTTTATTTTGGTAGTAAAATTTCACTACTCCTCTGAACTTCCAGAAGAAGGGATCATTAAATAAAATAATTAAAATAAACTTAGTTAATTGTACTAAAAAGTCACAATATAGCTAAAAGCTGCAGCGGAAAGTAAGCAATTAGTTAAAATGAATCTGGTAAAAAAATAAATTTGGGTCATTATCTGTGGATTTAACTCATTTATTATATCCTTCTCTCACATTTACTTAGATGACTCAACTGCTCAATCAGCACCTTTAGCTTTGCTTAATGTTAAAAGGAAAAGGAATTCTTAGGCACTAAAAGAGAATGAATCTAAGTGAATTACAATCATTCCCATTCAAACACCGTTCTTCCAGATGGCATCAGTTCCATGTAAGAATTTTAAGAAATGAGGCATACAGGCAAAGAGGGTCCCAGGAATGTCCTAAGAACTTGTAGAGACAGCACCAACCATAGCACAGGAGACTCTGCTCTCTTAAGAATCACAGTAGTTGAAAATCAGGCAATCAGAGGTGTGACACCAACAGAGTGTGAAGGCAAAAATCCTGAAGAGCTTGAAAAAGCATGGAAAACACATATTCTCATTGGAGGAAATATGTCCACTTGTTAACTTAAAGTAGCACTCTCAAGCTCTGTTCCTCTAAATATAATGGATAAAACATAATTCTGGCATATGCTGGGCCTCACACTCTAACACAAAGTAAGAAATCATAGACTCAGAACTCTATCAAAGTAAAAGGCCCTTTACCTGGAAAATAAAAAATACAAGGTGTGTGAAATGGGCTGTTTTCAAATACACAGTCTCTCTTTTTTTCTCTTTTTAAAACGAGTTTATTATTTATTTTTTTACTATACCATGTGATAAAACTAGGATGGATGGATCTAGCTTACAGGGAAACATATTTTGGCTAAGCATCGTAGCCCCTCACCAAAATGCTAATAGACAAAGGTTTCAAAGAGCGTAGGTGCATCCAAATGTCATGGGAGGCGGATGTAAAACTCAGCAGAAATTTTGCCTTGTCAGGTACTTTACTGACACACACTATACAACATGATGATTCTGAGAGCTTTAGAGTTCAGTGTCCTGGGCTCATATTCAGTCTCTTACTTTCCATGTGATGTTGGGCAAACTATTTTGCCTCTTCACAAATCGCATTTCATATCTGTAAAATGAGGATAACTTGAGTTCCCATAGCAGCTCAGCTTTAACGAACCTGACTAGTATCCATGAGGATGAGGGTTTGACCCCTGGCCTCACTCAGTGGGTTAAGGATTCAGCATTGCCATGAGCTGTGGCAAAGGTCACAGATGTGGTTCTGACCCACGTTGCTATGGCTGTGGCTGTGGTATAGGCCAGCAGCTGTTGCTCTGAAACAACCCCTGACCTGGGAACTTCCATATGCCAGGGGTGTGGCCCAAAAAGCAAATAATAACTAACTAAATAACTAAATAAATAAATAAAATAAGGATACCAAAAAGCATCTACCAGATATACTCCCTATATGGATCAAAGCATTTATAGAAGTGCCAGCTGCATAATACATTTTAGAAACAATGATGTTGTTAATTTTTACATTATAAATCATACTTAAAATAACAATAGTCATGATGATAATGACAATTAAATGGTAATTGGAAAAAATAACATAGGTCCTCTTTCTCAGTCCAGCAATTAATGATACAGACTCAATTTTATCTCCTCCCTACATACTAGTAATAATGTAACAACAGGCACACTGCATGGAAGCTGATCTAGGAACTTACCCAAAAGGATCACTTGTGGACTTGACTTTACTCCTTCAATAGCAATCATTAAGTTCTGAATATTGTAACTTTTGTGTCCATTTTTATTGAGTTTCTATAACAGCAACATATTTCCAAATAACACATTATGCAATGAAAATGTAATATTGGAAGGATCGGTAAAATAAGGTTATCTCTTACACAAGTATTGAAATACTCAATGTATTTTCATCACTCAAGAGAAAGAATCTTTGATGCTTTTTATTTCAATAATTCTAAATCATCAATTCTCAATACACACTGGTATAGACTGCATGTTTGTGTCCCCTTCACCAAATGCACATGTTGAAGCCCTTACCTTCAAAATGATGCATTAGGAGATGGAGTCTTAAGGAAACAATTAGGTTTAGATGAGATAAACATGAAGCCCCAGGACAGAATTAGTGTCCTTGTAAGACACTAATTAGTGTCCTTGTAAGAGATGGTCAAATTTCCTTTCTCTGCTATTTGAGGGTCCAGGAAGAAGGCAGCAGTTTGCAAGCCAGGAAGACCCTCACCAAGAAGCATTATCTACCACCATCTTAATCTTAGCTTCCCAACCTCTAGAACAGTGAGAATGTCCATTGCTCAAGCTACCTAGTCTGTGATAGTTTGTTATTGAGCCCAAGCCAACAAAGATACATACTCAGAAGGTAACTACAACTCAGCAAAATTCAGTAATCTAAATTAATGTATTCTAATATAACCAGCACATGTTAATTACAGGCTGAATATTTTCATTTTGTTACAAAGACCTTTCCTATTTCCTCCATCAGCACCTATAAACAAATAGCTAATGGCCTCCTAAATGAGGCTTAAAATGCTGATCTGATCAGTGTACTTGTAGGAACTTCAATATGCTAAAAATCTGATTAGTGCTGTCAATGAATGTGTTTGAATGCAAACAAACGCTATGCAAACCCATTCTGTGTCATTCTGATTGGTAGAAATGATTTTTTCCAAGGCTCAGCCTAAACTAAAACACGTTGATTGAAATTCTGAACAAGTATAAATCATACCAAAGTAGCTGATAAAGTATAGCCTAAATTCAACAAAATAAACCATGATAAAAATAAAAATAAAATTGCTATACTTTAAAATGTCAGCAGTTCACTCAAAATCCTTATAACAATGGCAGAGGCTAAGTCAGCTCTGAGAGTAACCCATATCTGGAGAGCCTACAAATAGCTATAAAGTATTACAAGTATCTAAAGTTTTCCAAGCAACCAGGAGCACTCTACTCATATTCATGTTACAAAAGAATGAAATATGCAAATATTCTAAATTTCTAAGAAAAACCAGGGAACTACTTTAGGCTGCTAGTTCTTTCCTGAGAACCTCAGCAATAAGAAATGTTTCTTGAATAAATAACATTATAGTGATCTTTGTCTTGATAAAGAGGAAGGACTCCGACAGCCATCATACCTATTACCACCCACCCCACGGTTGTATGTATGTATGTATGTATGTATGTATGTATGTATGTATGTGTGTGTGTGTATAAAGGGAGAGTATGAGAAGAGAGAGAGATGTCTCATCAATCTATATTTAACCAAGGTCAGCAGTTATCAAAACTCACTAGGTATTCATTTGTTTACTTAGATATTCACTTAACGTTTATTTAGTGCCTTTCTTATTGATGGTACTGAGCTCCTTGATAGAAATATAAATATAAATAAGAGCTCACCCTTTATAAAAAGGTTACAAATTAACAAATTAAACTAAAGTTTGGTCAGTATAAATGGAAATATATTTTATGTGTTAGAAGTCAGAAAAAAGATGTCTTGTTTACCAGACAAGTCACTCCCCAAAAAAGTAATATTAATCCTTAAAGAGTGAATTTGTCCAGCAGATCAGGGAGGGTAGTCATTTCTAGACAAAGGAATGGCATGGTGAATATTGGTAAATAGTTCCTGTGAAAATTAAGAACTATAAATTTGTAATCAATCCACTTAATCAAAGGGCATTTCAAAGTAGCTCTTTATCCTTCAATAGGAAATCTACTGAATCTTTAATCTTGATATTCTGTGAGATATTCTAATATAACATGTCCAAATCTTCTAATTTTATGGAGGATTAACTAGTCTAATTTAGAGTCATTTAAAATGGAAGCCAAGAAAAAAATTATGAAAAAAATCGTTTTTCACAGAATTGCTTCTGCTATGACTTAAAGATTTAAAGCAGTGGTTCTCAAAGTGTGACCTCTGGACCAGCAGCACCATTGGCTGTAATTTTTAGAACTGCAGATCATCGAGGGTCTTCCTAGGCCAACAGAATCTGATGCTACGGAGAAACAGACCCAGCACTTCCATCTTTTAAGAACTCTTGATTATTCTGATGTAAAGTTTGATATAAAGAGTTGCTTACTCCAGCTCAACATGTTCATTTCTTGCATGAATTTCCTAGCTATCTTAGAAAGAAAACTCAGCTCTACAGTAATCTAAATTAACCACTTCTACTTTGAAACAATCTCAATTTTGTTACCTATAAGTACTAATTGACCAGATTAGTTTATTTAAGATCATTTTATTTGATATTAATTGAAGATAACAGAGGCAAAAATGTACATTTGGGACAAATGAAGGAAATATTTCATAAGTATTTTTCTATTAAAATGCACATAGTGTATAAGATAACTTTACTTCAGTTAAAATAATAATTACACTAGCTAATGCTGACACAGCACTTAACTAATATCTGACAATGTTCCAGAATATTTTACATAGATTACCTTTCCTAATCCTCCTAACAGTTCTTTGCAACACACAACTTTATTGCAAGTAAGGCACAGTGTAGTTAAATGACTTATCTGGGGAGCATGCTTTAAATCTGCACAGTGAGAGCAGGGCAGTAAACGCGGGCAATCTGACTCCAGACTCCATGCTCTTTTCACCTCGTTACACTACAACCAGTGCAAAAAACAGTTTTTCATAGTATTTTTAATTAAATTAAGAGGATACCTTATAGAATTAGTAAATAATGTTATTTGACTGTAGATTATTTTGTGACTGCACACACACCACACTTTGCCAGCTCTGCCACTTGCCAACTGTATGACCTTGGGAAAATCCCTTCACTTTTTTCTGCTTCAGCTTCTCTTTGCGTTAAATGGGGACAGAACTGTTGTAAGCATTGATTAAATACATATATGTACACTATTTAGAACAGTGCTCAGGATAGGTTCTGCTATTGTTTTTGTTGTTTTCTGAGATAAAAAGTTAGAGTACATTATATAACAGATGCCCCTTCTACTTATGTTTATTTCAATTGTTCTGAGGCAGAATAATAACTCAGGTAGTCAGTGTAAGAGCACAGACTTCAATGCAATCTTTGATATGGCTATTGATTAACATTTAAGGGCTCCAGGAAGTAACATGCCACAGGCCTTGTTTGCTATAGGGAGTTACCTAAGCCCAGATGGACATTAATCCCTAACCCCCCTGTGACTCAGTTTATGGGAAGAGAAGGGTAAAGAAACCATGAGACTTATGGGACATTTCCACCCCTAAGACCCTTATTGGACAAGGACTGATATTCAGAAATTGGGCAAGGGCAATGGGAGAAAACCACATCTTTCTGGACCCCATGTTGGTACCCACCCCCATCTTTAAGGGAGAAAAACCCCTATAAGACAATAGAGAGTGGGGCTCTTCTCCCCACTCGCAGTTGTCCTGGAAGCTATTTGCTTTTCTGTAATAAAGACTTTGTTTGGTTGCCGCCTGTGTGTTCGCAAAGTTCATTCTTCAGCTTCATGAACAAGAATCCGGATTCCAATAACATCTTTCTGGCATCAGCTCCTTCCTTTAAAGTCTTTCATATGCTGCTTCCAATAGTTAGCTACTGCTCCTCTTGCTAAACTTTTCTTTAATTAGCTGTAGTAGTTTTATACTAGTGGTAAGCTGAATAATATTAGTAGAGCCAGAAAAGCCCACTTACCCTAAATGCCCTATAACTAGGTTTGAATTAGAATCTTCTCTATATGGAGGTTGGAATTAAAATTTTCTCTATGAATAGTTCTGAAATAGTATTACGTTAGAAAATAGATATGAAGAAACTGGCAACAGGGAAATTGTCATAAAAAAAAAAACAGATCAGAGAGTTACTTTATAGGTTGCAGGCACTGATCAAGGACAAGGTTAGGGTGATGGGGGTGGACTATAGTTATAATGGAGGTGGTTGGATAACAGTAGGGTATTAAATAAAAACAAAGAAAGCTGGAACAGGAAGGGGATGGTGATTTTGACAAGATTCTTGTGCTGCAGCAAAGAAGAAAGGTCCAGAGAAATGGCTCCTCTCTCAGATAATATCCAAGAGCAGAGGAGAAATACCCAGGAATGAACTTTGTCTACTTTATACATTGGCTAGCTCTTCTTTTCTACAGGTCATCCTCCCACAAGATTGTTGTATTAATTTCCCATTGCTGCTGTAACAAGTTACCACAAACTTGTTATTTTAAGACAGCACAAATTTATTATCTTATAGTTCTGAAAGTCAAAATCTGAAATGGATTTTATTGGACTGAAATTAAAGTCAAGGTATTAACAGGGCTGTGTTTCTTCTGATGTCTCTATGGGAAAAATCAACTTCCTTGACTTTTCCAGTTTCTAGAAGCTGCCTACATTTCTCATCTCATGACTTATTACTGTATTTTTGAAGTCAGCAGTGTAGTATCTTTAAATTCATTTACTCATTCTCTACTCCCTACCGCCTCATTTCTATCATCACAGTTTTTTCTCTGACTCATGGCTTTCTTCTAAGAACCCTGTGATTATATTGGGCCCGCCCAGCTAATCCAGTGTAATTTCCTCATCTCAAAATCCTTAATTTATGCACATTTCTGAATTTCCACTTGCCACGTAAAACAACACATTCAAAGCTTGTTGGGATTAGAATGGCACCATATTCTGGCAATGGGGGTGAGGATGGAGGCAGCACATTTGTTTACTAGAATTAAGTTCCAATATCTTCTCTGACAATATCTGATTTAACGGCAAACCTAACCAAGGGCTAAGGCCTTAAATATGCCATCCTGTAAGACTGCTCCAAGATTCATAGAACTATTAGTCAAGCTCATGCAAAGCATTTCTCTTCTATTTAGTAAACCCACACATTGCTATTATAATAATTGATATAAGATAGTAACAAATAACTATGCATTTATCTGACAAGAAATGATTCATTAAAATGCAAAGAAATCTAAATTGTTTTTTAAAAGGTATTTTTTCCGAGGCATCAGGGAAGAAAGAGTTACAGCTCTATGACCACAAAAGATACATTTATAATTATTTTACCCATGCAAACATAAAAATCATTCAGAATGAAATGCACAGATTCAAATAAATCAGTTTTTTATGAGAATAGGATTTATAAAAATTGTCTTTTAAACTATCAAAATAGAATGTTGTCTTTTCAAAACAATTTCCAGATGAATAGCATATCATAATGTATATTTGCTAGCACATAAATAACTGCCTGAATACAAAAAGATGGCAAGCATAGATACAATTTGAAGATATGTGTTACAAATAAAGCAGATTTTTTATGGTTCACTGCTATATCTAATTTTGTGCCTATATGTTTCTTTTCCCAGTATGATATCTGAATATTAAGATGATAATTTCTGTATGTTTGGAACCTAATATTAGATACAGTAGTAAAGATTAAGTGAGCATATGAAATAAACAGATCATTGGCTATAAATCAGATAAGATAATTAAGCTACTGAAAGTGAAGCAGAAAAACAAAGCCCAGCTCATTTATTCTATATCACTTGATTAATTGTTGAAACAGCAAGAAGGGCAGTTAGGTACTTTGCATCAATATTAAACAAATTTTTAAGATCCATACCTACAATATAGTATAATGTGAACATCATGCTCTATGACATTTCCAGAGAGAGGAAGAAATTTAAAAAACATTATATGAGGAAGATGTTGTGAAACTAAGAGGGCAATTACAATGTCAAGCAATAAAGGACATTATTCAGAAATATAAGCAAATGCAAAGAACTAAATCATTTTTTAAAAGCTATCTTCAAAAGTTGGAAGACTAGGATGCAGTTATTGAATAGATTGAATGGGACCATGAGAAAGGTGCTTACATACTCAAAACATATATTCAATTGTCAATGACCTGGAATTAGAGAAAAAATAAAATTCTGTTTGGAAAAAAAAAGGTCGAAATGAAAAACAAAATGATGCAGACAGGTTTTCTCTTCTAGACACTAAATCCTATCAAAGTACTTAATAAGCATGCTCATTTCTGGAAGAATAGATAATTATTTTAGCTCTGCACATTTACATGACACTATATCCTATTTACTAATTAATCAAAAGCCAAGAGTTTCCTTGGAATTTGTATAAATGTCATAAAACTCATTCCTATTAATATGTGGTTATGAAATTTTCAAAACCATGCAAAGCAAAAAAATGTCTATTTAAAAATAGAATTTTAAAGTTACCTTTGAGTTTTCAGTTTCTAATTGTCACAGTATCTTCCTAATAAAGGTAATGAGCAAAATTTGAACATTAGATTTAAATCTCTGAGGTTCTATTCACAAATTTTTGAAAGAAAAATGCATTAATATAAAATTACCAGAATTTTATGTATGGTCTTTAATTTTTCTAATTTTTCATCATAGTTAAAAATTACTGTCTTTTGAGTAAGTCCAATTAGTACTCAATTGAACCTAAAACTATGTCATCCTTGACATGCTTAATAATTCTCATCTTCATTCTGTTTTAGTAAGTACTAGAAAATTGCTTTTTATTACTTGTGTCAGCAACATAATTTTTGTACTTTCATGTTCTTATATAAAATATTGAGGGCAGTATGAAAAATGCAATAAGATATTCAAATGATTGCACAATCATTATTATTTAAATAATATGAAAATGCTGCAAAAACTCAACTACCATCTGATGTACTAACAAGCAGTAGCCAAAAATCGTTGTTTAGATAGTAATGCATATGGTTAACTTAATGAGTATTAACGTTGGTTGAGGAGTCCCCATTGTGGTTCAGAGGTAACAAACCCAACTAGTATCCATGAGGATGTGGGTTCGATCCCCGACCTTGCTCAGTAGGTTAAGGATCCAGCATTGCAATGAGCTGTGGTACAGGTTGTAGACATGGCTCAGATCATGTATTGCTGTGGCTGTGGCATAGGCTGGAAGCTGTAGCACTGATTCAACCCCTATCTAGGAACTTTCATATGCCATGGATGCAGCCCTAAAAAAAGCCGAAAAAACAAAAATGGTTGAATGATGAAGAAGCCTATTAAACTCTGAAATCTGGTTAGCCCATAATAATAAGGAAGCTTTTTACAATGTCTATTATATGGATTGGTCACTAATTTGAAGCACAAAATAAATTAGGGGATGCAAATGTGCTCATATTTTCTGGTATTTTTTTTGTGTAATATATGTATGTGGGATTGAGGGTATATTATGGCAATTTACCATCTTCGTAAAATTCATGCTATAAATAGTGTTTCAAAGATGACTTAGAGTACAATAGTGTAATAAATCCTCTTAGAAAATCATAAGTATATGCAGCTGGAGGATCAGAAGTGGAAGCATTTAAGTGAGCAATTACCCTCAAAAGTACAGCACATAGGACAAGTCTGTTATTAGGTTTTAATTATTTTTAGATGGTCAAAATCAAAGAAAACTTTTAAATCCATAAAGTTGTAGAAGTCCAATTCAACACATCTATTGTTACATAGAAAATTCCATTTTATATACATATATATATATAATGTATGCTGCTATATATAAAAACTATTCTGAGAATATTGTAGACAAAGAGATGGATAAAACTTTCATTGATCAATGTGTTTGCAATTAGGTAGTTTGAATGTACTGAAAAAAAGGAATGCTAAACAGGACAAGAATAACAGAAAAATGAAGCAATGTTACTTGTTATTTTTTTAGATAATGTGGGAGACCAATAAATGACCAAGTTAGAAAGTGTGCACCAAATGTAATATGGTGAATAAATAAAATTAAGAAAAAAATCACTTTGGTTTCGTTCAAACTATTCAGAGAATATTATTGAAATTACACATTTTTTGCTACATCTGCAGCATGTGGAAGTTCCTGGGCCAGGGATTGAAGCTGTACCACAGCAGCAACTTGAGCTGCTGCAAGTACAATGTTGGATCCTTAGCATGCTCTGCCACAAGGGAACTCCCTTACTGAAATAATTTTAAAAGATTAGAGCCAGTGTGAAATGGCTATATGTGGTAGAGTACTGAAAAACTGAACCTCATCTTCTTTGCTAGAAAATTTCTAATTAGCACCTCAGAGTACTTATTAAAATAATATAGAGAGTATTTCTGTTAAGATGCTAACTGGATATGCTCCTTTATCATCAAATACAAAGAATTTTCATCAATGTTTAGTGGTACTTCCCAACAATTTAAGATGTAGATGCTACATAACATTTACTATCATGAGGAGTATGGCTTTTTTTAGAATAGTGTTTGATCTTGTGTTTAAATGATAACTTTCATGTATCTACTTACTCAGGACCCAAATATCGAACTTTCATATTTCAGTCAGCATATAATGGCATGAAATATAGTGGTCTTCCACAAGACAAATCTGGGTCATAAGAACTATTTTCTAGATATGTATAATCATCATATTGTTTTCTTTTGGCCCTCCAAAAATGTTCTCTAAAGCAGATACAAAATCCTTTTAAAGGTTATTACCCAAAGTAAATCAAACATAGTACAGATGAACTACATTGATAGATATGCCTCTATTCTCCCATTAGACAATAAAGTCCCTTGAACAGTGAAATAACTTTTATTTTGCACTCAGTTGAGCTTCTTTGATAGTGCCAGACACATAACATGTTCTCAATTTTAATAAGGGAAATTTGGTAAAAAATAATTGTCTCTAATGATTCTATTTTCCAGGTCACTGGAACCTGTTTTTAAAAAATCCTTTAAAAAATTCAATTCCCAAAAATGATCCCTAAATTAAATGAATATGGTTATCCATTTTATCTTATTTGCTTTAAAAGTACAACTATAATAGTAACAACCATACTCAATAAATTACATAGGAGGGCAACAGAACAAGAAGGAATATTTAGATAGAATAGCAAAATAAAAGTCAGAAGAAATAGGAATTTTGTTCTTCCAGCCAGAAATACAGTACGTAGAGGAAAGGATTTTCAATGTATGTTTTATAGAGGAATGGTTAACTAAAAGAGAGAATATGTAATTGTCCATGCACTTAATGCCAGCTCTCGGTACCATAGTATTTCTAAGTGTACATTTTGTCTAAGATAACTAAGTACAATCAATGTATTGTATACACAATTCTATTTGGAAGGCAAAACAAAAACATTCCAATGTGTGACTCTATAAGGATTCTCATGTTTACTCTTACTTACAACTCTATGCTGTGTCTCAAATTACCAATTCATTTCAGTACATATGCACTGCTTCCCTAAGATGTGTGTTTATGATACAATAAGGGAGTATAATAGAAAAACATAATGAAACCTCCTAACTTAAGAATAACCCTGAGATGTTGTAAGAAGTTTTTTTCTTTTTTTGTTTTCTTGGCTGTACCCATGGCATGTGGAAGTTCCTGGGCCAGGAATCGAACCCATTTCACAGCAGTGACACAGCCACAGCAGTAACAAAGCAGGATCCTTAACTCACCACACCATCAGAGAACTCCAAGAATGTTTATATTTGAAAAGTTAAAAGTATCATAACATACAAGAGAAAAACATAACTGCTCTTACACTACTGAATTTTACCTAATGAGAACTGTCTTATTTTAAACCCTTATTCATTACAGAAATTGAGAAAATGGGGGGAAATACAATAAAAAATGTAAAATCATCAAATCATCAGTATTATCACTCTCTGATGGTAGCCATTACTAACATATTGTTTTATTTCCATCTAGTCTCTAATATACATTATATTTTCCCATACTTGAGTGATACCGAATAAAGTATTAATTCTTAAGTATTACTACTTATTAAAATTTTATTATTCTCATAGCCTTTATACTACATTCTCAAAATATACCAGTAATACATTTTTCATTCATTTAAAAATGTTTTTTATTATTGCTGACTTAAATCGTTCTGTCAACTTCTGCTGTACAGCAAAGTGACCAAGAATTGCCAAAGTAATCCTGATTAAAGAAAAAAAAAAAAAAGCAGGAGACATAACTGTCCCAGACTTCAGACACTATTACACAGCAACATTAATCAAGACAGTGTGGTAGTGGTACCAAAACAGAAATACAGACCAATGGAACAGAATAGAGAACCCAAAAATAAATACAGACAACTATGGTCAATTAATCTTCAACAATGGAGACAAGAATATAAAATGGGAAAAACTCTCTTCAGCAAGCAGTGCTCAGAAAACTAGACAGCTGCATGAAAATCAATGAAACTAGAACACACCTTCACACCATGCACAAATATAAACTCAAGATGGCTTAAAGACCTAAAGATAAGACACCATAAAACTCCTAGAAGAGAACACAGGCAAAACATTCTCTCACGTCAACTGTACAAATGTTTTCTTAGGTCAGTCTCCCAGAGCAATAGAAATAAAAACAAAAATAAACAAATGGGACCTAATCAAACTTATGAGATTTGTAGAGCAAAGTAAACCATTAAAAAAATAAAAACAATTTATGGGATGGGAGAAAATAGTTGCAAACCATGCAACTGAAAAGGGCTTAATCTCTAAAATATACAAACTATGCACAACTCAAGAGCAAAAAAGCAAACAACACAATTGAAAAATGGGCAGAAGACCAAAACAGACATTTCTCCAAAGAAGACATATAGATGGCCGACAGGCACATGAAAAAGTACTCAACATCACTAATTATTAGAAAAATGCAAATCAAAACTATAATAAAGTTACCACTGCACATCGGTCAAAATGGCCATCATTAATAAGTCTACAAATAAAAAATGCTGGAGAGAGTGTGGAGAAAAGGGAAAAATCCTACACTGTTGCTGGGAATGTAAATTGGTACAATCACTATGGAAAACAGGGTGGAAGTTACCCCAGAAAACTACATATAGAACTACCACATGATCCAGCAATCCCACTCTTGGGTATATATTCAGACAAAACTTTCACTGAAAAAAATACATGCACCCTTATGTTCACTGAAGCACTATTTACAATAGCCAAGACATGGAAACAACCTGAATGTCCATTGGCAGATGAATGTATTAAGAAGATGTGGTACATATATACAATGAAATACTACTCAGCCATGAAAATAAACAAAATAATGCCATTTGCAGCAGCATGAATGGAAATAGATTCTCATACTAAGCGAAGTAAGTCAGAAAGAGAAAGACAAATACCATATGGCATCACTTATATCTGGAATCTAATACATGGTGCAAATGAACTCATCTACATAGCAGAAAAAATTCATGGACGTGAAAATCAGACTTGTGGTTGCCAAGGGGGAGGAGGAGGGGGAGGGACTGGAATAGACTGGGATGGACTGGAAGTTTGGAGTTAGTAGATGCAAACTATTGCACTAGGAATATATAAGCGATGAGATCCTGCTGTACAGCACAGGGAACACAGGTAATTATATCCAATCACTTGTGAGGGAATATATGACGGTGGATAATGTGAGAAAAAGAAGGTATATACACACACACATAGATATATACATACATATATACACATATACACATATATATATATATGTCTGGGCCAATGAATACCTTTTAATGGCAGTATCATATTAAAGTATATAACTCTTCCATAATTTAGTCATTTTGCCAATACGGCCTATCAACTTCTGTTTCCAATTTATCTCTATTGTGAATAATAGTTTAATGAATATCCTTATACATGTATCTTCACATCAATCCTTACTTTCTTAGAATTTACAGATGGTAGTAGTTATATAGTCACAGAGCACAGATAATTTACTATTGAAGTGACGAATAAGAAAAAGATAAAGTCTCTGTTTATCTCTTTTTCAAGCAAATGCTATATAAATAAAATTGTCATATAATTTACCTTTAAACATTGAAAAAGAAAATCATCTTGTAAAACATCAATTTAATTTCATGTACTGGTTTAGAAATACAGAAAATTAACAAGAAAATAGCACAATTTTCAACTGTTATCCTATTTTGTTTTTAAAGAGAGAGAGAAATATAGTGTTTGGGAATTAGGAATTCATTTCAAGTACATTAAATAACAGAAAATGCCTATCAGTCACTTAATAAAAACAAAGCAATACAGTTAATACATTTTAACTCTAAATGGAGTAAAAAGATGTCAACAAAGTAGACTTATCAGAACACTTTTATTAAGTCAAACCCAACCAGGTTGCAAAAAGTTAAATGTAAGGGAATAAAATGTGTAGAACTCACTCCTATTGAGGAAATACTTAAAAATATTCTCAACCAGAGACTTGAAAATGATGTTAAACTGTGTAAAACACTACCTGCAATTGCAAGCTATATGAGTAAGTTAACAAATATGTTTCTCCAGGTATCTATTCCCATGCAACATGTAACAAATCATTGGAATAGCCCATCCAACAGCATAGCTATCATCAAAGTCTGATTGAACCTAGATAATGATATACTCTGGGGTATTTCCAAACTGACAGTACAGAATATTATAAGGGATACCTCATGGACAGAATGCAAAAAGCAATAAAGAAAAATAAAAAGGAATAAAACCCTGTAATTAAAAAACAAATACCTATAAAATGAAAATATTACATTGAACCAAAAGCAAACTTTTCAGCCATGTTCACAGAGACTTACAAAATCATTAGATTAGACGTGATATCATCACCAACAATAACAACAGCATTTATATATGTCAAGAGACTATATGTATTATTGTAATTGGTCCTTACAATTAGGGACCAATTATTTAACTGGTCCTTACAACCACCATCTCAGCTATGCATCCGTGGATTTTCAGGGCTGTTCCACATAGAAAACTGAAAATTACAGAAGCTAAATTACTTGGCCATGGTAACTGCTAGTAAGCAGCAGAACCATAATTCAAACCCAGCCGTCCTTTAACCCTCAAAATAACTCTTTCTTATATGCTAATATCCTCTACTCGGCCCAGAATGATATGCGATAAATTTTGGCTGAACATACATGACGTGTGTGTGGCAGAAAATAATAGAATTATTATTATGCTGCTCTAACTAGAAGTTAGAGAATGTAGCATATTCATATAAATAGCACATCCAGTTACCTTTTTCTACATTTTATTTGTTCTAACATCTTCCGTTACATATGACTGGAGTTCAAGGAGTTAGTTATACAGGATGGAAACACAGACTTGGGACGTACATTAGACAAAGCTCACTGTGGTTGTCAAAGTTCTTCCTGGGGGATGCCCCCAAACTCTCTTTTTTCATTACAACAACAAATTATAATATGATATAATATACTCTCACTTCCACATCATGTCTGCAGCTCTTGCCAGTTAATATCTCCCCATCCAGAATAACAGATATTATTGAACTACTTTATACAAGCCAGTTTTTAATACATACTTATCTCTTAGGCACAATTTTACCCCTTAGAAAACTTTCGAAATGCTATAAACAGTAAAATCAGTATTTTATTTTTAGAAGAAATTATTATTGCAGTCCAGTTCCCACATTATTATCTTTTGCTTCTTTATTATCATTATTGAGGAAAAGAAGAGGAATATAATATTGAAACGAGCCGTACCTGACATAAAGGTGTCTACCCTTTATGGTTGACTGAAAAGTTAACATATTTTATTATATATAAATATAAATAACCTATATAATGATATACTCTGGGATATTTCCAAACTGACAGTACAGAATATGACAAAGATACATCATGGACAGAATGCAAAAAGCAGTAAAAAAAAAAAAAAAAATGAAGAGGAATAAAATCATATCTATCACTCTATCTTTTTAAGAGGGAATGAGAAGTCAAGACTGCTGGTTTTCTCCCTTTTCTTCTTGCATGGCTATATTAAGAAACATGCGCTTATTTTGTTAATTAAAAAACAATAAAAATCTATTTTAAAAATAATGTTTTGGAACTGGACTTAATATTGATTAGATTTTAAAAGAAAATGCCATCACACATGGCAAGATGTGCAGTCACTGTTTTAACATCCCATATAAAGCATGTGAATCTTTGTAGTGTTTTCCTTACTATCTCCTACAAAGCCAGAAAATTTTGGCAAAGTGCCAAGAGGAGAACCTGTTTCACATTCAGATTTCTGCATCATTGAGAATGGAATCTTGTGCACTATCCTTGAGAACACACATTGTCTTCAGTCTTTCCCATGTATGTTCATGAATCATTGAATTTCCTCCCCCAGCGTGTGAGCAGCTGCCCCTCTGGTACTCAACCAAGGCTTGTACAAACCAAACGGTGCAATGAAGCACAGAAAAAGAACTATGTAACTCTACTATTCAGCTGAAAGAGATTGATAAAAAAAAAATATGATAGGAAGTGGAAAAATATCAGTGCTAAGGACTCATGGGACTTTCTATACCTGTCAAGGGGGAAAGTTGTTACAATAATAAGCAAATGCTGAAAGGCAAAGTCATAGATCTCCCCTATTCTCACTAGAGGGGTAGGATATTATGATGTGCACTCTGAGCTTTATTCCTGGCTCTCATCCATCCTCACATTTATTTTTTTATGCCAATTCCTGTTGATGCTAAATTTTCATATTTTGTCTGTGTAACCTACTTAAAAGTCTTAATATCTAACCCCTCACCATTTAAAAGAGAATATCCCATGAAAAGAAACCTCTTGGGGGGAGGAAGAAATTGGCAACTTCATTTGTAAAAAACTGCTTTATAAATTTATAAATTTTCACCTAAATGTCTCAGAATAACGTGATATTAATCATTTGAAAAGAGGGTATATATTTTTCAATAAATGTGCATAATTCAGGTAAAAAGAGCTCACACAGTCATTGTGAACTTTTCCTCTCGGTCATGGATAAACTTTTTAAAGTAGAAAACTGGTCACTGTTTTCAGTCATTCCTACCTACTCTGCTGTATTCTCTAGCTATAACATCAGTTTTCATTTTATATGTACCTGATGCACAACGCAAAGACTGCCTGCCTCTGTGGACTAAGTACAGACTAGTTCACTTCAAATAATTTTCAGAAACAATATATGCCATGATGATCAAATCACAAGGATTATTTGTAATAGATACCTGTTTCAAGCCTGGAGAGAAGAAATAAATACTCAGTTCCAGGCTATGCTTTATTCATATGTAAATATCAATGCATGCTCGAAGAGTTAAGATTGTATATATGTATATGGTTAGAAAATGTTCTAAAAAATGCAACACAGTTTTTAATTTAAAATATTTAATTATATAGGATCTCAGTTTGCCTAAAGAGAGAAAAAGATAACAAAGAATCAAACAAATTACTATGCAACAAAAATTTTCAAGATATGCCTGTCTTCTACTTTTAATTTGACAAAACTTCCCTTGAAAAAAAATCAAATCAAGCTATGTGAGCATCCTGGAATATTAACTTTCCCCTTGAGTGCTGGTTCCTGGCAAGAATCACTTAGAGAGTTTGTAAACAGTATACAGATGTAGTGCAACTTGGGGGCTCATATTATATACTCAAGAGGCACAAATAATTTGAATTAACTATGTATGAGAAAGAGAGGCAATCAGTCAAAGCTGAAGAAAGCAGAAACCTCTAGAGTTCCTTCATAAAACATGGTAAAATGCATCCTCCCCCACTGCCCATTGTTTAAGAAGTAGGAAAAAGAAAAGGAAAATTTAATAGCCTTTTTTCTAAAACTCAGTTTATATCTTACACTCAATCTGTTCAGACATTAGAACATTATAACTAATATTAAAATTAAATGATCATAGTTAACATTAACCTTTTTGTGGCTGTAAACCCGTGAAATCCTATACTTTTCCCATTTTTTTTGTAAAATTTTTGCACACGTTTGACTCTTGCTTAACAAATGACAAAAATTCTCTCCATGACTAAACTCTACTCAGGCACCTCTGAGCTCTTTTTCAAATAAGCCTTCACTTTTGAGCATGTGCATTCCATTTTTCCATTGTCCATTTTTAGGAAGAATTCTGTGAAGTCAGTTTAACCAGAACCCCTCATTCTCAATAAATCATCACCTTCTGTATCCAGTCAGGTTCGTCATCCTCCTCCTGCCATTCCCCAAAAACCTCCTGGTGGCAGGAGGGTTGGGGTAGGCCATGTCTGATCACGTTGGCCTACCTTCACAAAGAATCTTGTTGGGGTGATTTGGTTAGAATGTCCCCTTTCACTGCTGTGTCGTCTGACCCACAAACCTTGTGCCTTGGCTATAAATTCCCACTTTTTCTGATATTCACAGTTGAACCCGCCCGATCTTCCAGTGCAAAAACCTACTGCAGTGGTTCCTCAATCTGCTGAGATAGTAAGGCTGTCAGTTTGAACTGAGTCTGCCTTATCTTCTTTAACGAGTGTTGTGAATAATGTTTTTTTTAAATAAGCAGCCTACCAAAACAACAATTCCAAAATGTGTTTTGTTTTAAATTCATTGTTTTCTCCCAAAACTCAAGTATAAATTTACTAATAGAGAGCTAATATTCAGAGAAAAATGTGAATTTTATGGACACCTTCTGGTAAAATACAGGAAAAAAAATAACTTCAAAATTGGCAAGAATTCTTTTCCTAAATTTTACCTCTTCTGAAAGGGTAAGCGTTTTTCAACTTTGAAACCCTTAGCGATTATTCATGATCATAATTCTTTCCCGTCACTATAAATATATTTTTAAATTAACAATTCCTTCCTTCAGATAATAAGCAAATACTGCTTATAAATGAAAAGAATATACACATATATAACTTTATATGCATATATATAAAACTTTATAAAGAGTTGTTATAATATTTAGTTTCTAGTAAAGCAAATTAAAATATATTTAAATTAGGAGTTCCCGTCCTGACTCAGTGGTTCACAAATCTGACTAGGAACCATGAGGTTGTAGGTTCAATCCCTGACCTTGCTCAGCGGGTTAAGGATCCTGTGTTGCCGTGACCTGTGGTGTAGGTTGAAGACGCGGCTCGGATCCCGCGTTGCTGTAGCTGTGGCGTAGGCCGGCGGCTACAGCTCTGATTCAACCCCTAGACTGGGAACCTCCATATACCGCGGGTACAGCCCTAGAAAAGGCAAAAAGACAAAAAAAAAAAATATATATATATATACGTATATATATATTTAATATATATACGTATATATATATATTTATTTAAATTAATAATTGGTAGCTAATAATATGTAGTCCCAGGTAGTCTGGACCAACGAATTTCTTCTGTTACAGTTTTTAACAACCTATAAATGTTCTGAAAAATTGCCAGTCTTATCCCAGATGTCCTGCATGAATGTGGCTGTACAAAAGATGGACAAATTAGATTTCAAATTCTTTCACTTTCTGTCAAAAATCTCAAGAATAAAATCAAGGATGTGTATTACAGCTAGAGAAAGAGATTGTGTATGTATAAAACAAAACTCTAGAGTCTTTTCATTAAACCTGGCTATAATTCTGAAAACAATTTTTCTCTCTTTTTTGTGGCATCTTTATAGGCATAGACACACTCAGGACCCAGGTCATCTGCTTCAGGCTGCAGGTATGCTTCTATAACCCTGGTTAGGTTAGTCCTTGTATTCTCACTATCAGTGAAACCCGATACTTCCTTTTAATTTTCTTTTAACATGCTTGTGAGAATCTTACAGATATAGATGACTGATTTTTTTCAGTGCACTTCCAGCTAATTGTGTATTTGCAAATAAAATTGAGAATAAATTAATCCAAAAATTTGGTTCCCCACCCTTATTAAACTGACATTTTTTTTTTTTTTGTCTTTTTGCCATTATGTAGAGCCACACCCGCGGCATATGCAGGTTCCCAGGCTAGGGGTCTAACAGGAGCTGTAGCTGCCGGCCTACGCCGCAGCCAAAGCAACGCGGGATCTGAGCCACGTCTGCAAACTACACCACAGCTCACGGCAACATCGGATCTTTAACCCACTGAGCAAGGCCAGGGATCGAACCTGCAAACTCATGGTTCTCAGTCGGATTCGTTAACCGTTGAGCCACGAAGAGAACTCCTAAACTGACAAATTTGGTTTGAATTTTTGTTTTGATGGCATCCAAACTGAACACAAATTAATACACTTTTTCTTTTATCTCAATTTGATTTCAAAAACAATTTTTTTAATTCACAGATGAAATAAATTTATCACATGTTAATCATGACTAATGTATTTCAAAAAAAAAAAAGGGACTACTGCTAACAGTGAAATTCCAATAAATTTTCTTTTAAAAATCTGTTCTGAATGAGCTTTTCAGGGTAATTTTCATTACAAGATGGCTATTCCCTGTGAAATTGAAATAGATTTCAAACACACTTAACTTTATTCACATTTTCTGACCATTTCAACTTTATTTTTTCTGATTAGAAACTCTTTTGGTTCCCTTTTCTTGGCGGAACAATCTACATTATCAAACCTATTTTTTACTTTAAACACTAGACTTACAGAAAGAAAGGCTGTGATTTTTTCTTTTAACCATTAAGGTACAATTGTCCTTACAAATTTCAGTCATCAGAAGTCTCTCTATATTGATGGATGAATATAATATTGGAAATATTAAGAATATTGTGTTGTTACAACATTTTGCTACTCTTAGAAACATGATTTGCTGTGTGTTTTTTTTTCAGTGAAAAAAACAGTAACATAAATTTTATATTATTTTTCTTAGTTACCACAAAAGAAGTCAAAATAGCAAGTCACATAAAGAGGGCAAGCTATCTGTGAGCTAAGCAATACAAAACCAAACAAGATGTAACCATAAAATTTCATGTATGCTAAGAATGAGCACTAGACAAATATAAATAATGAAACAGTAGAGTCACTGCTGATTAAACAACAAAAATGCCTGTTTTTCTTCTTTCAGATTAAAAATACACAAATTCTACATTTCCACAAAAATTAACATCATGACTTATTTTTAAGAGTTTCCAAAGCAAATAAACATTTAACAATTTATGGAGTTCCCATTGTGACACAGAGGAAACAAATCCAACTAGGAACCCTAAGGTTGTGGGTTCAATCACTGGTCTCACTCAGTGGGTTAAGGATCCGGCATTGCCGTGAGCTGCGGTGTAGGTGGTAGACATGTCTCAGATATGGCATAGCTGTGGCTGTGGCATAGGCCAGCAGGTGTATCTTTGATTGGACCCCCAGCCTGAGAACCTCCATATGCCACAGGTGCGGCCATAAACAACAACAACAACAACAAAAAAAATTAAAAACATGATCTGAATTGAGTTCAGAGTATACTACCTTATCTCTAACTCTTTTCCAGGAGTAGCTTCCTGTGAGTTCTAACTCTGTTCCTATATAAGGAACTTTAGGATTTAGCCCAGGATTTCTGAAGCCAGGCTTCAGAATAGTCACATGGAGATCAAGTTAAATGATGGTGATTAGTCTCCACACCAGCTCCATTATATCAGCATCTCTGAAGATGGGCTCATACATCAGTATTTTTGAGTACTCCCCCAGGTGATATTAATGGGTTAAGAACTATTGAAATAGTCACAAATATTCATTTTATAGATGAGAAAACAAACCTAAAGAAACAAACTTCCTCAGGAGTACCTGCTGTGCTGCAGTGGGAATGAATATAACTAGTATCCATGTGGATGCAGGTTCATCCCTGGCCCCTCTCAGCAGGTTAAGGATACGGCGTTGCCGTGAGCTCCAGGGTAGGTCACAGGTGTGGCTCGGTCTGGTATTGCTATGGCTGTGGTGAAGGCTGGCAACTGTAGTTCTGATTCAACCCCTAGCCTGGGAACCTCCATATGCTGCATGTGTGCCTCCTCTCCAAAAAGAAATTAAGAAAGAAACAAATTTCCGCTGAAGTCAAAGTCATTAAGAAGCAACGTCAGGGATGCTTCCCAGGATCTTCTCATTCAAAACACAGTATTAAACATGGAACCAGCTTCTTAATTTTTCTTATTGCTCACTACTGACTGGACTCTCTAATTGTTTGCTTTATAAAGCAGATATATCATTTCTATTTCCATTTCAATTATTTTTTTCTGATATGTTCTAAATCTGTAACAACTCTCCAGAGATTTTAGAGTAAATCTGGTATATCAGAGTTTTCCAGAGAAACAGAAGCAATTGGGTGTATCTGTGTGCTAAAAATAGATTATGAAGAATTGGCCCATGCGTTATGGAGGCTTAGAAATCCCAAGTTAGCTGGAGACCCAGGGGAGCCGATACGTAGTTCTAGTCTGAGTTCAGAAGCCTGAGAACCAGGATAACTGATGCTGCAAATTCTAGCCCAGAAGCCAGCAGGCTCAAAAACCAAGAAGAATCCATGGTTTGGACCCAATGGTCTGAAAAGACCCATGTCAGAGGTCAAGTAGTCAGGCAGGAGGCATTCCCTCTCACTCATCCTTTTTGTTTTATTTAAGTGTTTAATTGACTGGGGACAGCCTACTCAGATTTGGGAGGGCAATCTTCTTTACTCAGTCTATTGATTCTAATGTTCTTCCCAATCAGAAACACTCTCACAGATGCACCCACAATGGTCACCCAGTGGTCCTGTCAGTTGACACGTAAAATTAACTGTCAAGGAGTTCCTGCCATGGCATAGTGGGTTAAGAATCTGCAGCTGCTTGGGTGACTACAGAAGCATGTGTTTGATCCCTGGCCAGGGAACTTCTCTATGTAGCAGGTATGACCATTAAAAAAAATAATAACCATAGTATTTGGAATCTTGAAACTCTATCCTCCATTTCTCAGAGAGGACAGACACTTTCTGCCTCACCAATACACCATGCCATTAGGCTCTGGGCTTCTAGTGATTGCTTCACCTGTTGATCTACCAATGCAGAATAGTGTTAATTTGTGATGAATGGATTATGATAAACCACAGTGAATGTCCACTGGAGTTTGGGTTCTCACTTCTTCTGCTTGAGATGATAACCACCTTTATTTTGAGAAAGATTTATAAGGGACTTCCTTTTCATCAGATGAGGCCATAAAATTAGTAGCCTTACTGAAATGTGCCTAAAGCACATATTACAAATGATTATCCAGGTAAACTCTGAATGTGCCTTGCATATAATAGGCACAAAACAAATGTTTTATGACTAAATGATTCCACATGAATTCTCATTCTACTCTAAAGAAAACTCCAAAGTTAAGATATTTAGGTAAAAGATAATAATCATTTTCTTCCATAATTTATTTATTTATTTATTTATTTTTTTTTTACCCAGGGGAAATATAAACCTCTTCTGTAAATTTTGGGCTGTTGTGAGTGGGCTTTTAGGCAGAATTGTCAATTTTCATTTGTCAGGAAATTTTGATTTGAATTAAATAATAACCCATTTACAACTTGGGAAAGAATGTGTTCTTTCTGTCAATCAACAGCAGTCCTATATGTTTTTTAGGAAATTGTTAATCATTTGGAACCACAATGGATTTCATTCACCCCAAAGAATAGAAACTAAGATACAAGATAATCTTCCAGTTAAAAATGGGGAGACTGCAGTCAATCTGAGAATCCTATTTAAGGCACGATTCTCTGTTCCTCCTTGTTTTGGGGTAGCTTTTTGTGGAAAGAAAGATAAATGCCACGTGACAGCAAGCTGATCCTGTGACCTACTATACAAACATGGCTAGAATAACATGTGTCCAGATTAAGTTTAGAGACTTCTACCCTGTCTGAATAAACTAATTCAGAATTGTTTGTTAATTTTCCAAATTCACACAGAATTAAAATCTTAATAGAACTCATTTATGACTCAGTGCATTCTGTATGGCATATTTTAAGTATATTTTTAATTTTAACTCTAATAAATAACATTTTTTTATTTTACAAATGACTAAACTGGGGCTTAGATAATTAAATATATATAATATTGAAACACTTGATCTAATATTTGAACCAAAATTTAGCTCAAAACTGCAGCTTTTACCACTACACAACACTGACTCTGTATTTCACATTGTATTTTACCGAGATATAGACAATCTTCTACCATTCTGGAGACAGAACTCTCAGATGTTGGAAACTGGCACAAATTTATCAATTAAGTATAGCAACTGGATGTATGCAATCCCAAAGCTAATATGTCTATTCATTTTTATGATTTTGGTTTAAAGACTTTTCACTTTTAGAGACTTTTGGTCTTTAGTGACATTTCTAACTCACTACATGCTAAGATTTTTCCAAATTTTCTGGAGTGCTGACAGAAAGTAGACATTTTGACAGCAATATCTAGGTCTCCTTTTTAATGACAAAAAAGTAAAGAGTCGAGGGGAGGCTCGATGTGATACTTAGTGGGTTTTTTTTTGGGAGGCGTTGTCCATTTATTTTTTTAGGTAAAGAAATTCATTATAGTATATGAAAATGACTGGGTCCTGGCTTAACTTTGCTGTATTGAACGTGTGTAGATGGGTATAATGGTTAATTTTATGTGTCACTTACCAGGATGCAAAGGCTCAGAATTTTCTAGCTAACCATTGTTTGGGAGTGTGTCTGTGAGGGTATCTGGAGGGAATTAGCATTTGATTTAATAGGTTGAATAAAGCAGATTGTCCTCTCCAATGTAAGTGGGCATTATCCATTTTACTGAGGACTAAACTTAAACAGAAAGGCAGAGGAAGAAAGAATTCACCCTCTGACAGACTGAGCTGGGACACTGGACGTCTTCTGCTTGGATTAGAATTTACACCATCAACCTTCCCTGGACTCAGGTCTTCCAGCTTGGACTGGTAACTACACCTCTAGCCTTTGGGGTCTCACCTGCAGACAGCAGATGTGGCATTTTTTATCCTCAATAATAATTTGAATCAATTCCTTATAATAAACATCTGTCTCTGTCTCTTAGGTATGAGTGTGTGGATATGTATGTTTGTGTGTGTGTGCGTGTGTGTATCTATTTGTTCTGATTCTCAGGAAAACTGAATAATACAGTAGGATGTAACAGGTCAACTAATTTAAAATATCTTAAAAAAAGCCTTGAACAGAGTACTTATAGAGATATATCTTCCCTGCTTTTTCTGGAGGTCAGCTATACACAACAAGGCATGTGATCACATGAGAAATACTAAGCTGTTAAAATTAGGTAAAAGCCAGTTCCAGAAGTCCTCCAGCCAATATTTTTTACTACAAAATTTTAGTATCTTAAGAATAAGATTTACTGATTCAAGCAGTATTTCCATCATTGAACATTTTAAAATAACGTAAAAACCTAGGATACACCAAACAATGTATTACATTATATTCTAGACTCTCTTTTTTATATTTTTCAAAGCCAGTGATGAGTTTGATTTCAACATAGTAAATAAAAAAAGCACTGTAAGAAATAATAAGCATAATCATTCACTGATCACATCATATGCAATTCAGTATATACTAATCACATAACTCATCTTCAAGTGATGCGAGAAATTATTAATATTATCTTCATTGAAGTTGGAGAACTATTCCTCTAAAGATTTGTCTGAGAATAAAGAACGTGGAGTCTAACATGCCTCCAAATGATTATGGTCTCATTTTAAATCTATAATTCACTTTAGTATTTCACTCCAGTATTGATATCATCAAAATGCTGAAATATACTCATTCCTAACAATCAGTTTAATCTGAAAACTTGAACCTTCAGTCTAACAGCAACCTCAAAAAGTCCTTTATCTCCTCAAACAAGTCTGAATTTAACCCACTACTTTATTAATAATCACCTAGAGTCTAGAATTTTTCTGTAAAAATATACTGTTTCCCCTCAAATTTTGCCAAATTTTAAAGTGCATTATTTTCTTTTTATCTTAGCATATATTTATTTGCTGTTTTCGATTATTGTTTTATCTATACCTCAGTAAATTATTCTCAAACCTGGCTGCACCTTGTTATTTGGGGAACTTTCAAAAAAATTTTTTTCAATGACTGTGTCCCATGCTCAAAGAAGCAAGTACAAAAGTGGCAATCCCTGCAAGCACTGCAAAACCCGGGGACCCACTGCCCATGTGCACCTGGGACATTTCAATGATTCTCTACCCCAACTGCCCTGTCTGGGGAGCTTTGAAAAATTGCTGATGGCCAGGCCGCACTGTCCAGAGATCTCTATATATAAATATTCCATTTTTTAGGGCCACACCCAAAGCATATGGAAGTTCCTGGGCTAATGGTCAAATCAGAGCTGCATCTGAGGCCTATGCCACAGCAACATCAGATCTGAGCTGCATCTGTGACCTACACCATAGCTTGCAGCAACACTGGATCCCTAACCCACTGAGCGAGGCCAGGGATCGAACCTTCATCCTCATGGACACTATGTCAGGTTCTTAACCAGTTGAACCACAATGAGAACTCTGACCATCTTATATATTAAAATCTCTCCAAGCGCTTGTTATGTGTAGTCAGAATAGAGAACCACTGACTCAGGTGATCCTGCAGGTCTTGTGAATGTAGCCAATTTGTAATATATCCACACAATAACAGTATCTGAGGGCCTCCTCACTCATACCATGGACTCCCATTGCTTACATGTCCTCCCTTCATTATTATTCAAAAGTTGCTCTTATTTCGAACATGTTTTAATTCTAAAATAACAACGATTTGAAGTAAGAATACTGAGTAGCTGTGAATTCTCTAACTCGCATAGTGGCTTTCATCAGAGGTAAACAGTTATTTGGGACTTTGATCTTTCTGTTTTATTTTGTTTAATTTATCTCCATTCTTAATTCTTCACAGTTTAGGTGTCAAAGACATCCTACATTGTTCCTTGGAAGTGAGAAAAATCTAACAAATGTGATGACAAATTGCAAAACTTCTTTCCTTTCTTCTCAACTACCCAGATGCAAAAATGACCTTTTATTTTTCAGTCCATGATATTAATAAAGATAAAAGTAAATACACATGCTATTATTAGTGAACCATATAGCAGAACTCTTCTAAATGCTTTGCATGCATCATTTCATTTAATCCCGGTAAAACGTCAATAGCGAAGTAATACTTTACATCCATTTCAGAGATGAGAGACATGACGACGTTAAGCTTCTCAAGGTCACCTAGCAAGTAGGTAGCAAACAATCACTCCTTTAAGACACATTCTTAACTATAGTGCTATGATGCCTCCATGAGAATGAACATTTACAGAGCAGACAGATGATTTACTGTATTATTATACTTATAATTAATGGAGTCAGTCTTCATAGTCTAGTAGGATAATGCAACAGAAGCAAAATTTATATTTCATAGTATTTTTCTTAGTGATAAAAGTACAAGGAAATCACCTTGACATGACTAAAGGCATCATCCAGTCCTCAGAAAAGCAGGTATGTGATATTGGAATCACCTAGGGACAATCTGTTAGAAAAGAAAGTCACTTTGGAGGGTCCTTTAAATAAGGGTCACTTTGAGAAAACATAGGCATATCTCCTCAAAAGAGTAAGAATAGTAAGGCAAGTGTAATGAGTTGGGAAAAGAGATGAGAAAAGTATACTAGGAAAAGTATAACTGTTCTAAGCTTCATAGCTGATTTTAAAATTTTAATCAATCAATGACAATTTATTGCAGTGAGCAGCCTTCGAAAGCCCACCAATCAATGATAGCCTCATCCTCTGACAGTCAGCCAATGAGGGTAGACTCACTTTGTGGAAAAGCTTCTAAGGCTTTGTTAACTTACTCCCTAGACTGTAATTCATGTGTCAGTGAACTAAATGAGGCAAGTTTGCTTTGCTCAGCAAGACTGTGCCTGACCTGCATAACACTCCCTTACTTTCTGGGTTACAGATACTGAGTGCTGATCTCATTTCTCAGTAGAGGACACATTTAAGTGTTTCTGTTTTAAAATGCAGTGTTACTTGAACCCTAGATTGCACCCAGTAATGGCAGTTCTAAGTGTATGAAGTAGAGCAAGTGACATTTAGTGCTGACACAGGGAGCACTCTGTGGTAGAGTCGCACCAACAGATGAAGCTTCATAGGTAAACCCAAAAACTACATATGAAGATGAGTCCTCTGTGAGAACCTGTGCACTGATAAACTTTGCTGCTAAACTGGGATGGTGCAATTGTCCTTTCATGGAATTAAGGTGGCCTTGAAATAGCCCTAGGTGAAGGAAGCCTCATTGCATCAGGCAATACCAAGGCACTGCCCAGTCTAGTCTTCAACACTGATGTGACCTGGTAAAGAAAAGCAGCAGCAGCCAGAGAGTGGGCAGAGCACAGTCCCATTTTTCTGCGCATCTCGGTTGAAAAGCTAGACACCATTTGCCTTGCATGAACCTCTAAAGTTTAGGACAGTTCAGGAGAAATGAGGTCTTTAAAAGGTAAGTGGTATTATTTCCTGTTAATAAGGCACATAAGTTCTCAAAAAATAAAAAGAAAGAATAAGAGATATGCATATACTGCACCTCAAGCTTGCAAGAAAGTTTATACTTGTGAATCTGTAATTTCTATTTAATAATGAAATTAATAATGTAATTTCTATTTAATAATGAGAATGAGTCTTTTGGGTTTTTTCTAAAATTTATTCTCAAATAGATCTTACATGTCCTATTTAGACATGTTAGAATTTCATTTAATTCTACATTTTACAAATTCTTGAATATCCATATAATTTTCCCTGTTACTTTCCAAATCTTGTTTTACTTCTATATAATATTTTGGATGTATCAGTTTTCTTTACTCTTCCCTAGGAAGTAAGTACCTACATACCATGAGTAATATAGTCCTAATATCTAATGTACTATTGTAGAAGAAAAACAAAGAACTTTTTCTTATATTTATTTACTTAAAGTATAGTTGATTTATAATGTTGTGCCAATTTCTGCTATATAGCAAAGTGACCCAGTCATATATACATATATATATGTATACATGTGTCTATATATATATACATATATGTATGTATATATATATATACACACATATATATCTCCACACACATTTTTTTTCTCATATCATCTTCCATCATGTTCTATCACAAGTGATTGGATAAAGTGGCCTGTGCTATACAGTAGGACCTATTTGCTTATCCATTCTAAATGTAATGGTTTGCATCTACTAACCCCGAACTCCCCATCTATCCCATTCTTTCTCCCTGCCCCTGAGATAATGCCATTTGTATCAACACGGATCCAACTAGACATTCTCATACTAAGTGCAGTAAGTCACAAAGACAGATTGCATATGATATTATTTATATGTGGAATCTAAAATATGGCACAAATGAATCTCTATAAAACAGATTCACAGACACAGAGAAAAGACATCCCAACTTTTTATTCACAATATTTTGGTGATTTAAATCATGGAACAAATTTGTATTAGGTTTAGTTTATCATGGATGGCCTGTTAGAGACAAGACTCAACCACCAGCTCCATTATCTTAAAAACATGGCTTAAGGTTCCTATGTACATTATAGAAATCTAGATCTCTTTATTGTGTTATTTACACATTAATTTTTTCTGTTTAAAGTCTTTAAAATTACTGCTGACAACTTCCTACAATATAGCCATATTTATGAACTCTTAATCAAAGAAAATCCAACTTATACCAGAAGACTAATAAGGCATTACTCAATTGACTCCAGGTACTAAAAACAAATATAAACTATAAGGAGGACATTACTTTTAATATGTTGAATGATGAAAAAGAATTGTGGTAACAGACATTAGTGGTTTTATTTTATACTAAGAAAATTTACTTGATAATTACTTTGCTCAATTTCTCTGAGTTAACTGTGTCTAGAAGGTAATGAACACTCAATAAATGTTAGTATTTATTTTTTTATTGCTGCTGTTAATTTTTAGCCTTTGACATGAGGCAAGTAGATGATAATCTTTTCTAGTGTGCAAATAAAATGTTGAGACATTTCATCCTTTTATTCTTTTGCATAGGCTTTGTAATTCACATAGCATGTGGAGGAGTGGTATAATGTACATATAGGGTGTATAGTCGAATCATTTCTATGATTTTTATGTCATTATTTATCTTTGATTTTTTTTTCCTTTTTTTAAGGACCACACTTGTGGCATATGGAAGTTCCCTGGCTAGGGGTTGAATTGGAGCAACAGCTGCTAGCCTACACCACAGCCACAGCAAAACAAGACACGAAGCGCACTTACAACCTACACCACAGCTAGCTCCAACACTGGATCTTTGACCCACTGAGCGAGGCCAGGAATGGAACCCACATCCTCATGGATATTAGTTGGGCTCCTTGCTGCTGAGCCGCAACAGGAGCTTATCTTTGGTTTTTTATTTCGCTGTGATAATCAAAAAAGCATGGCCATTGCTGACCTACAGGTAATCTGATCTACATGCATA
The DNA here is from genome assembly GCA_004024745.2 of Catagonus wagneri. Taxonomy (NCBI): domain Eukaryota; kingdom Metazoa; phylum Chordata; class Mammalia; order Artiodactyla; family Tayassuidae; genus Catagonus; species Catagonus wagneri. The sequence goes on along the minus strand of PVHT021183693.1, from coordinate 31,160,542 downwards.
TTAAATGAATTTCATGATAGTTCACGTTTTAGAAAACAACTATTTGCTACGAATTAAAGACCATTCTCAGACTATAGAATGATAAATAGAATGCTAATGGCAGAAAAGCCACTGCCAGTAAAGCACACCAGCCTATAGGCCAGAAGGGCTCAGTATGACCAGAGCAGATAGCAGTCCAGCTTGACCAAAAAGGGCACCGAGCAGTGGTAGGCTGGCAGAACCTAAGGAGGCTGCCTATCCAGCCAGGCATACTGAAAACTCATCCAGGCCTCTCCAGGCCCCTGCCTGAATGTCGATTACATGGTAAGTGGAATATGGGAGAAGCAGCTCACAAATGCAGACACAGTTCTTGTTGTCACTGAGACAAAGCCACATCAAGCACTCAGATTCCAGGTGTGTCTTTATTTATTTATTTATGTATTTATTTATTTAAGTATGACTTTTTGTTTAAACAAATTTTGCATTTGAATTCTGTCCAGTAGAATATTTACTCTGCTTTAGCCATTGCCTCTACTGTTAATTGTAGGCTTTTATTCACAGCTTTCTTTCTTTTCTTTATTTACTTTGCCCTGAAGGCATTTGAATTTAGAACTCTTGTGACTAATCTCTAAACCACAGGAGGACAGGGATTATGTCAGTTTCATTCACTAATATATATTTGGCACTTAGAAAACCTTACACATGGTAGGGTATCATTAATATTTGATGAGGCAAACAATGCATAAATCAATGAATGACAGCCTCCTATTCAGATTTTTCAAGTAAACAGGAGAGAAGTAAAATTTGTACATGCCACCTTCATAATCTCTATATTTCTTAAAAATGACCATTACTTTTTTCCCTTCAACTCTGGCAAACAGATGCAAATTAAGGCAGGCTCTCTAAACTGGTTACTAGAATACAAATTAAAAATTTCAGCTGCTGGAGTTCCTGTCATGGCTCAGTGGTTAACGAATCCCTGGCCTAAGTGGGTAAAGGATCTGGCGTTGCTGTGAGCTGCAGTGTAGGTTGCAGAAGCGGCTCGGATCCCGCGTTGCTGTGGCTGTGGTGTAGGCCGGTGGCTACAGCTCCAATTAGACCCCTAGCCTGGGAACCTCCATAGGCCGCGGGTGTGGCCCTAAAAAGCCAAAACAAAAAAAAAAATTTCAGCTCCTGAGTCCTGGAGGTGAAGGTTACTGAGTGAATCCAAACCCTTATATTCATTGGTACACTCAGTAAATAACATATTGCTTCTAAAAGACAACATATAGACGCATTGGCACCTGTCATATCCTTTTAAATAATAATCTGTCTCACAGAGAGAGAAAAATGGGGAAAAGGAATTCTTAACAGCTGAGATAAAGCTAGGACAAACTCTTTTCATTGGTACAAAATCTGACAGTCTTATTTATGAGTGTCTCCAGGACAATGTGTGAAGCCACAAAAGGTTATGGTCACCAAATTTTTTTTGAAAAGGCTAGCCTATGAATTTTTGGCACCTAGCTCAATGGCTTTTGAAAAGGTACTTGGAGACAAAAAAAAAAAAAGGAATCATTTTCATCACATCTTTTGTGCTCTTTTGAAACCTTTCTATTGCTTAAAAACATGTAATGATTCTTAATCTCATTGTTGTATACGATCTAGAAATTTCATCTCCAACAAATGCTGAAAGAGAAGTATGCAATGATTGCCTCTTTCCAGTACCTGTGGTAGGAGCATGAAATAACTGTGTAAGACAACTTTTCTCTTCTCTCAAAATAATTATGGCTCTCTAGAATTCAGCATCTGTGCTACCAGATGTTACTGTCAAACATGTAAGCAATAGGTTTGAGCACTGCAAAAACCTGGCTCGGTTCCACAAGTCTTTGTCTGAATACCTCAGCAAAAGCAGGTGGCTTTCTGGAGTCCAAAATTCTAAGTACCAGACCACACTAATTCAGTTCCTTGAGAATAAAAAAAAAAGGAGTTTTCTGTAGTGATGGATTGGATTTGTTCAGGTTCAAGCTACTACTTTGAAGCCAAGGATAAACACTTTTATAAGCTGTATTTTACACAGAAGGAATAAAACCTCAAACATTTTAACATCACTAATAAAAAAGGAAAATAATTATAAACCAAAAATATGTCACTATTGTCCCTCAAATGAATGCTATCCTGCTGTCATGGCAACTAATCGAATGCTTTTGTAAGAATGGGAAGGGAATATTTTTTTTAGAAAAAGATGCAATGATATTGTTTTATGCAGGCCTTGAAAGGTTAGTTACATAGTGTTGTCAGTGTTAGGAAGACATTAAAATGTTGATGAGGAGGTGCAGTGAGTTTCCATAAAAGGCCTCATAAAATTAGACACAATCTCCTTCCTTTTTGATGTTAAAATAGGCTTCAATTTATGAAATAATGATAGATCACAGTTATATATATTTTGTCTTTACTTTAGTAAATTAAAAGTTGATAACTGTAAAAAAATTGAAGACTTTAAATGTAAAATATTGATGTTTCACTAAGATTTAAAGATATGTTTGTTTAACTCTAAATTTACTTCAGAAGGTATTAGTTGACCTTTTCCTAAAAGAATGTCTTAGTCAAAATCAGTACCTCTACCTGGCAGGATCTGCTTAAATGCCAAAAATTGGGGAACTATATTAAAACGAAGCTACTTTATGCATATTCTTTGTAGAAATTAATGAGGGATACATTTCAGACCTTGGAAGAAGAGTACATATCTATATGATGCCAGAAAATCATAATTCAATTAAATTTAAAAGAATTTTTTTTTCAGAGAGAGAAAAATCAAACCAGCACTTTTGCAGGAAGAAAGCAAATTACGTAATTAATTGATTTTCCTACTACTATTTTGTCATCAAATAGTTATCAGAAACACATACACACAATGAAGGAAAAGAGTAAGTTTGAATCTTTCATTATTTTTCCTGTTCAGTTTGTGATTAAAGCCATTCATTCTTCAAGATCTACTTTTTTCAGCATACTGTTAGTAGTACATGTGATATGCCCAACTTTGTAAACCAAAAATAGTTTCATTTCACCTCTGATGTTTTCTGTATTTTGCTTCTGCATACTCTGTATACTAATTATTTTAATTTGCCAGTTACTTATTAGTAGTCCCACCAGAGGGCAGACAGAGGAAACCTCAGACTAAAATCTCAAGCACAATCTTGATATTTATTCATTTCTCTGCCAAATTGGGTAAGATATTTGATGATTATTTCTGACTATTTTGCATAGTTTTCTGTAGTCACTTCTGGGTAGACAGTAGTCTTTCTTTATAATCTAATAATTATCTAGAATAAAATTTAATGGGCTGAGTTTATTTTGTATAAAGAAGATTATCTACGAGTCAACAGATACACATCAGTCCAATTTAAAATTCAAGACAGTTCATAATAATAAGCCAAGAGGGAGACTTCAACTGGTGAGATTTTTCACTATCCCACGGGAATCATGAATCATACGTATTACCAGATACTGTATGTGTCACATTTTCTACAATGAGAATTCTGACAAAATCAAAAACAGAGAATTATATTAATCTAATCTGTATGCTACAAAAAAAACATATAAAACCATTTCCACATCCACAGGAGTCAGTCAGTACTTGATTCCAGCTATAGGTCTGAAATAATAAAAAGGAGGTTTAATAGCAACTTTATTTATCAAAAAAGAGAATTCCCCTCAACTTCAAAATTCTTTGAAATGGAGGATCACCCTAGAATATATTTTCAAAGAAATTTTAAATACTACAGTCAGAAGAAACAGTATATCATTATTGCCAAGACAATTACTTTTGTGGGAAATTAGTAGGGCATAGGCAATAGCAATAATAATTTTGTGGGGGGTTTCACGAAAGTAATGCAAAATTTAATGCTGTGGTTATAGAAAAACTAATCAAGAACAAATGTACTTCATTACTGTTTAAACAGCTTTCTCTTTTGAGCCTAGGTTTATAAATAGAAGCTCAAGAAGGGTCAAAGGAAAGGGGAAAAAAGCAAAACAATCAAAAACATTTTCTTCTTGTTAAGTTTTATCCACCACACTCCAAACCCAAAGAAACTATGTTAATTCTGAAGCTAATCTGTTCAAAGCCCTTAATATCTAGATCTGTTTGTAGGTTTATATTTGTTGAATGCCACCACTAACAGAAATGGTAATAGTAACTTCCCACCACTGGGAAATTGAAAAGTATCTAAGTCTAATTGAAAAGATATAAGCAACTTACAAAAAGTCCAGGTAGCTAAAAGAAGTGTTGGCATGTCAGTGGGCACAGCAGATAATACTACAGAGAAGGTGAACACACACTGATTTACAAGGGTCATCCAAACATGTATATATTTGGAAATTTTGGCTACAGAAATTTTGCCACCACCTAAATGAACGGTAAAGAGTCTAAGGCAAATACCCTGATTATTGACAAATAAAGCCTCCAAAATCCCTCTCTATCCAAAGGTCAATTCAACATGATGGAAATAGTATGAGAAAAATAACGTTTATGCATTTATGCATTTACATATATGTGTGTATGTATGTACCTGGGTCACTATGATGCACAGCAGAAATTGCCAACACTATAAATCAACTATACTTTAATAAAAGTAAAATTTAAAAAACCAAAGATTTAAAACTTGATATGTGGGAGAAAATGCAATAAATTAAGGGAAGGAGAGCACAGTGATGAATAAAGGGAATTTTTTGAAGAAAAAATAGATTTAATACCAGTAAGTGAAGAAAAATGAAACTCTTGTTCTGAAAATATATAAGATTACAAGGTCTCTGTGAAATCCTATAATTCGGTATAAGATCAGGTATCAGGCTGCGATTCAAACAGTGCTTCGCAAAATGAATAAAGATTACAAGAATTCAAAAAACACAATAACGAAGTTAAAATCAGCACTGGAGGCATTAAATACCATAATTGGCACTGGAGAAAATCAAATCAGGGACTGAAAGAGTAAATCTGAGGAGCTCTCCAAAAATACAGAGGAAAAAAAAAATCATGTGGAACAAGCCGCATGTTCAGCTCTGTGTGCAGCATGATTCTGCATGCGGGGATTACATTTACTAGAAATAAACAACGGAGATAGTCAAATATGCTAACAGTGGCCAGCTCTTCAATGGGCAGTCATGGGAGAATTGTGATTTTATTCTTTACGTTTTTTCAATATAAAGAGTTTTTAAAGCCAGTATAATGAGAAGAAAAACTAAACACACACCGGCTCAACTTGACTTAAGTATGTTATTGGTGTAACCACAGATGGCTTTGTCTACAATAACCAATCCCTGCTGTCTTATCAGTCATAGATTGGAGCCTTACAGAGCTGCTACCTTTAAAATATAAGCATGAAGCTTTATTAATCTAGGCTCTGTTTCTCCCTTCAACTCTGCATACTTCAAGCTCTCTAAGGGAATAATAAAGCAAATGTGGGGAAAAAAAAGAAAAATAGTGTTTTGTAAGTCTTCTTTAATCCAAGAGGAAATGAAATAGAATAATTAAAAAAAATCTGCAAGATTATATATTTTTATTATTCTTTTAAATTTTTTAAGTTCTATTTTAAAGTTCTCCTCTATGTATTTGCTTATCTCCTAATGAAACTTTAAGAAAACTACTTTAATTCAATTTTTCATGGAGACATAAAAAAATCAGTATTTCTCTACAATAATGTACATTGCATACAAGCCAGTGTGGTACATTGTAGGGAACACAAGTTTTGAGGTTAAATATATGGAAGTCACATCTCAGTTCCACGCTTTACTAAGTATAAGTCATTGGACAAAGAGCTATTCAGAAACCACCTTCCATATCATAAAAAAAAAAAAACACACACACGCAAAAAAAATTAAAAACCCGTAATTACTGGAGTTTCCTTCGTGGCTCAGTGGTTAACGAATCCGACTAAGAACCATGAGGTTGCAGGCTCGATCCCTGGCCTTGCTCAGTGGGTTAAGGATCCGGTGTTGCCGTGAGCTGTGGTGTAGGTTGCAGACGCGGCTCGGATCCCGCGTTGCGGTGGCTGTGGCGAAGGCTGGCAGCTATAACTCCTATTAGACCCCTAGCCTGGGAAATTCCATATGCCGCAGGTTCGGCCCCAGATAAAGGCAAAAATAAAGACAAAACATAAACGTAATTACTAATATGTCTATTCCCCCAAGTCCTCTGCCAGACACTGTTCTATTTATAGGTTCTTTGGGATTTAACAAATTATTTTCCTTAAAATTCATTTCCCAATTTTAAAATACCATCCTTATTCAAGGCCAGCTTCTCTACAAAAGTGACTTTTAAAGTGAAGGTTAAATTATTTTCCCTTTCTTTTTTTCTGACATGAACAATTAAATGACTAGAACTTTTAATATTTAATTTATATTGAGATGCCAAACAAAATTATGCTGTTTTTGTCAACTGTTTATGATTGGCACAGGGCAGAGTTAGCTGTTCTGCAACTAACCTATTTTCAAAAATGGCAAAAAACAAACAACAAAAAAAGCATAGCCTGATTAAAGCATTTTCAATGCAAAAAGTTGATTTTTAGAGTCAAATAGAATAAGCACTGCTATTGCCTAATAAATAGCATTGCAATTTTGCATGAATTAACAAAGGGGGATATTTATGTGCACTAAGACATGGAAAACATTTGTGGACACTTGACTAGGTACCACATATGAGAGAGACACAGCATGAGCATGTGCATATATGTATAATTATTCAATTCTTACGATTCTTTATTTTTTTTTTCTTTTTGCTTTTCAGGGCTGCTACCCACAGCATATGGAGGTTCCCAGGCTAGGAACTGAATCGGAGCTACAGCTGCCAGCCTATGCCACAGCCACAGCAACGACAGATCCAAGCGATGTCTGTGACCTACACCACAGCTTACAGCAAGGCCAGATTCTTAACCCACTGAGCAAGGCCAGGGATCGAACCCTCAACCTCATGGTTCCTAGTTGGATTCACTTCCCCTGCACCATGATGGGAACTCTGTGATTCTTTAAAGTATTACACTTTTGTGGATACGTTGCCCAAAGTCATCTAATATATCCTGTCCACTGTCAGACTTTTGTACACAAATCTTCCACTCTCCAAAGCCCATATTACTTCCTCAAGAAAGAATAAAAGTATTCAATTTTAAAATAATTGTAATACAAAGTCTTTTCAATATATACACAATCACACATTATTAAAAGTTAAAATATGATGAAAGGCCAAAAGTATTCCATAGCACCGATGAAAAGATATACTAGTGACAGGTATACCTATCTCTCTTCCAATAGAATTTGACATGTTAAATTACCTTTCAAATAGCCAAAATCATGTGAAAATCAACTATTAACAGAAGATTCATCACCCTGAGAGAATGAAGTGAAGACCTCTCCCAGAACTGACTTGTCTCTAAAAAAGACTGAATGAAATAGACCATTTGGTAACTGACACAGGTTGCAGTTCAGTGGCTCTCTGAAAAAGTCTTCAAACTATATTTTTAACAAAGAATTGAGGCTATAGATCATAACGGAAAAGAGCTTTGTCTCTGGATGCAGAATCCTGCACTTAAATCCAGCTTCCATTTCTTATTAGAAGCCTCAATCCAGTTACTTCACAACTCTCTACCTCAATGTCCCCATTTGTAAAAAGAAAAAATAGAACAGTACTGTTTCACAGGACTATTAAAAGGATTAAAAATAAGATAGATAGTAAGTAGCAAGATCTCCATTTATCTTGAAAGTATAGTATGTCTGTATGTGAGCAAATGCATGATATTGTAAAACAGAAATGACTCAGAGTTATACGTCATCATACATGACATGTTAAGCTAAAGCACTTCAGATTTAACAATGACAACTGTCTGAGTTCAAATCATTGCTCAAGCAGTAACGAACCCAACTGGTATCTATGAGGATACAGGTTCAACCCCTGGCCTCGCTCAGTGGCTTAAGGATCCAGCGTTGCCATGAGTTGTGGTGTAGGTCGCAAACGCAGCTAGTATCCCAAGTTGCTGTGGCTGTGGTATAGGGCGGTAGCCGCAGCTCTTATTCAACCCCTAGACCAGGAACTTCCATATGCTGCACCTGAGGCTCTAAAGAGAGAGAGAGAGAGAGAGAGAGAGAAAGGGCAACTGTCATTTTGCTTAATTCTCTTTGGAAAATTCCCTAAACTTAGATGCACAAATGAAAAAGGATTAAATTTATTCACGGAGGACAACAGCAGTATACACATTGTTAAAACTACAAAACATTGGTTTTTCAAACATATGTTGAGAGCTTCACATGTGCTGTGCCTTTTGACAGGCATCAGGGTAGGAGTGGGGGTGGAGGAGTATTTAAGAGCAAACAACTTGAGAAATCAATCCATCAACACCGCAGACAAGAATGCGAGCAGCTATGGCGTTATTCATCGAGGTCATACTTTTAAGCCTTCAGAGAAAATACCAAGAAATGAAATTTTCTATGTGGGATGTTGAAAGTTCTCCTGACCCGCTAAATTACATCCTCATCTGCTTCTGGAAATTCCTAAAAGAGCTTAATCCTTTGAATAAAAAGTGGAGCCCCTTGTTATACAGTGAACACTCTCTGGAAGCAGAGCACATATGACACTTAGCTCCAAGTTAGCTCCTTTAATTGCTTGGCTAGACTCTGAGAATTCTGCGGAGGGAAAACAGGATGAATATTCCCAGTATTCCAGTATCAGATCAGCCTTTGTCAGCACATTTGTTACTCAGTCTGAGCACCCATATCTCTAAACACCACAGCAGCTTTATATTTTCTTATGAAATGTATACATTTTTGCCTTGTAATAAATTCATATTATTTAGGCTGGTTCATGCTGGATGTCTCAATGAAGCGTTGTTATGCCCATTGCTACTTTTAGTCTCTCAGCTCATGTGGACCTCCTCTCCATCTTTCCCTGTCTCTCTCAGACCATTTCTGTCCTCACATTCTTCTCTATGATCAAATAGGCTATGTATCCAACACCTGAAATTATCTCTTGCCTAGATTCCAAGTTGTTTCTCTGACTCACCTGCTCAGTAAGACCCCTGGCTCCAGACTGCTGCAGTGGTCCACTTAATATATCTGAACTTGGCCTTATAAGAACTGTTGAAAAACTTCTCAGGTTGATATCACCATATTTTGCAGCATGGGTTCTCCAGAAGCAAGGACAATCAATATGGTTATGAAGGAGGTAGCTCCCTACAGCTGAAGCAAAGTCTGACAGGGCAGACAACTGGAGGTGAAGTGCTGAACACACTCCCTCAAGCTGGGTAGTGATCCTTCCTTGACAGGGAATCTGGGCATATTATCTCCATATCATCCAGACCACAGATTATTGACTCAGTTTCAACTTTATCCTCCATGATAAACTAAAAATGGCATCCTTTTATGATGCCATTTTTATTTTGGTTTTGACCCAACCACAAAGGGCATAGTGATAATTTGAAATGCATAATTTTTTTAAGGAAATGTTTTTTTACTGTGGAGAAAGGAAGAGTTGAAGACTAATGTCATCGTTAAACATGAGAATAGATATAATTTGGTGATAAGCATCAGGTTTTTGTTTCAAATGAAGATAGGGTTAGTGGTAATGACTTTGAATTACAGAAAGAATGAGTTAGGGTAGAACAGAATTCTCTGAATATGGAAAATGAAATGTAAGAAGATGATGCCAAGGGAAGATATATGATTCACCACCTATGAAACATTTGCAAATACAGTTAGGAAACTCTATTAGAATAACAGAGACATAGGAAAGAAATCACCTCTTCTAGGCTTATGATTACATATTTGCATCCTTCCTGTCTGATAATGATAACTTTTGTATTCCTAGAAGATCAAGAACACTTCCACAACATGAGTTACAAAGTGAAAGGAATCCAAACTTGCTTTCACGGAGTCACTCTTTCAGGTATTCCACAAATATTCAATGCCACATTTTGTTTTATGATTATCAGAACAAAGATGTATTTTAAACAGAAGCAGTGATTATCAAGGAAATGAATAAATCTGAGGGTAACTTTATCTTCTTCCTAAATATGATAGTTGATATCACCCAAATATGCAATCAAAGTATTTGCCTGGAAAAAAAAAAAAACCCTGAATCTCAGAGGCTAAATTTTGTATTTGCTTTCTTTCTTTGCCTTTTTTTTTTTAGGGCCATACCCATGGCATATGGAAGTTCCTAAGCTAGGAATTGAAATGGGAGCAGTAGCTTGCTGGCCTGCACCACAGCCACTGTGATGCCAGATTCAAGCCACGTCTGCAACCTACACCATAGCTCACACAACACCAGATCATTAATACACTGAGTGAGGCCAGGAATCAAACCTGTGTCCTCATGGATACTAGTGAGGTTCGTTACCACTTAGCCACAAAAGGAACTCCGTATTTGCTCTTACTATCTCATTGGATTAAAAAAAGATTCCAGTTCTTACAAAGAAGTACTTAAATACTTAATTTATATGACCTTTTCTTTCCTTTTTTTTTTTTTTTTGTCTTTTTAGGGCCACAAGCACAGCATATAGAAGTTCCCAGCCTAGGGGTCTGAGCTGTGTCTATGACCTACACCACAGCTCATGGCAACCCCAGATCCTTAACCCACTGAGCATGGCCAGAGATCGAAACTGCATTCTTATGGATGGTAGTCAGATTTGTTTCCACTGAACCACAATGGGAACTTCAATTTATATGACCTTAGAAACACTATTTATAAAAAAGAGAAATCAAAATAAACCCTCCATTATTTTTTTAAGAAAAAAAGCTTAAAATTCTAATCTAGACCTTATGGTATAATTTACCTATTTATACAGTACAGCTCTAAAGCAAACTTCAAAAGTAACTCATGTTCATAATAATTTATCTGCATTTCCTAGATACAAAATGCTCTGAAAACCAAAATAAATTTTCGTAACTTTGGAGTAAATTCATTTGATGGCAAGACCTTATCTCTGCTAACATTAGGCTACTTAGAATCTTAAGGTACCTTACATCAAGAGTTACATGGTTTGGAAAAAAAAATATTAATATGTGTTATTAGCCATACAACACCAAACTCTATTTAGGTCTTACGTACTATATTATAATATGTAAATATGAAAAAAATCTAAAAATCTTAAAACATCTGGATTCTAGAACATACCTGGTCACAAAGGTTTTGGACAAGAACTGTATATCTACATCTCTGGGTAATTGCCCATGACTCATGTTAGTTTTTCTCAGCATCGACTGAGTCACTGTTTGGTACTTAGTGTTTATATCCAGGCTTCTAGAACAGGCACTGTGACAATTTGCCTCATTCTTCTTTTGCTTTTTTCTAGGGCCACACTTGTGGCAAATGGAGGTTCCCAGGCTAGGGGTCTAATCAGAGCTGTAGCTGCTGGCCTACACCACAGCCACAGCAACGTGGGATCCGAGCTGTGTCTGTGACCTACACCACAGCTCACGGCAATGCCGGATCCTTAACCCACTGAGCAAGACCAGGGATCGAACCCGCAACATCATGGGTCCTAGTCAGATTCGTTTCCACTGCACCATGATGGGACTCACCTTTTGACTTCTTGAACCTCAGTGCCCCAGTCTTCTCCGAGATTTTCTTGCCCTTCTGACATTTGTTTCTCACTCTACCTTGAGACCTATCTCCAGCCAACTTCATCTCTAGGTATGGCCTCTCACCCCATTAGCAGACATTTGGAGAATGAAGAAAAAACATTTTTTAACTGGATAAATTAATAAAGTGGTAAAATACTCTTTTGGAAAGATATTTGACATCATTTTTATTAAGAGATTTAAAAGTCAGTCAAACTTTTATCATGTTAATTCCATTTGTAGGAATCTAAAGAAACAATTCTGAATATGATCTAATGATATAAAATTAGGTTCAATAAACTGGGTAAAGTAGCACATAATATAGATACCTTTTTTCCTTGAAATACACATGCTTGTGTAAAAGAAACACTAATAATGCAAATATGGTAAAGTGACTAATAGAGACATCTTTTATATTCCATACTTATGCATTCTAAACTCTTCCATAATAGGAGAATATTTTGTGTAACTGGAAATATTTTTCTTTAATATGAAAGATACATGCTTAAGATGACTAAATGCTGATCTTTCACACAGTTTATTGTTTTACAAGGTTTAATTTGGGGTAAATTTTATAATTCTCAGAATGAAAGCTAATTATTAGTTTAGGGAGAGAAATTACATGAACAGTTATCTTTGCTCACCAATGATGTATTTACCTTTTTAAAAAAATATTAGCTTTTCTAGAGTTATTTGTAAATCCAAAGCCTTCTGTGATGACTCATTTCAAACAAACATCCTAATTTTTATTGACTTATGCAAACACAAGGTCACTGTGACCTCTCAACCACCAAAGCTGGTAGTCATACCAGACTCTTCAGAAAGTAGAAATCTGCTAAATAGTGTTGCCCTACATCAATCAAGTGTTTAATTGGTAGCAAATATTAAAGTATAAGGTCATTTTTGAAGAAGAGCCTTATTACTGTGAAAATCCTATTTAGCATCTCCAGACCAAAAAAAAAAAAAAAACTGGATTTAAAAGTTCTCTCTTCAGGCAATTCTTATAAAAATGTGCATCACAATGTCCACAATAACAAACAGATTAAATTAGAAGAACAAAAGATATATGGAGGGAAATTTGCCTCTTACCCTCTCTCACCAGCCTGCCTGGCTCTATGTCCCCTAACCAGTCCTTTAATCTACACACAGGACCACTCACCTGCTACCCACAGGCTCAGTGACACCCTTACCCTCATCACTTTGGGGAACAGTTTAAAGGACTGGGATATTGAAGTGTTATCCAGTTGACTGAGGGATATCCAATGGCAATTTAAGCCGACACACTCGCACACCACATATGCAGAAGACAGCAACCACTGCCTCAGGGCTTCCTGCCTCACCAGGGTTGACTCAAAACTCTTGGCTCCACACTCTGATGCTATCCTACACCAGCTTTTTGTGTGTATTTTTTCAACCCTCCTCTCCTTTTGAATTAAAATGCCCTTACTTTGACTCCTTCTGCACCCTGGAGTCCTGACCCCTCGGAACTATGACTCTCTCTCCACCTCACCTCATCTTCCCATTCCACACCCTGAGGCCTTGGTTCACACTGGTTATCATCCTAAAAGATGTGCTTTTTGTAGCCTTGCTTTTGCTCAGTACTCCTGTTCCTTCTCCCCACAACACTAGAACGCTGGGTCTGCAAAGAGTTTTCAGCATCTGCTAGAATGAGGTTCTCAAAGCTTATTCTTAACATTTTTCTTCAGGACTGAAACTTTCTCTGCTTCCTTAAACTGTGCTCTCAGACCAGCTGCCAGATTATTCTGGCATTTCTATATAAATATCCACTTACTTTCTTGACCCCAGATTTCTTAATACATATACCTTCCCCTGAGATTAGCTTTATCCTCCATGTACTGTTCATAGGACCTTTCAAGAGGTACATGCTCAGAGATATATTATTATCTCCAGGTTCCAGACTTTAAAGCTATGGGCTTCTTGTTACCAGGAGAATTTCGGCTTTGAGATCTGAAACTTCTTTACTGATTTTTTTTCCACGAGCAATTTTTAATCACTTTATTCAGCTACAATGGTGACTGTTTATTCAATGTCATCACATGCCTGCAAAAATCCTACTGTAAGGTTTACAGTGTTGGTTATTTACTTGTGCTTACTACACAAATCTGTGTTTATATGTGTAGTGTGCATATCATTTTTTTCCAAAGGAGCCTGGGGATATTAACAAATGAAATCCAAGAATTTTCCTATTACTGTAAAAAGAAATATATGCCCTCATTCATCTTCCCAGCACAATTAATTGTCAATTTTCTTGGCAAGCATGTTAAATGATTTTGAAACAAATCTCTCACAGGTAATGATGATGCTCTATTAGAATTCTTCTCATTAGCTGAGAATTAACTCATTCCTCCCAATGGGAAATCAGCTCTCTAGAACATTTATGGGGATTGTACTGATAGGAGTTTAAACTGTTAAGGGTATTATTTGTTGAACAAAACGGATTATTTGCATTTCGTAGTAGGACAAGAGCCACCATTTGTTAAATAAAAAGCTACAGATAATGTAAGGAAACAATTGTATCTCAAATATGTGAAAAGAAAACCAAAAGGGCAAAACAATCATCTGTTAAAATAGAATATCATTTTTTATGCTATGAGGCTATATTTGATATCTTAGGATTTGAGCTATAATCAAACCTATATAATTCAATACTTTCGTTAAATTGATTTCTGCTTTATTATTATGACACTTACAGGCATTTTTCTGTGCATGTGTCAAAACCTTGGAACCAATCTAGCAGGAAGAGAGCAAAGCAAGCATACCAGATTAGAATAGAGATACGGGTTATTGACAAAAGGCATATTTAAAGACTTAATGAGTTCAATCTTCGCCTCTTTTGAAGGCCAGTTCTTACTGGAATTTCTTACAGTGAGCCGTCTTTAAAATGGTGAGCCAATTTTGAAACTGTAACCAATATTCAAAAAAGCCAGGAGTGTGGTAACAGGCCAAGCCTAAGAGGACAGATATTCAGGTCTCACTTAGGATGAAAGTGGCAAGGCATTTAAGAATAGTGATATAGGAGTACCTGCTGTGGTATAGTGGAAATGAATCTGACTAGTATCCATGGAATGCAGGTTCAATTCCTGGCCTTGCTCAGTGGGTTAGGGATCTGACTGCAGCTGTGGTGTAGGTCACAGAAGTGGCTCAGATCCTGTGTTACTGTGGCGTAGGCCGGCAGCTACAGCTCCTATTAGACCTGGGGTTAGGCCTGGGAACTTCCATATGCTGCGAGTATGGGCCTAAAAAAAAAAAAGAAAACAATGATATAAATTGTCAAATTTAAATTTTACATTTTTAAATTAGTCCACACTTAGTATTTCAATATTGTACTTTACCTCTGATATTTGACATTCCACCCCCACTCAAAGTCTTCAGGACAGCTTTATTCATTCATGAAATGATCGTGCGCTTGTACTCCACTACGTATTTTACTCAGCACATCTTCTAATGCTTTAAGTCATGAAAAATAATATCTAAGTGTCTGGGTTGTTTGAGGATTAAAAATAATGTACTCAAAATACCAGTTATATGGGATCGATGCATGGCAACTGTTGTACATTTCTGAGTTATAAAACAGTCATGAAAGAGAACCAAAAAGAAGCTAGGAAGCCATTGACACTCACAGTGAATTAAATATATCATCACTTCTCCGAGATAAAATAGAAATGTATGCACAAATGACTTTGCAGTTGGGGGGAAAAAAAAGTGGCAAGTACAGGTTAAACTCTGGCAACAAGTAACCCTGAAGCGATTTACCTAAGATCATTCACCAAGGGAATCCAGTTTCTTTATTGAATGTATCAAATAAGACTGGAGCACGTGTTACAAGATATACGAGGGCGAAAGAAACCAAAATAAACTCTGACTGTAGGAAAACCCTGAACACCCACCAAAGATATTCACTGCCAACACGTTTGTGTATGCACACGTCCAAACTTCATGGTGTGAAGCTCTACAGAATCACTCTGAGAAAGATGCCAGATAGGTCATTACCTGAGAAATTAACAGTTTGCATTATGTGCCTAAAGATGATGTCAACTAGTTGTCTGATCATCAAGATGATGTCAACTAGTTGTTGGATCATGAACAAGTTATTTAATCTGCCTGGCCTTTGTTTCTATCATCTAAAAATAAAGCACTGGATTTGATGACATTTACGTTCTTCTAGTTCTAACATTCTATGAATCTGTAGAAACTGACAAGAAATCAAAGTGCCAAGAACACACTGGAGCTTTTAGCTAACGGGTCTACTGAAAATAGAAAGACATTCTCATAATGGCACTCAATGGAGTTTCATAATACTAATTGTACAAGGAAAGAAAGATTCCTCATGAGTCTCAAAAAAAAGAAATGACCACTCAGAGTAACAATCAAAGCAAAGAATGTCAGTCCTCTCACAGTTCTTTTTGTAATATTCATTCATATCTAAATCTTAATATTGAACTGAATTTCTCTTTGTAGTTACCTATACCTGCTCTTCAATTTCCAGATGAACTGAAACAATATAATAGGGCATTTTTCCAATCTTCAGTGCAATGATAAGAATATACAATAAAATCCAAGAGATAAAATCTTGGCAGGCTTTAGAACTGCCTACTAGAAATGCAAAATCTGGGGGAGGATAATTGGGGAAATGATGCTAATCAAATGATTCTTCAAAGTAGCCAATCTAACTACTGACCATTATTTCATTTATTCCAAAGGCTGAAAATTAGACAACTGTGTTCTTTCTATATCTAAGAATTTGGAAGTCTTTTAAGTTAAACTTAAATTTTTTCTTCTGAACAATGACTGAAATTAACTTGCCTGGCAGGCACTTCCTTTCCAACTGAAATATCTTAGATACAATAAAGTTAATATATTAATTTTCTAAATTATTTTCCAAAATAGTCCTATATTATATTAGTGTTTTTTTCTCTAATAGTAATGGGAGGTTATCATTCAGGACAGTAATCCTGACAACCCTCTCTATTACCTAGCAGAGGGATGATTACAGTCACAGAGAAATGCACCCACACAAAATCTATTTCTATTCATGTGTTTTATGATTATAAATACAAACTTACTGCATAAAAAAGAAAAACACATAAAAGTATAAAGAATGAAATTAACTACAAGAATTAAAATAACTACAATTATACCATGCATTTTATCATTAGTATTTTATTTCCATCATTTTATGTTGTATATCTTTCATAATATTCATTTTATATTATAAACAATTTAAAAAGTTTTACATAGTGATAACTCAAATTACTTAATTTGAGTGTATCAGCATAAATATAACAACATAAATAGTGCTTAATAGCATTATTCCAGATAAAGTCACTAAAAAGTCCAATTAAGAATACAATCTAGGGAGTTCCCGTCGTGGCTCAGTGGTTAACGAATCTGACTAGGAACCATGAGGTTGCGGGTTTGATCCCTGGCCTTGCTCAGTGGGTTAAGGATCCAGCGTTGCCGTGAGCTGTGGTGTAGGTTGCAGATGCGGCTTGGATCCTTTGTTGCTGTGGCTGTGGCGAAGGCCAGCAGCTACAGCTCCTGTTAGACCCCTAGCCTGGGAACCTCTATATGCTGCAGGTGTGACCCTAGATAAGGCAAAAAGACAACAACAACAACAACAAAAGGAATACAATCTAGAAGTTCCCATCGTGGCTCAGCAGGTTGGGAACCTGACATAGTGAGAATATGGGTCAGATCCATGGCCTCACTCAGTGAGTTAACGATTCTTCATTGCCATGAGCTGTGTCTTGGGTCACAGATGCAGCTCAGATCTGGCATGGCTGCGGCTCTGGCTTTGGCTGGCAATTGCAGCTCCAGTTCAACCCCTCGCCTGGAACTTCCATATGCCACAAGTGCAGAAAGAAAAAAAAAAAAGAGAGAGAGAGAGAAGAATACAACCTACTTGAAAGAAAAAAATTCTTTCTCTTCATAATCAATTAATCCTATGGTCAAGAACATAATAGAAACATGCCTATCCTTGGCATAACTGCCACATCTTCCTATGGACCATGAAACATGACTTGTAATGCCCAAAGGTGTTCCACGGTAGTCATGAAAGTAAGTCTTTCCATTATTTATGAATTTACTATATGAACTCCAGTAATATTTGGAAATTACAACAGTTTATACTTTGCAGGAAAAGGGCAAGCTCCCAGAGAGGTCCTCACTCATTTGAGATACCACTTAGATTACCTGGGATGCAATCTATGACCTCAACAAAAACTGGTCTGTGATTTGGGTAGAGAGTGATGGAGTGGAGGAAAAATTTATTTAAAATATTTACCTTTCCTGAATGAAATACCCTGGTGACCATCAATGTGTCCATAAGGTGAGCATATCTATGAACACAAAGTGGGTAAGACAGTGCCCCCAGCAGTGGCTGGTAGACCAACGTTTCTGGAGATTTCATTTAAGAAAGAGGAAGTTATCAAAACAATGAGTGGCCCTAGAATTTCTGAGGCAGTTTTCTCCAGTTTCAATTAAGTATACTTTCTTCTTTCCTTATACCCATGTTAAGTGATGATTTTTCTGTCTTCTCATATTCAATTCTCAAGATCCTTAGTAAGGAAAAAAAAAAAAAAAAGAGCATTCCTTGAACAAGTTAAATGTCCTTGGGTGAATTACTTAAATCTGAGTTTTGATAAGTCTGGACTAACTTTGATATTTTGGTAGCAAATATTTTTGTTTTTATCTGTAAAATTTAGGAAGCTTCAGGAATATAGGTATGAAATACATTTTCCTTGATGAATTACTATTTAACAGATGAGAGAAAAATAGTTTTCATTTAATTACAATAAAGCTCCTCATTACAATATATACTTATTTACTTTTTCTCAGAAAGCAAGCTAAAATTCATTTGAAATGAAAATATTTCATTTATCATGTCTTTAAGATTGAATTTTAAGAGTAGAATTATCCAGTTACTTCTGAAATGCCAGTTTGATAGGCTGATAAACTTAACAAGACAGCTTTAAATCAGCGAAGCTGCCAATACTGTGTGCAGTGAGTGAGACAGCCAAGCTGATCCAAGAACCAATAAAAGGATTTATGTCTGCTTTAAAATGTACTTTTCTTCCTTTACCTCTATCAGACTAAGCCTATGTCCTGCACAATCAGAATTTATTAAAACCTATCATTTTTTCCCTAAATGGATCACCTCTTTTTATCTATCCTACCTCTAATTCCTCTCTTAGTCTCTTGTGAATTTACTCTGCTCAGCCTTTTGCCACCCCTGTTCTCACACTTCATGCACGTGCCCATATGGCTAAGTCACCAGATCTCATTTTCCCATGCATAGCAAGGACATCTTGACATAGTTGAACATTTCACCCTTCTTGACTCCACAGTGCTCACTATCCTGGTTTTTCTTCTACGTCACCAGCAGTTTCTTCTAAGTCCCTTTGGGGGGTTCTGCCTCATTCAGTGCTGCAGTTCACACATATCATCTCTCTCTCACCTACATTCACACCTTTAGTGTTCCCAAGTAGTCTCATGACTTTAAATACCATAAACATATGAATGACTTTAAAAATCTATCTCCTAAATAGAACCTGTTGAATTATATATTCCACATATGTTCTCAGATGTCTAGTAGGCATCTCAAACCTGCTAGGTTCCAGATTCAAGCTTCTGCTCTTCTACAAAGTCTGTGCCTCCTTTAGTCATTCACATTTCAGTTAAGATCTTTTCTATACTTCAAGCTACTTAGGCCACTAAATGTAGAATTATTCAGTATTCCCTCTTCTCTCTCACATTCCATATCTAAACCACGAGCAAATTCTGCTGATTTGACTTTCCAAATGTATGCAGAATCCAGCCTCTTCAAATCACTTGTACTTATGCCACTAACTAGTACAAGCCACTGCCACCTACCACCTGGATTAGAGCAATAGCCCTCCTCCCCTCCCTAATTTGACACTATTTTCAACAAAGTAGTAAAGTGGTCCTGTCAAAACATAATCTAGATTATGTCACTTCGGTGCCCTCCAATGGCTTTTCCAATTTTCTCAGAGGAAAATACATATTCAACTTACAATGGCCCACAATGTCTTAATCTGTAATCTTGAATAAGGCAACTACCAGCCAAAATGCTACCAGTTACACTGAAATTGAGTAAAATTAAAATTCATTTCTCCAGTCACAATAGCATATTTCAAGTGTTCAATAGCCATATATAGCTAATGGCTACCCTACTGAAGAGCACAAACATATTATTTCCCTCAGACAATTGGAATGGATCGCACTGCCCCATACAATCTACTCCTTCCCATTATCTTACTGATTCATTAAACCCAAATCTGCAAGCTGGAGGTTGATCTCCACACTGACTGACTTCTAAATATAGTTTCACTGGTCCTCCCTCTACTTCAACATATTGCTTTTAGAATTTCTGCCTGTTGAAATGTTATCAACCTTTAAGTTTGTTACCAGACAACACTATTTCATAAAGCTTCTTCTGAATACAACCCGCTCTATAATTTGTTATAATCACTTCATTCTCAGAACATCCATATTATTCTGTTTGGATATGTCCTAAGACACATATTCTACCATGAAGGATAACTGCCTAAACACTTTTTCTAATATCCCACTAGTATGTGGCTCCAACTTGCTTAACAAACATGTCACCCTTTCCCCACTCTTTTCTTTCTTGTTCCATTCCCTAAAGAGAATGGAAAAGCCTTTTGCAACTGGGGAAGGCCATGTGACAGAAATCTGGCCAGTATGAAGACTTGCTGAGGGATTCTGGGAAAATGCTCCTCTCCCTGATAAAAGTGATTGATGTGCATGAGGCTACCTTTCCTCCATTATTCCTGCATAGATGCCTAGATATTCAGTGGCTTTCCTGCCAGCATGAGAGAAAAAGCTTCAGGGTGAAGAAAGCCAAGATAGTGAGGTTGGCAAACGGAATGTGACAATGTGCTTGGGTCCCAATGTCGTCATAAGCAGCTAAACCAAGTATAACAACCACCTGGCTGAAATACATTGTTTGGTATGCTTGAGCCACTGTTAACTGAATTTTCTATTCTTTCAAGCTAAAAACAGAATAGATAGAAGATTTAACTATGCCCTAGTCATTTCTGTACATTTGTTGAATGTGGCAGACACTCCTACAAAGAGAAGAAAGTCCAATGCATATTAAATTGAGTGTATCCTAGTTAGATTGTCCACTAAAACACAGACACAAACACACTAAAGCGAGGGATGGGCAAAAACAATGCAAACATCTGCAGTCTCATTTAGAGAGTACCTTAGAGGGTATTCTCATGTTCTTCTTACTTGCCTTCAGAAGGAAAAAGTATGCTTTTATAAGAAAAAAAAAGACCATACTGTTAAGCAAAAAGCAAACACAAATTGCATTATACATGGCCCTTACTCAAGAAACTTACAATCTGGTAAAAGAAAACAAAATCAATAATCAAGAATGTTGAAGTATTCAGTACAACTATACTATCAGAGCACAGAATTTAATATGTTCCGTTCAGTGTTGTTTGATAGAAAACAAAAACAAACAGAACCTAATCATACTTATCAGGTTTCACATAGCAAAGAAAACCACCAACAAAACAAAAAGGCAAGCTACAGAATAGAAAATATTCACAGACGATACAGTCAACAAGGAATTAATTTCCAAAATTTACAAACAGCTCACACAATTCAATAACAAAAAAAAAAAAACTAAACAATCCAATTGAAATATAAGCAGAAAACTTAAACAGACATTCTACAGAGAAGACATGCAGATGGCCAACAGGCATATGAAAAAATGTTCAGCACTGCTAATTATTAGAGAAACATAAATCAAAACTACCATGAGGTTATCACCTTATATCAGTCAGAATGGCCATCATCAAAAAGTTCACAAACAATAAATACCGGAGACGATATGGAGAAAAGTGAACTTTCCTATACTGTTGGTGGGAATGTAGATTGGTGCAGGCACTGTGAAAAGCAGTGTGAAGTTTCCTTGAAAACTTAAAAATAGAGCTACCACATAATCCTGAAATCCCATTTCTGGGCATATATCCAGAGAAAATTTGAAAAGATACATGCACCCCAATGTTCACTGTAGCATTGTTAACAATAGCCAAGACATGGAAGCAACCTAAATGCCCAACAGAGAAATGGATAAAGAAAATGTGGTACATACATACAGTGATATATTTCACAGCCATAAAAAGGAATGAAATAATGTCATTTACAGTGACATTACTGGATGGATCTAGAGATGATCATACTAAGTGAAATAAGCCATACAGAGAAAGACAAAATACCATACGGTATCACTTACATGTGGAATCATTACAAAATGATATCAAACTTATGTACAAAACAGAAACAGACACACAGACATAGAAAACAAACTTATGGTTACCAATGGGAAAAGGGGAAGGGGGTTAACTAATAAGGAGTTTAGAATTAACATATACATGCAGCTGTATATAAAACAGATAATCAGCAAGGTCGTACAGTATAGCACAGGAAACGATACTCAGTATTTTTTAATAACCTATAAGGAAAAAGAATCTGAAAAAAATAGTTACATATGTATGTATAAATGAATCACTTTGCTGTGCACGTGAAACTAACACAAGATGGTAAATAACTATATTTCATTAAAAAGAGCATCAACCAAAAGAAAAACTGACGCAGATTGTAAAGAACTCAAAGGAGGAAATGCTTGAACTGAATGTTGAAAGTATTCACCAGACCTACAGACAAGGGTGTTTGAAGCAGAGAGAGCAGCTTTAGCCAAGGACACAGAGACAGTAGGATGCATCTGGACAATGACAGTCATCCCAGCAGAAAGCCATGGTCAAAAGAGAAAGTCAAAAATAGAAAAAGGAGCTGGGTCATGCTCTGAAGCTACATTCAGTAATTTGGACATTTTTCTATGAGCAACAAGATGTTATCAAGATCAGTGTCAAGAACTACCATTATTTGGGCAGATCACCAAGCACTAGGTGGAGAGGCACTGTGCAAAGCCTAGGAAAAAAGTTTCATGACAGAAATCAGGACTTGGGACCAATGCTACCAGTTACACTGAAATTAAGTAAAATTTAAAATTAATTTCTTCAGTCACAATAGCATATTTCAATATCTATTAGTGCCATCATTCATAAGCTTGAACACAAGTCCTGAACTGCAGCAGTCATTAGCACAATTCAAAAGTCTGAGCATCTTATAATCACCAAACATTTCTATATTCTAAATTGTTCTCTTAGTTTAAGGAGTTTTCTAAATGATTTTTGTCTTCCCTATTTCAAACACTTAAGAAGTCATTTAAAAAGATATCCATATAAATTTTTCTCTACCCGGATATTGCATAAAGTGTGCTGTGGTGGCCAGAAGTAATGGGGGGAGGGGAGATAACAAGAAGACTGTTCTGTGCCAAACCCAGACCCCCGAGGGAAGGAAGGAAAATTGAATAGGAAACTCCTCATTTATAACCAAAGATATTTCTAGATTATAATCGCTAACCATTCTCAAAGATTTTTTTTTTTTTTGGTCTAATCAACTGGCTTTCCTCCTAAAGCCCTTTAGCCAGTCCTGCTGGCATATAATATTTGATGTCTCACCACACCTATTCAAAAGCATTTATAAGAACATACTTATACTTTGATGTCCCACCACGTCTTTCAGGAACATTAAAAAAAAGAAATAAGACCTAAGTGAAAAAAGCAATGCTTGGTTTACAGCCAAGAGAAATCCAGGAATCTCTTACATACAATCAAATTTTTCTACTGCATAAATCAACTCATCACATATCCTTGTCACTTTTGATTGCAGAGGCCAAGTGGCATTCAACCCGGGTGCAGAATGGGCATACATTTCTGTCCTGAAGCATTCATGAACACAAATTTATATAGGTGTAGACAGTGATGTAACAAGACAAAAAAAAAAAAAATCCTTTGTAAAAGTGGATTCACAATGTGTATTCCACCTCTTCACTAACTCCCCTACCAATATAAAGCTGAATTCAGTCAACTAATAATTCAAGACAGCATAATTATTTTTGATTCTTATTTCTTTTCAATTACAGCAACACATCACCATTCTGATAATAATGGAAGAGTAGGAAAGAAAGAAATGCAGAGATCACAGCCAAAAGAATGTAATGAGAGAAAAGTAGCAGGAGCTTCTCTGGTCTTTTAAGCTGAGAATCTCTCCCAAATACTGGTCTCTATTTTTTTTTTAAAGGAGTAAGGAGAAGAAACAGTACACTCTCATTAAGTTGAAAGGTCAAATGAAACTGCAGCCAGAGGGAAAGCTTGGGAAAAGCCCACCTTATATATGATAAAACCTCTGTGATACAAAGCCCACCCTACAGAGTGTGCCCCACTTACTAAATAAAACGGTGAAAACCTTACAGCCACAAACCATAAACAAAACTGAGATGTTTATGGAAATATAGGTTTGGCTTTTAATGGGATGTTGGAAACCCATGGACTCTGCCCATAGAGCATAAATTATTTTCATCTAGCGTCATGGAAGAGGGTGTCCCTAAGCTTTCTGAATCAGAAGGAATATCTGTAGATAGGACTGAAAGCACAGGGGTCCACTGGTGTTATTTCTTGTCTTTCCATAAAAGGGAGCCAGGATAAGTTCCTGCTTTTCTCCCTATCCATCAGCTACCACCACAGGTCCTCTTTATGAACTGTCCTACTTCCCCTCTTGAAGGCCAAGAGGTAACGAGAGATAGCAGTAAAGTAACCTTGAATGTATAATCAGAAAGTTGCATATATGTCCTTTCTTTACCCAAGACCAAGGTTAAAGAATCTAGGATAAATTAGTACATAAGCACAGTGATGACCAGCCCTAACACACCTACATATTCATATGAGCATTTAGCCAGAAACTTAAAGACTGTTCTAAGGCACATCTCTCTTCCTTGAGTGGTGTGAAGAGCTTCAACCTTATTGGTTGTCTAAGTCAGGATCAGAGAAAATATTAATATAAACCCAAAAGAATCAATTCTTAATAAACATTAGAGAATGCTGGATACCACACAAAAATTTGAGGCAAAAAGGAGGGGAGAGGCTATCAGAAAAATAAGGGCTGTGCACAAATCCATAAATAATTCTTTTAGTGAATTAATTTTTAGCTTTATGAAAGGCATATGAAACAAGGCACCTTTGCTAGACAGCTGATTTTTTTTATTAGCCCAAATTAGACTTCCTCTATTCAAAGATTATTTTTTAAGGTTATACATGTAATATATATATATATATATGTATATATATTATATATAACAGCAAAATAAGAGTTGGTGTGAAAGGTTTGATCAACCAATTAGCCAAATTAGTTTTTGTTATGAGTTTGAAAAGAGAACAGATTATTGCACAGGTATTAGAAATAGCTACATCTTTCAACCAGTTGTGTAACAATCATGTATACATAGCTTAAGTGAACTGAATTGAAAATAACAGCCTTTTTATTGCAAGACCATTGTAACACACAATTATTAAAATTGATTAATACTTGGGCCAATGCAATTTCATTATCTCTGATCGATTTCAAGCATTACTTTTTAATGGCCTTCACTCTTGTCATTTCAGTTAAAATTGCATGAACACTAGTTTAGTGGAACAACACAGTCCTTCTTTATAAGATTAAGCTCTCTGCTTAAACAACAGGTCCAAAATGAATAAACATCTAAAGACAGAAGAGCTGGTGCTTCTACAAACACTGTTTAGAAATCCATGCCTTTTTAGAGCATGTATTTTTAATTTTTAAATTTTTATATTTTATTGAAGTATAGATTCACAATGTTTCAGATGTACAACAAAGTGATTCAGCTACACATTTATATAGATATGTATTTCAGATTCTTTTCCATTTTAAGTTATCGTAAGATATATTGAATATAGTCTCCTGTGCTATATAGAAGGTCCTTATTGGTTATCTATTTTATATACAGTACTGTGTATCTGTTAATCCCAAATTCCAAATTTTTCCTTCCATGCACTTTCCCCTGTGGTAACCAGAAATTCCTTCTCTTTTTCTGTGACTCTATTTCTGTTTTGTAAATAACTTAATTTGTATCATTTTTTTAAGATTCCACATATAAGTGATATTATGTGGTATTGTCTTTCTCTGATTTACTTTGTATGGTCATCACTAAGTCCATCCATATTGCTGCAAATGACATTATTTTATTCTTATTTCATGAATGAATAATATTCGATTGTGTATATGTACCACATCTTCTTTACCCATTTTTCTGTCGATGGACCTTTAGGTTACTTCCATATCTTGGCTATTGTGAACACTGCTGCTATGAACATTGAGGTACATGTGTTAAAATTTCAAGTTAAAATTTTCTCTCGTTATATGTCCAGGAGTGGGATCATACATTCAAGGTTAGAGGATTTGTTTGGTTAGATTTTTATGTTTTTAATGCCAGAAAAAAAAAAATCATTAAACAGGGGTTGAAATTACATTAGAGTGCATATCATCGGGCTTTATTTAAAATAGGAGCCAAAGAAATATTGTTGGGTAATTACATGGAGAAGATAGAAAACAAACATTATCTGACTTAAAATCATCTGTTCCTCAATCAGGAAAAGTACAGTCTGGAAGAACCAGGATCCTTACTTCTTAATCTACTGCTAGAGCAGCAAATCCTCTTGATGATACCTCTAAAATATTATTGAAATTCATTCTGTGCTTCAGTTTCCGTGAATTTTGCTTTGATTCAACCTTACCAGCAATGCAAGCAATAATTTGAATTCTTGCAATGGCTTCCTACCTTCTCACCCTCATTTAACTTTTTCCTCTTATAAGCCATCCTCAGTATTGTTTCCTGTGCTTGTTTTAGAATACATATCTCATTAAGTGACTCAACTGTTAGGTTAAAAATAAAGCAAAACATACCCAAAACATTTTAAGATGGCAAACATGGTCCTTCATAATCTGACTGTGACCTGGATCTGTATCTCCTCCTCTGCTTCTTCTCCTCTCTTTTTTCTCCCTGTCCTGTCCCCATCCTCCCTTTCTCTTTCAAATTGTCTTACCTCCACACATCGTACCCTTCGGCCACATAGAACTAAAGGCTATTTCCAATATTCCATATAACTCTGCACTTTTCTGTCTTCTACTTTGAATTCTCTTTCATTCACTGCCTGGAAAACTACCTTAAAACTCATTCCCTTTGTGAAATTATTCTTGTTCTTTACAACTTTATTATTACTTCTTATCTAGATACTTCCGTAATTCTTGGTTATATAACACACTATTCAAGTTATATCATTTCATCAAATACTCTCATCTCCTACCTCCTAATATTCTCTGAGCTTTTTGAAACCAGGAAGCCTAATTTATGTATTTTGGAATTTTCTCTGCCCTGATATCTCCTCCACGGTAAACATATGCTTAATACTGTCTACTGTATAAATGTGTGAGTACAGTTTGGGGATTTGAGAGTTATTTTCCAATTGATACAAGATAAATATATTTTGAATTATGACACCCTTATGTGCTATAATATGCAATAATTCATTCTCTCAATAGCTATTGACCAGGACATCTTAGCTAAGGAAATAAAAGATCAGACCATATTAGCAGACTTTACAAAACTGATTATCTCTCTGTACCTGGGCTATAATCTTGAGTCTAACAATCCACAGCAAAAATCAATATCATCAAAGCAGTAATCTTAGGAGATAAATGGGCAACTGATGTCATTCTCCATTCATCATGATATTGTTATAGCAGAGACAGTGCACAAAGTTAATCTATCCTGACAGTGCTCGCTGATCCAGAACCCAAGTGCAGATTTTTATAACTTGAATTTTTAAAAATGCATTAGAAACTTTGATTTAGACATCCTAGAGTATTGAACAAAAGAGACACCAAGTAAGTCATGGTTCTCCTGTGCGTAGCACCACAATACTGCATGCTGACCAGCCTATTACCAACTAGGCTTGTTTACCAATTCCTGCATGCTGCTGTCATTAAAGTATATTGTTTGGTGATTACAAAGTGATAATTCACTGCTGTTCCCAAGGCTAGTTTTGTGTTTTTTATTCTTTATGTAACTTTTTTTGATGATCCAAACCCCCTAGCATAACTCATTACTGACACACAAACGGTAAGCAATACATTTTAGTTGTGTGATCTCTCTTTAGCCACTGTCAAAATTTGGGAGGACATTTGAACTATTCAGTATATCGATATTCTTCAATCTGACTTGAGAGAAGTCAAGTAAATAAGCATTTTATTAAAGCAGTAATAAAGATTATTGCTCCCTAAGAGAACTTGAGATTTTCACACCCCAAATTTCTAGCAAGTATTTTTTAAGTGGATCATCTTCTTAAATCAAAATATAGAAGAAATTTTTATCTGTTGCCTAAAAGTATATATCCTCATTTATGCAAACACTATACTTGTAGAATTGGTGTGAAAGTATTAAGTATGTTATCTGTTCTTTAGAAATGTTCAGAGTTATATGCAAAACTTGTAAAAATTTAATATCTTTTACTTAAAAATAAAGCCAAGGGTATATGCTCATCACCATGTGTCTTAAATAAATTCTGATATAATGTGTTGAGCAACTATACTTAACATTTGTGGCATAGATAATAGAGCTTTACTGGAAAACACAGACACACATACATGCATAAGAAACAGGATGCAAATACTAACAAGCTTTGTTTATTGGTTTGTTCAGACCATCAGAGAGACAAGGCAAGCACTCCTGTTAAGACCTTAAACTGTAGGAATCAGAGTTAATTTCAAGAACAGAGAAATTGGTGTTTCTGTCTACGAATATAATTCTAATATAGAATTATAGAAATAATGACAGTCTAAATTAAATGACAAAAATAGAAGTATTTTACTATTTAGTCCATGATATTTCAACATATTTATTTTCCACTTAAAAACCAAGTTTATAGATGTTTAGCTTCAGAAATCCACTTTAATTTACTATAAAAATTTGGGAAGGGACACAGATCAGTTAAATCTATAAATTACTTGTTAAAAAGAAAGCACAGCTATGAAAAGTTTTCTGATTTAAATGGGCTGAAATGAATGACTATGACCAATACCCATCTCCTTGGAAATTTCCTCACTGCTTACATACTATAATTAATCTAATCCTCTGCCTCACAAAACACTACATAATAAATAATATCACAATATTTTCAAATTTTAAGCATATTATTTCATTCTAAGAATTTCTAGATCCCAGTGTGTTATTATGACATTCCAACCATGGATAAAGGGTTTAGGTTTTAGAGCATATCCCAGAATGTCTGTTTAGTTCTAACACCCTGCTTTCCTGTTTTGAATTGCAACATGATTAGTAATGCTTCATCAGAGTATCATAAAGCACAGCAAGTTAGTTTTCCAATGCCCAAAGTAACTCTAAGATTATAACACATATATTTAGCATACATTTAAAAACATGCACTGAAGACAATGAAAGATAAATTATATTCACTTTGGTCTCATAATACCACGTAGCTCATAGACTAAAGAGGGTACTCTGTCGAAATCCTATTTCCAACTATTTGCACCCCTAACCCCTCCAGATGTGCCCCAAGTTCTCTCTCAGGTTTGGTTTGACTCAGAGTTAATTTTGCAATGAAGCTAAATTCAAGTGTTGAAAAGCATAGCTGCCACAACCATGTGTTTTATTATTCCCTTCATGAGAATCCTCTTTCTGCTGATGGCACTTTGCCTGCTTCTGTTTTACTGCACTTTGACAGTCGACTTCTACCATTTGGACATATTCTTCTTTCCATCCTTCCCCAAGACTTCAAGCTCTTTGAAATCAGAGACTACTATACTCCTCTGAGAATTTCACTCCTAGCTACCTACGACACAAAGCAGATGTTTAATGGATATAATTCATTAAGACCTGACAAATCAGAACCAAAGATAAAACTAGTTTCTTCATGAAACTCTCACCTTGCTGCCTATCTTATGGTCAAAAGCACAGACCGTACCTACTTAGAATGATCTTTCCAAAGGCATGTGTATAGCAAACAGCCTTGGAAGATAGAGATAGTGTTTCCCCCAGAGAAAAAGTCAGGTTTATTTACAGTCCTGCAAAGGTGAATAGAGTGTCTCTCTTCCAGGTGTGCTTACTGTCCAGTAAGAAAGATTTGAAATCCCTAAATCAGAGGTTCCTCCTCTGCGATGTAACCACTGCATGCCTGGGGTTGTCAACAAGCTATCTTTTCATCACCCTGTGGTGAGTGGGGCTCAAAGTACTCATGCAAACATAATACTTAGGAGGTTGCTTTGCGGTAATAAGCAATTTTTAATTTTTGAACTGGGGTCTCATATCTTAAGCAAATATCCATTCAACAATGACACACCGAGGAGTTCCCGTTGTGGCTCAGTGGTTAACGGATCTGATTAAGAACCATGAGGTTTTGGGTTCGATCCCTGGCCTTGCTCAGTGGGTTAAGGATCCGGCGTTGCCGTGAGCTGTGGTGTAGGTTGCAGACGCGGCTCGGATCCCATGTTGCTGTGGCTGTGGCGAAGGCTGGCGGCTACAGCTCCTGTTAGACCCCTAGCCTGGGAACCTCCATATGCCGCAAGTGCGGCTCCAGATTAAAAAAAGGCAAAAAGACAAAAAAAAAACAAACAAACAGTGACACACCGATTTGTCAGCTTGGTAGGTGCATAAAATATCAGACTTTCACAAGTTCTTGGCAAAAAGAACTGAAAAGGATGCTTTAGCCTGAAGGCCTGAGAAATTTAGTTTGAATCAAAATTAGGCAGTGGACATAAAATCAAATTTGTATATTTTGGCTCTCATTTAAACTTTTACATCTCATTGCTGATGCTCCACCATCACATATTTTACTGACTACACATTTGGTGAACACTGTCTACTAAGAAAGTGACACCTGAGGCCATCTCTGCATTGCCCTTCTTGCTTACATCTTCTAAAAAGGCACTTCTGGTCTTATATTTCTCCTACTCAGAACCCTTTGATGATTTCTCATTGTATCAAAGCCAACTTCCAACCAACTTTGCTCCCAAGCCCTTCATGAAACTATCCTAACTTCTCAAGTCCTTACAGTATGATTTAAAAAGGATGAAGTGGAGTTTGCATTGTGGGTCAGTGGTAACGACTAGTATCCATGAGGATGCATGTTCAATCCCTGGCCTTGCTCAGTGGGTTAAAGAATCTAGCACTATCATGATCTGTGGTGTAGGTCACAGACAATGCTCAGCTCTGGCATTGCTGTGGCTGTGGTGAGGCCAGCAGCTACAGTTCTGATTCCACCCCTGGCCTGGGAACTTCCGTATGCTGAGGGTACAGCTCTAAAAAGACTAAAACAAACAAACAAGAAAGTATGAACTTTTGTTGCTTATCTGCCTGCTGCTACCATGCCAGAGTGTGGTTTTCAGCAGAGAAGTTGGATTTTTCCTCAGTATGCATTGAGAACTAAAATATTTTAATATAATTGTAATATATGTTATCTTTACAAACATGATTATGCACTTGGTACAAAAAGTATTATTCTGGCTGACAATGAAATTCTTTGATAACTCTGTTTAGTAAAATACGTGGAATATGAAAGGTGAGACTCCAATGACATCAAGAAAAAAATTAACATGAACTTGGAAGAAAGATGATAAAGTTGATAGCAGAGGGGAGAGACAGAGAAGAGACATGATCTGGGCTACGATCCCAGAAGCCAACCTTTGTCAGCCTATTATTTTGCCTATAATTCAAAAAGATATATGCACCCCAATGTTCATTGCAGCAATATTTACAATTGCCAAGACATGGAAGCAAACTAAATGTCCATCAACAAAGGAATGGATAAAGAAGACATGGTACATACATGCAATGGAATATTACTCAGTCATAAAAAATCATGAAATTATACCATTTGTGGCAACAGAGATGGACATAGAGATTATTAAGTGAAGTCAGACAAATATCATATGACACCATTTATATGTGGTATCTAATAAAAAGATACAAATGAACTTATCTGCAGAACAGAAACAGTCTCATAGATTTTGAAAACAAACTTACGATTACCAAAGGGTACAGGTGTGGGAAGAGAGAGGGATGGACTTGGAATTATTGATTGGCATACCCACACTGTGGTATTTGGAATGCTTAGCCAACGAGACCTGCTGAATAGCACAGGAAACTCTACCCAATATTCTGTGCTAATCTATATGGGAAAAGAATCTGAAAAAGAATGAATGTGTGTATATGTATAACTGAATCACTTTGTTAAACATAAATTATCACAACATTGTAAATTTATACTTCAATAAAACTTAAAAAAGTGGTGATCAATGAGAAATTACCTCTGGAGAAAAGCAGAAGATATTTAGAGTAACAAAAATAACGATAAATAGCAGATTAATATTATTTCTTATATGCTAACCCCTAAGTACACATTTTTTATCCATTTATATGAAGGTGAGACTATTACTTACATTTTATAAATGAGTAAACTAGGATCATAAGAAATTCCTTAAGATCATACAGCTTAATTCCTTGGGGTTGGATCACAGCTGTGATAGAAATTCCCCTGACTTCAAGTCTTTAAAAAAGCACGCTATGCCTGTTACAGAAATGCAGTACTGAGACTGCAAGAATGATACCTTATGAGAAAAAACCCTAATTTACCTTTTCCCAGCTGCCTGACAGCAGAATTCGGTGACTCTGAATGACGAGAAACATGAGTTTAATAAGTGTTCCAAGAAGAGACCTGGCTAAAGTTATCTGTGTACCATGACTGAGTTGCAAGCAAAAGCTTCATTCAATATGAAACTGACTCAGGAGCAGATGGAAACCCAAGTCATTATTATTTTATTTTCCCAAATATACTACTAATAGCTGCCTACGAAGACCATAAGGAACAATATCTTTAGGTACAAATTCCAATTTCCCAGCACTCTGGATGATTTCAGAAACACTGGACACAAATATTCCTATGACAGGATTATATTAAATAGTTTCATCTACAGAAAAACACCACATGACCTCTATCAACATTGAGTGTGCAGTTTAGATTCAGATCCTGGAACGTCCTGGGCAATGCTCCAAGGTCAAATGAGATCTACATGTTTGGTTTTCTGCTAAATGTTGCAGCTTTCTCGAGATTGCTTTTCAGATGCTTACTTCACTTCCAAGACTCAGACTCAGGCTGGATCATTTTTTCCTAGGGCAAGGCTTCACCTCCCTCCAAGGGTTTGCACACAACCCACACAGAATGTGGGAGGGGGGCCTCTTGGGTCTCCAACAGAGCTGAGTTGCCATTTCTCCACTGCCCGATTATTGACTCTTTCTCCCATTATTGACTCTTCTCTCTTCTAGTGAAGCCTCTTTTTTTTCCTTCTAAGAATTTTCTAGGATCCAGGAATTTCTGTTTTGGCACAGTGGAAATGAATCTAATATCGTTAAGGATGTAGGTTCAATCCCTGGCTTCGCCCAGTGGGTTAAGGATCCGGAGTCGCTGTGAGCTGCAGTGAGGTCACAGACACGGCTCATATCCCGAGTTGCAGTGGCTGTGGTGCAGGCCAGCAGCTGTAGTTCTGATTGGGAACTTCCATATGCCGTGGGTGAGGCCCTAAAAAGCAAATAAATAAATAAATAGAATTTTCTAGAAGAGATTCTCATGGTAGCATTTCCTTCCTGGATTACTTGCTAACCCAGGTTTCTAATCTAGAAACTAGAAACCCTCTCGTAAATCACCTGGCAGAGGAAAACAATTTGTTTTGTTGGTGACTGTCATCTTGTTTCTCTTACCTCTCAAATTATTGTATGGTCCCCCCCCCACTGTTCGGTCATTCTGTGCCATTCCCACATTTTTTTTCAATCAATCAGCAAATTATTTTCCAAGTGGCCTTTCCCCCAGTGCCCAAATTTCTTTTTCATGCTTACAGATCATTGTAGCAGTGCCTAACTTCAGTACTGACTGTCATACAGTTGGTCCCTATTGCCAGCACAGAAAAAGAATTTTATTTCTGGATTGAAAATTGCTAGCAGCAATCACTATCTTCTCTACCTTTGTGATTAACACAAAGGTGCTACTTTCTCAATTCTGAGAACCCACACCTTGAGACTTTGCAAATCCTCTGGTCCCAGTTCCCTCTGGACATTTCCTGCCAAAAGAGCTAGAGAAGAATACTTTCCAAGACCCTGTCTCCATTTGTTTGATGGATGGAGTAGCAATATAGATAGATATTAAGAAAATTCAGATGAATATTTTTGTTTAATTTTCTGTGAAGCAACTCTCTGATACTGCCTGCGGTCTTAAAAAGCTAACATGCACCACTGGGTGTCAGATTGTAATTACATGTAATTAGCAAACAGCAACTCTTTCAAAAGATTGCAACTGATTAAACAAGAATTAAGAACTAAAGAATCCAGGGTTAACAAATCATCCATGGAATCATTCAGAGGGAGACTGAGCTGTAAGAAAGATTTTACTTATTATTCACAACATAAAAATTCTGTATGTAATGTGTAATTTATGAAAAAAAAAAAAAAAAAACTAAACAAAACACCCAGCAGTAATGAGGCAATCTGTAGAAATGAGGCTATTCAGGGGAAGGAAATCACAATTTTAAGTAAGTGACCCTAACTCAGTAATTTTTAAGAGAAGCAGCAAGGAGCACAGTGTTTCTTATTTGGAAGAATTCAATTCCATGTTAAATACTGCAAATAAACAGAAATTCAAGAGTGGTCCAAGTTCACCATCTCCTCATATCTGCTGCATTCTACTGAACTCACTCTTAGTTTTCTTTGCTCTTGTTATTTGCAAAGATGGCAGAAAGCTAGCAGGAAAGGAGTCCCATGGAAGCCCTCTGTGCAAGAAAGTGTAGGCTCTGACAAACAGCTTCTGAGCAATCCACAGTCCCACAGGCAGTCTGGGTTAGAGGTCCAGAGGGACTGGTCTACAATCCTGGAACATAGTTACGTTTCCATTTGAAACTGAATTGACCACTACATCCAGAATTAACCACTAGAGACCCTGCAGATTAGGCAATCTCTCCCTCCTTTTTTACTTACCACAATGTATCATTTTGAGTCATTATACTTAGTTTACAGAACAAACATGCTCCTATTGGTTCCCTCTGGCCATTTGCAAACATAAATTCCTAAATTCATGTATCTTGTATGGCTTGTTCATTACTTTTTATCCTTGCTATCCCAGCACACAGTAAGCCCACAATAAATACTCATTAAATAAATAAAAACAGGCCTAAAGAAATGTACTGGTGTTTAAAGGCATCTTGAAATGGTCTTTGAGGTAAGCCATCAGGTATTATTCTTAAAATGGAATATAAATGTGACCAAGAACAATACAAATGCTTAAATTAGAAAGCTGAGGTGTCTCCTTACCCATAATAGTATAGCAATTTGACATTGTCTCTATTTCCGTAGTACTTTTCTATATAAATAATGTGTTTGTCTTTGAGTAGTATTATATCAGTCTTTGATTGACACATAATTCAAAAATTTGAACTAGGAGAAAGAGAATTTATGGGCATTTAGTTTGTCTACATAAGAATGGTGGAAGAAAGGCTTAGATCTCTATCATAGCAACTGATCTAGATCCAGCTATGTGGCCCACCAGAACAAGATGCACACACGCACGCACACACACACACACACACAAATCTGCTATGTCCTGGCTAAGAGAAAAACCTCACAGGTAGCCATAAGAAGTAGCACCCTATGAAAACCTGATACAGTTTATCTTGGTTGCCCCGCTGGGCTAAAAGAAACATTATTCTCATTTTGTGTTTTACCCATATGAATAACAAGACATATTCTGAAATATGCTATTAAATTCTGATATGCCACATAGACACATTGATGGCAGCTGTAATAAGAGAATATCTGATGTGTTTTGTCAAATTACAAAATTTATCGGGCTAATAAATTAGAACTTTTAAATCTATGTAGCAGCTTGAACTACAATATTGGTACAAGCTGATCTTACAAGTTGTTCCCTACAGAATAGAGTTAATATGATGAAACCAAGTGAAGAAATAGAAAGAAAACACCCACACTTATTTTATTTTTATTGAAGGTAAAAACCACCTGCACACATTTCTGTTCAAAGAAAAGTGTTCAGTTTCATTTTACTCTTATAGATAGAAATGTCCATCGAATTGGAACTACTTCCTTTGTTTCTTGTTCTATCAGAATTTGATTTGCATATTTTGGGACATGATAAGGTGCTCTCTGTGATTTAAAGAGTTTATAAAATGGTAATTTGATCTCAAATCATGGTTTTCTTTATTTCTAATACTGAAAGTTGCATACCCTTCTGAGAAGTGAGTCATGAGAGAAGACATTAGCTTGCCTTAGATAATAAAAAAGTTCCACAGGGGACGAATTACATATTATGACATTGTGAATATAAGGTTCATTTGGATTTAATTCATTACTACATCATGTTGCACAGGAAAGCAATTTTTAAGCAACAGAAGCGTACTTCATTTGTAAAGGACCCAGCTATAACACACAATCAGTTATTGAAGACAGAAACTGATTTCCCAAATCAGGCATATAAAATTTAATATATTTGCTCCAGTTATAATGAAAGGGAAAGGAAATTCAATGCCATTTTTTTCCAGATAAGAATGACCTTTTGTAAAATCTGGAAAATGCATTTTTGCTTGGGGAGTTGACTACATTTTGATGCCACCAAGTTGAGAAAATTAAGCATTTTTACTAAAACATGTTAAATACTTGATAGACATTTAGAGTATAATTTCAAATTCTATTCTATAAATTTAATATTACATTAAAATAAGATCAGAAATTAATAAAATAAGGATAATGGTGAGCATTGTTTTTTTTAAAAAATATTTCAATATCAACGTTCCATATTATTCGGTTTAATCCTTAAGACTGACTAAATTATTCTGGAGTTAACAAAAAATAGCTAAATCATATGAGTTTATTCAAGTTCTTTAAATCTCAATGTATTATTAGTAAGGGTTCTCCAGAGAAAGAGAACAGGATATATATATTTAGAGAAAGGGAGATTTCTATTTTAAGGAGTCAGCTTTTGCAACTGTAGAGGTTTGGCAACTCCAAACAAAATTTGTGGAGTAGACCAGTAGGCTGGAAACTCAGGGGAGTCACAGAGTTCAAAGGCTGTTTGTAGAGTTCCCTCTTCTTCCTGGGAGGTTAGTCTTTTTCTATTAAGGCCTTCAAGTGATTGGATGAAACACCTTCATATTATTAAAGATAATCTGCTTTATTCAAAGTCTACTGATTTAAATGTTAATCTCTTAAAACAAAAAAGTACCTCCATAGAAATATGTATAATAATGTCTGACCAAACATCTGTGCACCATGGCCTAGCCAAGTTGATAAATAAAAATAACCACCACACTGCAGTTATATAAGCATCTAACATTTGGGGAAAAAAATCACCTATCCATTTTGTTATAGTTTCCCAAGATAGGAGCAGCAGTGAGGAAGCTTTCATGATCTTTATTTTTTTTTTTTTCTTTTTACAAACACGCCCTTGATATATGGAAGTTCCCAGGCCAGGGCTTGAATCAGAGCTGCAGGATGTGGCACAGCTTACGGCAACTCTGGATCCCATTGAACCAAAGGGTTGATCCATATCCTCACAGAGACAAGGCTGGATCCTTAACCCACTGAATTACAATAGGAACTCCCATTATCCATTTTTTTAAATATCTGAATTACAAGCCAACTTTTTATTCTCTCCCATCAGCTAGAAACATTTAAAAATGTTTAAGCAACTGTAATAGCATACTTCATGCAATGTTTAGAAAAATCAAACTATTTTCACATGTGTTTTAATTTAAATTCCTCCTGTAAACTATTGTGATGAAATTAAGAGATTAATGCTTTCAGCTTCAATTTTCAAATATTTTGCTTAATTTCTAAAGCATGGATTGAGATTTTCAAATTGCAAATCTCAAAGGGCCATTCCTGCTATTTGAATCCTGATTTCACTGACATTAAAAAACAACATGAAAGAGAGAAATAATTAATCAGTTCCCAACTTTTCTGTATTTAACCCTACTTCACTCTACTGAACATGATCATTACCAACTTTTCTATGGCAAGAGTGTCGGGAAGTCAAGTGAATCCACAGGAAACTGACATACTCAATCCTCAAAGGAAATGGTTTATTTTTTCCCTTGTACGGCATCTGACTGATCTTGTTCCTTTTTTTGGAGTGAATAAGATCAAGAAGTGAATGGATGAAAAAGCACATTATAGTCAGTGCAGGAAAGATATAAGAAAAATGTGATGAGCCTTAAGGTTGAGCAATTATCAGGAGAGGCAACCAGTAAGCACAGATGACCTTGATATATCCAATGAAAATGTCTCACTGACCACCCCTGAAAGAGAGTCTTTTCATTATGTAAAATATATTCCTATCAAGAAAAAATCAAATTTGAAAAACTAAGAGCTCCTGCATTTTGATCCTTAACAATCTCACTTAGTAATGGTATTTTACATCAGAGAGAGATTTGGTGAAAAAGATAAAGAAAATTTGCTTACAAGGAAAGTAAGTAACCTGATTACAATCTGTAACCTTGAAGATGAAATAATTGTTTTATATAGGGATCAGGGAGGGGAACAGATGAGGAAGGTGGGGGAAAGAGTGAGAAGGTGGGGAGAGAATCCTTTGATTCTACTTGACCATTGAGAAAGAAGACAGCAAGACTTCAGGCAGAACTGGCCCTAGCCTGAGACAATCCTTTCCTGAAACTGGCACAGCATGAAAAGACCTGTGAGAAAAACTACTTCACACCTCCACCAAATATGTAATCATAGATATACCTTTCTGTGCAATTTTTACTTTCATTTCTTCTTTATAGAAAGGAAATGCTCTCTAGATTAAACAGAATATAATTAAAAACTGTCAAGTGACTGGCACAGTGCCTGGAATACAGCAGACATGCTGCACATGTTTTCATTAGAGAAAATCTTCTACCTTCAAAATCAACTTTTAGCTTTGTTATGAGAATAGAGATAAAATATGTTAAAAAAACCAAAGGTTTGATATATATAATTTTCAATTTCAGTAATATACATGAATAGCCAGAAGTATACGTTCTTTTAAAAAATGATAATATACATGGAAATAAAGTCTTTTGCAAACTATTATATTTAGAATGGATAAGCAAGCCATGTTCAGTCTCTTGGGATAGAACTTGATGGAATATAGCATGAGAAAAAGATTTTGTGTGTTGTGTGTGTGTGTGTGTGTGTGTGTGTGTGTGTGTGTGTATGACTGGGTCACTAGCAGAAATTGGCACAGCATTGTAAATCAACTATAATAACAAACACTAGAAAAGAAAGTCTGTATTTTGGGCGCATTGTCTCTTGCAATATAGATTTATTGTATCCCATACTATGCCTCAAGGATTGGGACAGACTCATAGTTTTTCCTCCACCATTAAGAAGAAAGTGATTTATGTCAACAAAAAGAAAATCTACTACTGAGAGGTGCAAGGAGAGAGAATTCAACTGGTGGGAGATCGAAAAAGGGGATCATAAAGAAGCTGGCACCTGAGCCAGAACTCAAAGGATGCCTGGGATTGAGAAGTGGCCCAAGCAGTCAAAAACCTTCAGTCAGTAATCCTCATTCATCCTACTGGTGGATGCTGCTCTGGCTCCAGAGAAATGCCTAAGGAACTGTGAAACTCAAGTTTTCACCTATGAGTTGATCTAGTCAGTTAAGGGAATTAATGTCTCACTATATAACAGTGAGAAATTGAGTGTAGCAGTGGCTTTAACTAAAGTCCAGAGCAATAAAACACTATGCATAATTAAATAAATCTTATCCTTTTTATTCCTTTTGTGATTAAATTTAAGACAATGTGCATTTGTTATCTGGAGAGATCAATGATAGAACAGCTAATTACTTCCTTTAAACCATCACTATATTACTGTTAAATTCACTCTGTTATCATTTGCATCAATTAAATTATGTTCACTTTTGTTACACATTTACATGTTTTTCTCCAATTAAAATGCCAGTTGCTTTATTGCCTTCCTCAAATCTCCCAACTTTCCTGCCCCCACTCCCTCATGTACTGAAATTGGAGAGGAACAAAAAATATACAAACAGTAGAAAAGACAGAGGCCAAAATATAATTCAAGACAGAGGGGGAGCAGAAAGATGGTTAGAGAGCACAGCTGGAGACTAGAAAACAGTTGCTGACTGTATCACCATCATCAAGCTTTGCATTTTTGAAGTGTAACTGTTAAAAATATACTCATGTGGGATCAGATGAGAGAAAAATCATTGAAGATAACTGATAATATTTCCTAAACTTTTGAAGAGTTAATCACCATCTAGGAAAATATGGTGCTTTATTTAATGTTTGTAAAGATCATTTCACAGTATAACTTAATCATACTTATTCATACTTAATTACTTGTATGATGCCAGAAATTGATGAAAAATACTGCCTCTGTCCAAATAATGTAGATATTATAAAAATTTAGAGATTTTCTTATATCGTTTATTTTTTTTGTTGATTTTGTTAATTTAACAAAATGGGTCAACTAAATAAAATCCAGAAAGATAGGACACCATGCATAAATTAATAGACTGTTTTAATTTTACAACATTCAGTAAATACAAAATTTTAAATTTTAAAAGTAGTTCATACATGCAAAAAAGAAATACAAATGGTCAATTAAGATAGAAAAGTTTGTCCACACTATTTTTTGGCCAATCAACACAAAAAATGAGGACCTAGAATTCTGGCAATCCTGCAATGCAATTTGGAAACACAAAGCAAACTACCAAACAAATTTAAACTTCCTGAATATATGACTTGCTTCCAGGAATTTATCTGAAGGAAATAATTACATAACTACTACACAAATGCTTTGTGTGAAGATGTTTGCAGAGACAATCTAAGTGTACATCTATGCTCCTAAATTTATTGAGCCTGTCCCTTTTTATCTTATTCTTCTCTCCATACCAGCTGCTATATTCTCCAAAACATATTCCTCCATTCCTATTCCCCAGAATTTATAAGAGATAGGCTTAATAAATTAATATCCTCTACATAATGGAATACCAGTAGCATTTCAATGTAAAGGTTCAAATTTATATTTATCCTTTCAAAAAAATGGTTCTCAATATATTATAAGTAGAAAAAGCAAAAGCAGATACCAAAAAATATACATAATACAATTTTGTTGACAGGAAAAGACAGGAAGAAAGAAAGAATAAACTGTTAGGAAAAAAGTAGTAGGGTTATGAGCGGTTTTTATTTTATTCTAACATCCTGGATACA
The DNA here is from genome assembly GCA_004024745.2 of Catagonus wagneri. Classification (NCBI taxonomy): domain Eukaryota; kingdom Metazoa; phylum Chordata; class Mammalia; order Artiodactyla; family Tayassuidae; genus Catagonus; species Catagonus wagneri. Next base: position 31,119,703 of record PVHT021183693.1, on the reverse strand, counting down.
TTTTATTTATAAGAAGAAAAGCACTATGCCCCTTCCATTAAAA
>PVHT021183693.1:31064954-31110984 GCA_004024745.2 Catagonus wagneri | reverse complement strand
AGAGGAGAGCAGGGGAAAACATAAACACACAGAGGAATGAGAATGCATGGTGCATGGACTATCTGAAAAATCCAGACCAGTGTGCCATGACGGAGGATGGAACACATGGGCCAGAGATTCAGAGTAAAAGCTGGTAAAGGGTGACAACGGGCAAAAGGCTTAACTTCTCTGCAACTCAGGGTCTCCATCCATGAAATGGACATCATAATAATATGAAGTTCAAAGTGAGGTCAGTAGAATTAACTGACACAGCAAACCAAAAGCATCCATTAGTGTCATACAGGCTATATGGGTCAGAATGGACACTTCTGGTGTTAGAGTAGTGAGGATGATCAAGGATTGCTGGAAGAGATAAATTGAGTTAAATAACGTGGGAGAAATCATAATTCTGTAGGACATTGTGGAGAAGGGGAGGAGGTAGCATAATAGGCACACGCAGGCACACACACACACTAGTTGTCTTTTTTTTTTTTTTTTTTAATTTATTTATTTAAGGGCTGCACCCAAGGCAAATGGAAGTTCCCAGGCTATGGGTCGAATTAGAGCTACAGCTGGAGGCCACAGTCACAGCCACAGCCATGCCAGAGTCAAGCCTCATCTGTAACCTACACCACAGCTCATGGCATCGCCAGATCCTTAACCCACCAAATGGTGTCAGGGATAGAACCTCGGTTCTCATGGATACTAGTCGGATTCCTTTCAGTGGCACTACAATGGGAACACCCAGTTTTTTGGCTTTTTTTTTTTTTAACATTAAGTCTATATGTAGAGACTAAAACATTTTTACAAAGCACCATGTGATATACCGACTGTTATCATGCAGATGGTACTCTGCATTAGAACAGCCTCTAGAGTGATTCTGCCAATACTTTCCTTTCTCTCCCTCCCTCCTTTCTGCATTGTCTCCTGCCCTCTCCCTTTTCTCTGCTTGGCCTTGTTTCCAAGATGATTCAACAAAGTGCATCATTTGAGTTCTGCCTTTGGTCACATCTAGACAAGCAGAGAAAGGGAGTGAAATATGGAGTTAGTGACAATTATCCAGACAAGTTAGGAGAGGGTTGATTAATTGATAGAAGTAGATTTTAAATCACACTTGGTTAAGGAAAAAAAAAATGTAGAAGACAATACTAGGGAATAGGAACAAACTGGTGGTTGGAGAAATAAAAGTATCCTTAAAATACACGATTCTAAACTCTCTCATATTATAGAAGAGAAACTGAGGTCCAGCATTGAATAATTCTTTAGACTGAGAAAAGTTACGCTTGGGTACACACTTAAGGTGATTTGTGGTTTTATAAAAATATGAGATTAATAAGTTAATGGTAAGTAAATTGTGGGGTTAAATACTCCTTCTTTACATGATATTTTATTTTTTTGCCCCCCCCCCCTTTTAAGGAGTGCATACATAGCATATGGAAGTTCCCAGGCTAGGGGTCCAATCAGAGCTGCAGCTGCTTGCCTACACAGTAACACAGGATCAAAGCCACATCTGCAACTTACACCAGAGCTCACGGCAACACCGGATACCTAACCCTCTGAGTGGGGCCAGGGATTGAACCAATGTCTTCACAGACATTAGTCAGGTTCATTGCCACTGAGCCACGACGAGAAATCTTATATTTACTTTGTGTTCAGCTTATGCATTATATATTTATTTAGACACTGTCTCAATATACTTTTCTAGATTATTTTTTTCCTCCCATTTTAATAAATCAGTCTAACAGTTTTTTTAGCATTGAATTGTTGAGCGTGTTTATGCTTAAGGAAGACGGCACACAGGAGTTACAGAAACTGAGCTCCAATTCTGACCTCTAATACAAACATTCAAAGTCATTTCTCTACAAATCATTTAAAACCCAACTGCAGTGATGAGACAGAGTTTTCATTTATAGCCTGACAATAGGTATTTTATCACACATACATCAGCAATTTAACGCTTTTCAAACATCAGACAGAGCCATCAATTAAAATGTAATGCAGATACAGATATTAACTCCTCACAATGATGGATATCTGCCTGCCACCCTTACTACCACTTTTGGACTCATTACACATTTATAAATTTACACTAAATTCTATCTTCCAGGAGAGCAGTATCTAGGTAACAGGTAGATTAAGCCATTTTATATAACAAAATCCTTGTATTTTAGGAAAGTTTCCAAGGAAGTATGTGATGACATATGCAATGAATCATTTAACCATTTATTTGATAAAGGGAATTTGTATTTATTAGAAATCCACTAGAAATCCATTTCTTTAAAATTATCTTGCCTTAAGGAAAATAGTACAGCTTTTTACAAAAATATCAATCTCTGCACTGACAGTTTTGTCCAACTTAATCTATTTACAATGAGCTCCTCAAAAATTAAGCAAAGCAATGAACTACTAAAAAAAATAAAAATACATTCAATTTTCAGTAAGCAAAGGTTAATTTGTCCCAGAAATAATGTAGCTTTAAAAAAATCAAAAAACAAAAAAAGAAGAAAACAAAACAAAAAACAAGTTAAAAACCCTATCTCCCATGAGGTCAAGTGAAGGAAATATAACATTTTTTTCCTCTGGAACTTTCAAATGCTCAAGTACAATAGGAACTTTATAAGAAGGAATTTTCAACAAAATCAGAAGGTCTTAGGTGTGACTGCATAATTATGCCAAACTTTTATATATTTTCTATAACAGAAATGTACATGACTAATTCATATTGTCATATTACTTTACAACCAGTCATATATGAGTAATTAAGAAAAACAGATTTTAAAAACTACTACATGAAACTTTCTCTAAAAGAGATGTACTTTGGGGTGGACCAGACAGGTCTTAGAAGTTTGTTACATTTCTTCAAACTTAAAAGTATCTGCAGCACCCTTACATTCTATGTTGTACCACCTGGTCTTTTTTCATATAATGCAATTTTTATGAAAAGTACAATATATTTTCCATGTTTTCTACCTATCTTATTTACTTAGGTGAAATCTCTTCCCACCCCAGCCCACAATGAAGGATAAATTGTTTTTAAGATTCAAAATATATAAAGACATTCATATTTTATATACACATTCCTTTGTAAGGAAAACAAAGCAAATTTAAGCTGAACTAAAAGGTATCTTTTTCTAGACTATGACAAGCTTAGATCAATAAAAAATGAATTTGTATTCTTGCTAAGCATATGATTAGGTTAAAAATAAATTGATACTTCTGAATGCTTTCTTTCACACATTTTACTGGCTGAAAGTAAGTAAATTATATAGAAAGAAATGATGAATACAGAAATAGTCTGAAATTTCAGTATATACAATACAGTCTCTGGCTGTTGGAGATCCAACTTAACACAATAGCTGGCAAATATTTTAGATAATAACTGTTTAAAAAGTTTCCTTTTAATAAGTTATATGTTACAAATATTACTTAGAAATATGATCATGGCACTATTACTTTCTTGCTCAGCAATCACAATGAAGGAATTACATAAATGCTCTGACCTTATCTCTAAATTAGCCCAACTCTATAGTCATACTACCTTGTTCAAATCATACCTTTGCCCTATCATTTAGACCATTCACTTAATATCGTTATGCTTAAATAGCACATTTGTAAGCTGGAAATAATAATAGGACTAAATAGTAGGACTATATCTTATTTAAATAATAGGACTAAAATTAATGATATAAATTCATCAAAATTCTTAAAACAAGGCTGAACATATTATAAGTGATCCACTAACAAAGAATCACCCCAGAAATTCTATGGAATTTAAGAAAATGGAAGTATTTGGAACTTACCAATTTAAAGTACAGACTTAAATTAAATTATGACCAGAAGGTTTAAGTTCCAAGAGTAAGAACCTGGAAATAATGAGAAATAGAGCAGTGCATCTCATTTGAGAATGAGAAGCATCTGTTAATCATTAGCTGTGGTTCAGATGGTTAAGAGAGAAGTGTGCCTAATATTTGCAGAAAAGCAGCTATTACATTTGGCTCACAACCACCAATTCTATCTTATTCTTACAGAATTAACATTAAGTCATTTTACAAAAATAGATCTTTTACATAAAGAGTTCAGTTTAACAGTTCCAGGAATTAGTGGTAATTAATCATGAACGTGAGTTATATATGTTTTTGGTAGAAAAACATGTTTGTCATAGGTGGTTGACTTACTTCATGAACTGTGATGACACACATTAAAATACCAATAGTATTTTAACTCCAACAGTATAAAAGGCTGTGTAGATCTTATTAGAATTAGGAACACATCTAAAGGCTTTCCTACTTGTAAAAGTTATTTTTACCAGTAAAATAAATAAATGTCTGGCAGATTAACTTTAAAACATAAGGCAGAATCTCAATTTCCTCTGACAGTTCTATGATTGAATCTTTATTGTACAATGGGGAAAAATATTCATATAGTGTTTCTTGAAGCTTTGAATGTCAAATCATTTGCTGGTTTGAGCGGACTGATTTGAGGCAAAGGCATTTCTTAGAAATGTCACTGCATCATCAAAAGGCATTCATTACGCACTTTTGTGCAGTATTACTTTAGATGCTGTACCACTGAACTCTAAGTACCCAGAGGAATTTTTAAATTTAAGTTTAAGAATATTCCTTATACTCTTAAAAACATTTGACATAAATTTTTCATTAGAACCTAGTTTATACAAATAAAGCCCATATTTGTGGAATGCATTTTTGTTGTTGAAAGCTTTAATGGTCTCAAGTTGCGATCAGGGCCAAAGACAAAAAACTATAAAAAGAGTAATTCAGAAGACTCTGTTCCATGACATAATTTTTCAGTATAATGAGATTTTTTTTTTTCTATCCGATTTTGTGGAATGACCCTGGCAATCGCTAAAAAGAATTCCTCAGTTAATTGCAATTTTGTATATTAACTGCATAAAATAAATGACAATAATTATTTGCTGTTCATGCTTCACTAATTGAAGAATATATAAAGTAAAGGGAAACTATTGTCTGTGCTTTATTTTTAGAAAAAGTTAGGCAAAGCCTACTTTGAATCAGGAGAGAGTACACTGAAATTAGGTAGAGCAGATCATCAAGCTGGAGAGCATTAAACTAAAACTTTACTCTGAGGCCTGAGTTAGCTTGATCTCTAAATGACTTATAAAAGGTTTGCTTATAAGATGCCAAATTAATGAGCTATAAATTACAAAATGCAGTCAAATCCATTTGAGAGAAAATTATTTAATGAAATCCAGCAGCTTTGTCTAAATTTGTTTTATATTGCTTGCATATGTATGACCACCTGCCAGTTCCCTGACCAGGCTGGTCTTTCTTTGGGTACCTATGTGCAACTGCAATTTGTGTAACGGACTCTAACTAAATGGTGAGTGGGACCGACCTGAGTTTCTGTATTTACAGTAACATTTTCCAATATTAAAAAGAAATGATTCAATACAGAAATTGGCAAACAGAAGAATTAATGCAAATGCACTGAAATAATAGAGTGAACATACTCTATGTGTTACTTGACCAGGAACATGTGCTGGATAGTACTAAATGTTCAAACTAACATCCCAAAACTGTTTAGCAACGTGTAAACAGCTCCTGTCCCTGCCATGACTCCTTTCCTGGCCCTTTCTGGTACATGATTTTCCCTAGATATTAAAGTATCTTCATCTTCTTTTTTCCTACTCATTCATCATTTCCACTTATAGTATTTACTTCTACAGACCTCACACCCTTTCCTCCTTCAGAATATTTGTATGACTACATTAGAAACACATGTAAATGAGGTAAATGACACAACAAGCCACAACCATAAAATAAAGAAGAGGGGAGGAAAAAAAATCTTGGACTCTGACTAAAGAATGACACTGTAATTGAGTTTTAATGTAGTTGCGAGCTTCACTGCAGTCAGGGCGCAGAAGGGCGTTTGCAGGGTCTTCTCAGGCTCAATCAGCCTTCACCTAATCTCTCTTGTGAATGCACAGAGCTGTCAGTCTTAGCTGAAGAGTTTATTTTTATTTTTTCTGAGTTCTCCTTTTGGTTGTTGCAGATTTCTATGTCAGTAAGACAGTTTTCTCTATCTAGTCAGAGAAATCTATGAATCTCCTTTTTACCTTTGACTCAGATTTGGATTTGCAACATGCCCATGTTACGTTATCCAAAATAACATGCTAATAAACAATTTTCTGAACACTTAAAATGAGCCAGGGCTTACTATAAGGTTAGCACTTGACTATATTATGTCGTTTAATCAAATGGAGCTACACGTTAAGTACTATTATTATCCCCATTTACAGATGAGGTATCTGACACTTAGGGATTAAATCATTTCCCCAAGTACAAGCATCAGGAGTACCATGCCTGGCTTGTCAAATTTCAAAACTTACTCTTTTGAAACATTATAACATTCAGACTCTCTGAAAGTCTCCAAAGTTGGTGTGATATTAACAAATTCAGAGATCTTATGGATTTACTTGTCCACAGTTTGTCACCAATATGACTACAGGCAGCAGGAGTCTCGATACCCATTAAATCTGAACAATCCTACCTTGACCCTTAGACCCCCAGGGGCTGCTCTGACTCCTGTACCTAAAAGATCTCTGCCATTGGCTCTTCACTGAACCCCAGCAGACACTGATGTTTCTTGCACTGTGGTTTTGAATAAGAGAGAGTTTCTTCCACATCCACTGCTCTGAAGAAAAGCCCACAACCTCCACTTTATGGTCTCTTCTTAGCAACAGTTTCAAAATTTATCTTCTCTCCTGCTGCTGAGGGGACAAGAGCAAAACAACTGTGCTTAAAAGTTGAGAGCTCCAGTTCACATTCAACCCACTGCTGTCCTGTTTTCAGGCATTAAAACCCTTTGGTCCATCCCTCCTACATGTGGTTTACACTGGCCTAAGAGGGCTTTGAGAGTGTCAGGAGTTAACATGTCAATACCATCACCTCTCTGCTCTGGGAGCTGTCTGCCAGGAGGAGCCTCTTAGCTTGATAGATACACTGCAATTTTTTATCCTTTCAGCCAACGTGAATGAACTTAAATTGCAGCTTTTTGACTATGGCTCTGGATTTCTGAGAACAGACGGATGAAGCTTTTATCTACATGAGGCCACTAAGTACTCTATTTTTCACATTTTTCAAAGGTAGTTTATTGGCTTACTTTTTAAATATCTTTACTCTTCAAAGAATACCAACAGGTTTCTACAAAAGGGAAGTGCTCTTTTCTGAAATTCATATCCCTATGTTTCCTGAAATCATAACAGAGAAAGACTATTCAAGGCTTCCTGAGTGTAAGGAAGACTCCCCAGTTTTTGGGGGTTTGGTTTTTTGTAATCCAATACACTCAGAATGCATGCTTTCCATTTTCTAAAATGCCTCTTTTTATACTCGAGTATAAAAGGGTGTTATTAGGTAAAAGTGTTAGTATATCATGATACTGTAGTTGACTGCTGGGACAGGAAGAAAAGAACACATTGGTATAGAATCTTTATGTTCAATCAAATTTCAGTTAGTAAGAAAATATGTATCATATGAACCATCTCAAATCTATATTGGATAAATTCTGAAAATCTATTTTTCAGCTAAAGATCGAAGAGTAAGATGCAAATGTAAAAAATTTAGTATTCAGTTTACAAACTGTTAGACCATGGAGTTAAGAAAATGAAATTGAGAATTTAACGCAAAATACAGTGATAGGGATTTATTATAGTTAACAGCACAGTATGTTCCTTAAAAGATGAAAATCATGTTTATTAATCCACTTACTCTTAGGGCTAAAAATGAGTTTAAGTGAACTATGTTTGCACAAATAGTAGGAATATGTCAGTGGTAAGAAAACTAAGAAATATGAAGCTTTCAATTGACATCTGATAGCAGAATCAAGATTGAAATGCTTTTTAAGAATTATACCAAGAAGCATGAGAAACAATTTGCCCAAGATTTTGCTACATTTTTTTTAATTCTAAAATGCCATATACAGAATTATGCATATATTTGAAGTTAAACAAGAATATATTTTTATTATATTTTCTCCTAGGCCTCCACACACTACACAAACACAAAAAAAGGAATTTTATCTGAAAAAAAAGGTGATAAAATTATTTTAATGAACAAAATTCATTGTGCTATGTGACCTCTTTTCAAGTATGATAATACTAGTAACTCAATCTTTTCAATAAAATAAAGGATTTATTGAAGAAGCAACAGGATGAGAAAGACTATACTAATATATTACATCTATATGACAGTTTGACATTGTGAAGTTAATTTTTGTTACAAATTTACATACATGCATACTAATAGTTTTGGGTAAATTAAAGCAAGTCAACAATTTACTAAAAACTATACTGGGCACTGCTTGTGTCATTTATATTTTATTTATGAGCAGGAATATTATAAAAAATGGAAGACCTCCAAAGGCACATAAAAGTAATGCTGATATGAAATTAAATGTCAGGCAAGAGGCATGAAAATTCAATATTCGCAAAGACATTCAATGTAAAATATTTAACAGAACTTTGATAAAATTGACACCATTGTAAGGGTAGTTTATTATAATACATGCAATATTTTAAAATTCATCTAGTCCATTAATTTTAAAATGTCAAATATTATTACTTTACCAACACGGATTTTAGCTTCTTTTTCCATTTACATTCTTCCTTCCCATAATACATCACTTACATTATTTTCCTTCCTATAGCCATTCCCATTACTTCACTTTCACTTTTCCATTCTTGCTTATTTCACTATTGATGTCTCAGGAAATTGTTGCAAATAAAGTAACTGATCATGAAGAGTTCACTGTATTCTTTTCTACAGAGAATTAAAATAACTTAAAAGCTAAAGAATCAATGGATTTGAAATGATGGCCAAATCAAAAATTATGTTTTGCCCAACCATTCCAAACACACCAAATCTTGAGTCTTCAAAATAATAGTAAAACTCGAGTTACCTTCAACCTGCTGCTTGAGAGTTCTATTCTCTGATATTCTATAGGGAAAATCAAAGACCCTTTTCTCTAACATTTTTACATATACTTCCTTCAGATCTTTTGACTGGTGAGACTTCTTATTCCATTCATCTGTCATAACTATAACTTCTATATTACCCTCAAATGAAATCTCTCATCCATGTTAATAACCAATACATTCTTTCTCTTTTTCCTTTTTTTTTTTTTTAATTCTGTAAACCTGAGGTCCTAAATCATTCCCTGAGTAATTTTAGAACATTTCAGAGCCCAAATATTATGGTTGCTGCCTAAAAAGGAACATAATCTTTAAGGATATGGAAAATTAAAACAGGAACAAGTACTGCAATACAAGCTGTGAATAAATGGCCTTGACTAGTTTGTGTTTTATTGGCCACGCCAAGGCATATGGAGTTCCCAGGCCAGGGATTAGATAGCTGCAGTTGTGACCTATGCCAAAGCTGTGGCAAGGCCAGAGCCTTTAACAGTTCCAGGCTGGGAATTGAACCTGTGTCCTGGCATTGCAGAGATGCCACTGATCCCACTGCACAACAGTGGGAACTCCTAATTGTGTTATAGTACTGGGAGATGGGGGGAAAAACACTTATTTACGTACAGCAATGTGCCCTCCACTTAGGTCAATTCTTTAACCATCAAAACCATACCTAAAGTTACCATTGTCATCATGCTTATTTTACAAATAAGGAAAAAATATCCATATATGTAATATATACATAGGGAGAGAGAGAGAGAAAGAGAGAATTGAAGTCACTTGCTCTATATCACATAGCACTTAAACCCAGGTATTATGGTTCCAGAGTCTCTGTTATTAATCGCTCAGGTGTAATGATAAGAAACAATCACATGAGAGTGTATTTTTAATTGGTCCAAAAAAAAAAAAGAAAAAAAAGTCAATTTTCCCACATTCAAGCCCTAACAAGGTTTTGTGGTATGATCTTTTCATATAACCTCCAGACTTAAGAAGTTTTCTTAGGGAGTGCCCATCGTGGCTCAGTGGTTAACGAATCTGACTAGGAATCATGAGGTTGTGCGTTCGATCCCTGGCCTTGCTCAGGGTGTTAAGGATCCGGCGTTGCCGTGAGCTGTGGTGTAGGTTGCAAACGTGGCTCAGATCCCACGTTTCTGTGGCTGTGGCAAAGGCCGGCAGCTACAGCTCCTGTTAGACCCCTAGCCTGGGAACCTCCATATGCCGCAGGTGTGGCCCTAGATAAGGGAAAAAAAAGACCAAAAAAAAGTCTTTCGGGAAAAAAGTGAAGAGAGGAAATAAATCACCTCATTCACACATAGAAGTGAGCCTCTACTCCCTGACCTCACTGAACTTGCCTGTGGCTTTCACAAATGTCATATCTGTCTTTTTGACTACTGGTTGCCATGCTTATGATTTTTTTTAATTAATTTAAACATTTTTCTTTATTCAATAGACTTTTCATCTGTGGTTCTGCCTCTAAGAATTAGGTCTTATTCATATTTCTCTTGTCCATAGCTTTTATAAAAATTCTTTGACCATGCAAACGCTTGTTGGACTAAACCCATACTTGTGACAAACTGAATAATTCATTTCCTCACATTTAAATTTATGCTTTTTGAGAAATACATATACCTTAAGAGCAATCATTCAACTTAAATATAATAGCTCTTAAAGAAATAGTTTCAATGACAGTGCAATGTTTATTTTGCTAAAGTGTCTTATGAAAATTGTATTTAAGGCATGAGTAACTTTTACAGAGAAGGACTTCTTCCTGTGGAGAGGCACTGAGACCATATAAAAAGGAAGCTGAGCCCAGGCATCCAAACTGATGAGCCATACACATGAGAACAGATCAGCCACCAGATGATTGAGTGACGAGCATGCTGAGAAAAAGAATATACCAGCAGAGACCTGACCATGTTCCTGATCAAATACAAAGACATAATAAAATGGTGGTTGTTCAAAGCCACAAAACATGGGAATGGTTTGTAACTCAGCAATAAATAACCAGAATACCACCAAAGCTATTTTTCCAAAACAGAAATCTGACCACTTCACCTGACAACATAAAATACCATGAGGTGTTTATTCTGCACTCAAGAGAAAATATCAATGACTCCTTTCCCCTTTCCAAGGTACAGAAGACCATAATGCCCTGGCCTCAATTTCCATTCGGATTCTTTTCCCTATTTGTTGCTTCCAGAAAGACACTGCACACATCGCAGACATCACACACATAATACACATTGCACGTGCTCTTCCTCTGCTCGATTTGACTTCAGGTTTAGATTCTTGAAGGTCATTAAAGTAACCAGTTATCTTTAATCTTTGCAGCCAGCACAGGGTCTGGAACCTTGTAGTGCTCAATAAATGATAGGCTCCCAACAGGCACAGTGACTGGAAGAGCATAGAATTTAAGGCAAGATCATTGCCATTTTACCAGCAATGCTTTTCACAGCAATTACTTTCGCTCATTCAGCCTTTAAAAGAGCATGTAATATTTATCCTATATAGTTCTAAATGCTAATATAAAATTAAATATTTAACTAAAAGCAGTTGATTAATGGTAAAACCCAATATAACTGCTATTTGTTGTTTTAAAATTCTAAACAATTAGGAATCGAAAGAGCTAGGTGTAAATTGTGGATCCACAATTACTAGCCATGAACCTCAGGGGAAATCGCTTGTCCGCACAAGTAAAACTAGATTTATATGTGTGAAATCCAAATGAGATAACTGGCAAATGTATGTTTTAAGAATACCTTATCATTATTATATAATTATTGAAAGATCATTAATGATGAATAAACATCGGTTAATATTAAATTAATCACTCATAGCTACACCACATGCAGTTGCCGTTATTCCTGAATATTGCTGCTGGAGGAAAAACCGCAAGTGAATTTGTACCAGAGTTGTTTGTATTTCTCTTATGCCAAAACAGGACACAGAGCCTGGAGTGAGAGAATTAAACAGGAGACTGCTGGGGTGTGTGTCAGATGTAAAGACTATATCCAAGGGGGATGATCACTCAGGAGCAGGAAAAGGAAGAAGTATCTTGTGGAAAGACGGCTTCTGGAAAATCCATCCTAGAACTTACCAACTTCCAATCCCTTACTTGTACCTCTTAGAACTAATGTCTGTAATCTGGGCATACACAGAGTTAAACGCAAAGTCTTATGTCTTGAGGGGAGAAATGTGAAGAGATCTATGGGAGAAGATTAATCAACTCCCCTCTTGCACATAATACATTTTGAAAGGAATCTATCCAGAAAAATCCATTTAGCTATGCCCAGAACAATCAAGACTGACTGTGTAGAGATTGAAGTGCCTCAGTCCATCTGCTGATGATATTTATTGCTTTTTGGCACCTTCTACATATTTACCAAGCCTATGTAAAAGAAAGCTATGCTTCTTATTTCTAGGACAAAAACAGATGGTGCTCCAGCAGGTAATAATTTAATTAAATGGCTCCTAAAGCATGAACAAATTTTTCTAAAGAGAAAACAGTATTTGTATTTATTCTTTAAAAGTAGGAAGAAGGAGAAAAACTCAATAAAATTTGATTTTTCATACCAAAAAAACTGGAGTTTACTAAACTCCTGTCCTTAAAAACAGAGTGCTTCTCCCTCAACCAGAATCAAAATTGTCACAAACAATATTGATGTTGTTCACCAAGTTTTGTTTTTCCTAAGCAGTAAGTTCAAGCTAAAATCTAACATTTGAAAAAGTTGAAAGCAGTTATTTTTGGAGTAGGACTAATTTTTATATTTAAGCGGTATAAGGCACTTGGTGGACTAAGCAATATAGAAATACTAAATTACATATATAAAAAGCAGATTCTAAAAATCATAAAGTCTTTAATTCCTTTCAAAGCCCCTGTTATACATGGATTGAAAATGCCATAGTGGTAGAAAACATTAACAATGATGTAGCATAACATAATGAAGACCATTGATTTAAGACAGAAATGGGTATGAGTCCCAGTTCTGCCCCTTATCAACTATGACTTAGGGCAGGTAATTCATTTTTCTAAGATTCTATTTCCTAGCCTGTTATGTACGTACATGATACACACACACAAACACAGAATGACTACAGTCATGGGGTCACTGTGAAATTTCAGTGGATAAATTTCAAGCACTTAGTATATTCTTAAGACAGAGTAAGCATTCTGTAAATGTTTGCCTAGTGTCATCACCAGTAAGCTTAAGCAAAATAATTATGTGTACAGTGTTAGAGCTATGAAAACAGAAACAAAAATAGATAAGAAAATGCTTCAAGTAAAGATGAAACATATATACAAACTTAAAACCTAATCATGAAGTAAACCGTGGGGTCTAAAATAAGAATCCAGGAGTGGTGTAATTAAGGAGGGTTTCAATGGGAATTCAAGTTGTGCCTTGAAAAATGAATAGGGCTTAAGAATGAAGAAGTCACTAAAGAAATAAGATGAGCTCAGGCAGGAAGCTGGGAATAAGTATCTGCATATAGGAGTCAATGAAGGGATCCTTAGGTGAGAAAGAAAGTACATATCAGAGGCTGGTAGAAAATAAGTTTAGATTGATGGGCAGGAAAGGTCTATCTATGTAAAAGGTGGTCATTGCAGGTTCTTCTAGGATAAAGATTCCATGAGAGTTATGTTGCACACAAACGATGATATGGCTCAAGGAAAGCTAGCATCAACATTATTACAATGAAGTAGAATAGCCAGGTAACCCCAGAGAAGTACACAGAAGTCATTTATACTAAAATATGATGCCCTTTACCAAAGATAGGTTATTCAGAACTCAATGTGTATACATGTGGCTTAAAAATTTTATGGTCATTCATAATTATAGTTTTATATTTATATTTCATATAGTATTAATATGTATACATTAATACATAATTATACATAGTAATTTTATACACTAGTTATTTAAAATCATAGTCATTTAAAGTTTATAGAATATGTGGATATGAATTTTGCCTTAAATGATAATGATGACGAACAGTATGTTTTCCACTTTGATATCATCACTCATACATCTGTTCCCAAACTTCTCACCAGAAAATGGTTGGAAAGAAAGGAGGTTGTATATCAGTATTGCTCTGATGGCTGTGGAAACTACTGGCTGATGGCCAGTGTCCCATTTCCCACCTAGGACAATTGGCCCTGGGGAAGAAGCTAAGGAATACAAATTGTGTTGAAGGCAATTTAATTGTCTTTATACATCTTATCTCAAGTCCCAAATGTTAAAGAACTTCTGACACTAATTCCAAACAAGAACAGATCATCTGGGGAGTTCCTGCTGTGTTGCAGTGGGTTAAGGACCTGACTGCAGCAGTTTGGGTTGCTATAAGCTGCATGTTTGATCTCCAGCCTGGCACGGTGTGTTAAAGGAGCAAGTACGTCAGAAGCTGTGGCATAGGTCATAACTCTGGCTCAGATTCAGTCCCTGGCCTGGGAGCTTCCATATGCCACAGATGAGGCCACAAAATTAAAAAAAATAAATACATCATTTTGAAGACAAAATGCAATGTTATATTTTCCTCTAAAAGTTTCACCTGAGATTAAATGAGACTTCAATTTTTTTTTTAAGTTTGGGTGACAAAGTTAGCAGAGTTAATGCACTTAAGAAATTTATTAGGTATTAAGCCCAAATCAAGTCTTGGTTAAAAAATATGTAAACAGGATTTCAAGGTGTTGACTCCTATTTTAATTTGTTCCTTTAACCCTGAAAAGCAATGATCCAAATGTTTCATCGTGGAAAATGAACTCCTACTCAAGAAAACACACTTTTTCCTAAAACCATTATACCTTAGATTTCAATGCTTTGTCTACAAAAACTGTCATAATCAGGCAGCTGTAATTCTTCCTGGATAAGTTTATATTACAACATACAAGAAAATTTGGGAGAGTAGATACCTTATGAAGACACATACTCCAGTTATCTTACTGATATGTTAAACTCTCACCAACTTGGTATATTAGTGTTATAATTAAATACAGAAGAGTGAAAAATACTTTGCTAGCATAACTTCCAGTTTAAGAATTTAAGACCTTAAAGGAAAAATCAGGGTTAGATGAAATAAAGTATCAATAGAAATTATCTTTTAATAGTGTATTTCTGAAATATGTGAAATGCTGCCTTCGGAGTTCAATTCTTAGATGTACTAAAAATGAAATGTTAAAGATAGAAAAGCTAAATTAGGAAAATTGCAAGGGTATCCTACATAATTTAAGTGAATAATAATAGTTGTTTTTTTTTTTTTTTTCCAGGCCACAAGGGCAGAATATGGAAGTTCCCAGGCCAGAGGTTGAATTGGAACTGTAGCTGTCAGCCTATGCCAAAGCCATGTGGAATCCAAGCCACGTATGGCACCTACACCACAGCTCACAGCAATGCTGGATCCTTAACCCTCTGAGCAACGCCAGGGATCAAACCTGCATCCTCATGGACACTAGTCAGGGTTATAACCACTGATCCACAATGGGAACCCCAATAATAGTTATTTTGAAGTTGGCTCTTTTGCATCCTTTGCTTCTTCAGGTATCCCTCCTCTGGAGTTTAAGAAAGAAGTTTGCATACTCATTTTACTTTGTTCCAGAAAATGTGCATATAAAGAGTCACTTTCTCTACCTGTTCCTTGTTCTAAAAGTTCATTTCCATTCTTTGGAGTTGACTTGAATTTGACTTCAACATCCCCCTCCCACTTTAGTCGCATATGTTTAGTATAATCTGGATGCTTATATCCAAAAACACTTTAAAAACCATTTAACATACTTAAGGCCCAGTGTGTTTTTTCTTAACATATCTCTTCCTCAAAACTTTATCATGGAAAAAAAAAAAGACAAGAAAAAGTTGTACTCCATCAGAAACACATTTGTACTTCAAAGGACACCATCCAGAAAATGAAAAGGCAACCCTCAGAATAAGAGGAAATATTTTCAAATCATATCTAATTAGGAACTTAATATATAAAGAACATGTAGAGCTCAATAACAAAGACAAATAATTCAATTTTTTAAATAGACAAAGGAACTTGAGACATTTCTTAAAAGATATACAAATGGATAACAAACACATGAACACACTGAATGTTATTAGAAAAATGCACATCAAAATCACAATGAAAGACCACTACACTCTTTAGTGTAGCTTTAGGGTAGCTACCCTATGATAACCAAAAGGTCATGAGAAAAAGTGTTAAGAAGGTGGAGAAATTGGAACTATGATGAATTGCTAGTGGGAATGTAAAATGATGTGACTGCTTTGGAAAGTATTCTGACATGTCCTCATAATGTTGAACATTGAATTACTGTATGATCTAGCAATTCTACTTCTAGGAATATGAGAGAGACATGAAAACACAGCCACACAAGAAAATTTTGTGCACAAATGTTTCAGAGCACTGCTATTCATAATAACCACAGAGAGAAAAGACCCCAAATATCCACTAAATGATGAAAAGAAATAAAGTGTAGTATATCTACACAAAGGAATATTACTCAGCAAGGAAAATGAATTAAGTACTGATATATACTACAACATGGATGCATCTCAAACATATTAAGTGAAAAACTTGGCCACTCAAGAGCACATATTGTAAGATTCTATTTATACAAAAGATCCAGAATAGGCATGAGTATAGAGATAGGAAGTAGATTAGTGATTGCTGAGGTGGGGGCAGAGGAGCAAGGGTGATTTGGAGGAAACAAGGAGTAATCACATGACCACCAATGAATGGGAGATTGCTGAAGTAATAAATGTGTTCTAAACTTGACTTGATTACGGTCATAGTCGTAAAACTCTGAATACGTTAACGAACATTAAATTATACACATCATATAGGTGGATGTTATGGCATGTGGTTTATATCTCAATAAAACTTTTTTAAATGAAAAAAAGTTTATTGCATACTATTTTGCTCTGCCTTTAGCAGATATATATATATAGGATATTGTAATCAGAAGCAAAATTTAAAAAAAGAACAGCTTTCTCTATTAGTAAATATTCACATTCCAGAGAATTAGAATGCTGAAGTTACATTTCTAATATTATCAAATAAGTAGCATTGTCCTTATCCATAAGGTTAATAATGCTATTAGAATGGTAAGGAAATCGCAAATTCATTTTTATTATTTTTAAATGCCTTTCTAACAGCTTTAGGAATAAGGATCATAGTTAGAAACATTCCCCTGTATATGATTTTTCTTTGACTTCCCATACAAATTTTAAAGCACAACTCATTGTGTATTTTTGTTTTTTAATAAGTTTAAATGCTGGCCAACCTGATGGAAAACCATGGGTGCTGCAGATGTTTTGTCTAAATCCACTGCATACATTTTTGTTGTTTTCCTTTCTGCTTTGCTTTTCCTTTCAGACGTCAGAACTAAACCACTCTAAAGGTCACTTGGATATAGAAACAGCTGAATTTCCAATGTTCTACCCAATTGTTTTATACATTTAAACCTTAAAATGTTAAATAAACTGAGAAAAGAAATGCTGTTTTAAAATTCCTTAAAACACTTCAATAGTTTAGATCTGTCACTTGAAAAACATTGAAGAGCAGATCTTAATAAAATCCGTTTAACTTCACAGTACATCTGCCATTTGAAAACATGTTTTTTTTTCTTAACACAGCTTAATGAACCTTTAATTTACCTTTCATTTAGTACCACTGAGGGTCGTTAAAAGACAAAGTCTTAAGTCATTGCACTTAATTACAGTCATCATATGTTATTATGTACTATTATATAACACCATATGCCAATTATCAAGGGACTTTAATAGATGTTGAATAATTACACATCTGCACACACATATCACTTGTATTATAGATCTACATTTCAACAATATCTTTGAAAAATAAATAGGACTTTTAAAGTATTTGCATTTGAGATATTGACTAAATGCATCACCAATTTTAAAACTTAATATTGTACTAAGTACAACAATACCAATGGTTCCCTACCTGTGTCTTGGTATTAGAACATGTTTCAGTTTATAATCAGAACCTCTGAAAGAAAATAGCCTTATCATTGCATTTAGACATCAAAACACCTTCGATCAAAGTAATTTACTATCTGACTTTCTGAAAGATGAAGTAAATAACAAGCCAAGACATGCTTGCTATTTATTCATGAAATATTAGAGGATTTTGTCATTCATACAGTGCCCTGTCTCACTTGACAGACCCAAGTTTACTCTGTGCTCTGTCCCCTTTGTTTTTACCAGTCATTTATGCTGCTTCTAACCATCATTAGTCTCTAATACACACTGCCATCAGAGTTATCTTTTAAAATTAAGGTGTCTGGTTTGAGGTCTATCTTTCTTAAGAATTTTCTTTAAATACCCATTCTCTAGAATAAAGTGAAAAATATTTTTAGCATAAAATATAAGGTTTGGAATAAGGAGTCTCAGTCTACTTTTCATATCTCATCTCATCTTCTGTTATGACATTGCTGGTTTGTACATTGACCCCCATACACGGATGACAAGGAGAGGCTGAAGAGGCAGTCTGCTCCAGATTGGTTTGTTGCAGGTTTTATTTGCAGGTTTTATAAGCAAGGTTCATTATGAGGTTTGTCTTAAGTAGGCACAGGATGAGGAGAGCTCCATGTCCACATTCCACAGTCTTAAAAGTTTATATAGAGACTTAAATAGGTGCAGTCACACACACTGCACAGATGGTCTCAACATCATATTCCCTCAAAGCTGGGTCCTTGAAA
Source organism: Catagonus wagneri (assembly GCA_004024745.2). Lineage (NCBI taxonomy): Eukaryota > Metazoa > Chordata > Mammalia > Artiodactyla > Tayassuidae > Catagonus > Catagonus wagneri. The sequence continues at coordinate 31,092,349 of PVHT021183693.1, read as the reverse complement.
ATGGTCTCATGTGAGAAAAGTGAACAGAACGGACATTCCAAGGACACAAGAGGGGAAGAGAAATTTATGATTCTAGGGTCCAGCTCATGGGTCAACCAGCAGTCACATCCTCTCAATGACCTTCTCCAACAATCACTTTATATGCACATTCATGAACATCTGTGCACATTACCCAGCTAATAAGTCTACTTTATATTATCTATTCTGAGATGTTTACTTTGATCCCACATTGTAGTATCTCCAAATTCATACTGAATCTTCACAATCACCTCACCTCAGGTGGCATTTGTGACATATTTTTACTAGTTTCTGCATATGCTAACTTGGTTACTATTTTGGACCTGATTAGAAAACTGCAGTCCCTCCCAGGTTTCAAGTTATTGAGCCACTTAAGGATCATTTTAGAAAACACACACACACCAGTCTAGGATCCTAGTTATTAAAAACTTTTGGTAGTTTTTGGTAAGTTCAGAAAAATGTCAACATCAAAAATTGCAGAGTAAGAGTCATAGGCTTGGAAGAAAGTCACAGAGATAATAATAGAGCATTCTTTTAATGAATTCTCTATCACTACCTCTCTTCATGACACAGAGGGCTTTACTGCATGGAGAAATAGAGGCATCAACAACTCTGATTCAAAAACATTTGAATGAGTGATTCTCTGAATGTAAAAATATTTAGAAAAGTCTTATAATTTTGTTTATATTTTCCTTTTCATGAATGACATAAAATGTATAAAGAATGATAAAAATTGTGTCAACAACTCTAAAAGAGTTCTTTCCATAAGTACAATCCACTTTTCCTTCTTAGAGATATGTAAAATAATAGTGTACCTCACAATGATTCAGTGACATAGTCTTTTGACAGCTTCACGGGTAATATTTTGGACAAGTTGCCTAACCACCCTGAATTTCAATTTACTCATCTAAAATTTGGTGATAATAATAGAAATAAGCTCATATGGTTTTTGTGAGGATTAAAGGATTTAAAACAGTCCTTGACATAAAACATATAAGTAATCCTGTATAAAACCTAACACCTACTCTGTTCCTCTGTAAATACTTTTGTCTTCTCATACTTCCTTTCTTCCTTCTTCTCCCACTTCCCATCCTCCTCCTTTTTCTCCTTATTTTTCTTCTGTCACAGAAAGTAGTTAATACATGTGGAAGCAGAAAAAATTATATCAACCATCAGCTCCTGGTAATCATCACCCAGCTTCACTGACCATCAGCCTAACCACATCCACATTCCCTTCAACTCTCTCTCACACTATCTTGGAAAAAAAATTCAGACATATCTTACATGTGATTATTTTACCACCTGTTTCTAAATGGTAAGGAATATTTTAAATATAACTACAATACCATTATCCGCCTAAAATTATTAACATTAATTCACCATTATTATAATATCTAAGAAATGTACAAGTAAAAACAGTTTTGAAAAAGTATGTGTGATATACTGCAATTAAAATCTGGATAGGAGGTCCCATCTTGGCTTAGAGGAAACAAATCTGACTAGCATCCCTGGCCTTGCTCAGTAGGTTAAGGATTCGGTGTTGCTGTGAGGTGTGCTGTAGGTCACAGACACGGATCAGATCTCAGATTGCTGTGGCTGTGGTGTAGGCCAGCGGCTATAGGTTGGATTTGACCCCTAGCCTGGGAACCTCCATATGCTGTGGAAGCAGTCCTTAAAAGTCCAAAAAAAAAAAAAAAAAGTCTGGAAAGTCAGTGAAGTTATTTCACAAAAACATTTTCAATAAGTAAAGTTAAGATTATTGAGTGGGAGTTCCCACTGTGGTGCCCAAAATACTTTACATATCACCAGATACGCTACTATACTTTAATAGCTATGATTAGCATTATATTGTTATAACTTTGAGAGATGTTAGGCAAAATTTAAACACAATTTAGCCTTTACTCTAGAAAAACTAGTAACATCTATTTCATCTTTTTTATTGCATTTTCTAGAAATATAAATTTTGGAAAAATTCATTCCTTAATTCAGTAAGTGGTTATTAAACATCTGTTCTGTGCTTCTAGACACAGGAGATAGAGAAATGAAAAGAACAGCAAAAGCCCCTGCCCCCATGTAACTTACTTCTAATGGGGTTAGAAAAACAGTAAAACAATAATTTAAGTATACATTATACCCAGTATAATATCTTTTTAATATAAATATTCATAATATATGAGATAATAAATACATGGGAAAAAACCCTGAATAGAGATAGAAATTGGGGCTGTAGTTAGGGGTGGGGGAGCTTACCATTTTAAATGAGTGGTCAGAGAAGTCTTAGCTGAAGTTCGTTTTATAACTGTCACTCCACTGCCATCACTGTCTTACAGGAGGAAGATGTCTACTAACAATGAGTGCTCAGTGGCATGTAACCACTGGTTTCCATTCAGTTCTCCTCTTGAGTAGCAGTGAATATAAACTCTGAAATTTAGCTGTAGGTCAAGTAGGCCATCTAGGATTTATTTGAAATAAAACTGCAGCACTGGCTTCAAATATGTCCTTCAAAACACTTCACAATAAATAAAAAAATATAATTCATACCACTAACAAGTTCGAAAAAAATAGCACTCAAACATTTTCACTTCAATTCAGGCAAGCAACTGTATTAGGAAAAAGAGCCTAGAAGAAGCCTCCAGTCTGATGCTCCAGGTAACTGTGGTAACCCCTCTTTGGAGTCTTTGAATTACACTATATGACTACTTTCAATATGACTTAGAATGATGATTTACAAGAGAAAGAGAGAGCTGCTCTATATTCCCCTGACTGACCTCAAAGCTGTAGAATCACCACTCTTGCAATCACATCTCTGCTATAGGACCAAATAAGCCCTTTTCAAGGCAGCTCTAGTAACATGATAAATGCCGATCCTGTTTAATTCTTTCAAATATACAGCTAACAAAACTGATTTTGGCCTTAGGGAAGAGAGAAAAAAACAATTACTGACCCAATGGTGTTTCATTAATAACTGAGAATTGAAGTCAATGGTGTTTTCAGTTTACATGTTTGGCTTCAAAAATCTTTAATGGTATGAAAAAAAAAAAGTCACTGTGTGCCAAGGAGGTTATAAACAGGCCAGCAGTCTTAAAACACTGCTGATGGGAGTATGAATGAGCACAATACTTTGGAAAACAATTTCAGAAAATGTATAAAGGTCCTAATGTGTCCACATCTGTAATCTTACAATCTAGTTTGAAAATTAAAAGAACATGTAATAAAACTCTCATTGCAATAATTTGTAAAGAAGTAGGATAATTAAAAAAAAAAACTTTATTTACCTTTTCACTTTTCAATAAATGCCATATACTACAATCGTAATCAGTAGCTAGAAAAGCAATTGGGAAATTTTAAAAATACATGTCACAATAAACATTCTAGTGGTGGTTTTATCCAAAGTGTGGAGGCCATCCTCCCTTTTCACTCCCCTTTGCACAGCATCCATTGGCTTGATGTGCGATCTCAGTTCCCAGACCACGGATTGAACACAGGAGACAGCAGAAAATTACTCCTGAAACACTAAGTTAGGAAAATTCTCAGCACATGACCTGGGCCCTGAATAAGCCATTATTTCATCTCTTTTCATATTTTGCATAGCTCAAACTTTCCCATTCTTCATTATTCTTTTGGTTCTATTTCATTTTTCTCTCAGCTTTTACAAATCTCATTTTCTTCAAATATATGACCTAACCAATATCATTATCAGGAATTGGTGGCTGTGTACATTTGGCCTGATTTCATTCTGTAGTCAACTGATGCAACCAACTAATTAATGCATGTACATATACATACAGCTCATACCTGCCAAGCCTATCATGTGAGATACAGTTTAAAAACTGCAATCATTTTATACAAGAGCATTATAGATGTATTAACCCCTGCAGGTAGTATGTAAGTATAATATATGTAAATAGTAACAAATATGTAATATATATGTACATGTACTTGTAAACAGATTTTTATATCCAAAATTATGCACACAAGTGACATACAAAAGAAAAAAATCTTACTAAGTGATAATTAGACAATGGAGAAAATATAGTCAAGTAGACTTTGCAAATATTATGCTTCCAAAAATAGGTATAAAGGAATTCATGATATATAATGGCATGTGTTTAAAAGGCCTTAACCCAATCCACAAAACTAAAATTAGAGCTGAAAACAAATATTAAAACAAGTCAGACTTGCCCTGTGGCATTAGCCTGTGGTGCAGATTAGGAACTTTAAGAGACACTTGGACTTGTTTAGAGTATGAGAGATTGTGTATTTGTGTGCTTCTCCCTGCAGAGCACTAAATGGCACTATAACGACCCAAGGAGGAGTCTTCTTCCTATTGATACTGTGACATTAGGAGAAGCCAGCTAAATCCTCAGCACAGACATCTTTCAGATTTTAGACATATATTTGACCCACTGTTAGAGCACCTTCTTTGATGCCCTTTGCTTCATGACATTAACCAATGACATCTTACATCTTTATTTTTTGTTGCTGTTGAGGAATAGTAAACTTACAATGTTGTGCTAGTTTCTGGTGTTCAGCAAAGTGATTCTATTACATCTTATATATATTATTTTTCATTTTCTTTATTATATGGTTTGTTACAGGATATTACATATAGTTCTCTATGTTATACAGTACTACTTTGTTGTTTATTTTTTAATTGAAGTATAGCTGATTTACAATGTTCTATTAGTTTCAGGGCTATAGCAAAGTGATTCAGTTATACATACATAGCTATCCTCTCCAGGTTCTTCTCTTTCCTAAATTATTAGAAGATATTGGGTATAGTTCCCTGTTTAATACTGTAGGTCCTTGTTGTTTATCTATTTTATATATAGTAGTGTGTATATATTAATCCCAAACTAATTTGTCCTGTTTCTCCCTATAGTAACCATATGTTTGTTTTCTATGTCTGTGAGTCTATTTCTGTTTTATAATCGAGTTCATTTTTATCATTTTTTTTTAGATTTCCACAGATAAGCAATATCACATGATATTTGTCTTTCTTAGTTCAATTTACTTAGTATGATAATCTCTAGGTCCATCCATGTTGCTGCAAATGTCATCATTTCATTCTTTCTTATGACAGAGTAGTATTTAGTGTCTACATGAGTGTATGTATACACACATACACACACACACACACACACACACTCACATACCACTTATTTATGCATTAATCTATTGAGAAACATTCAGGTTGCTTCCATGTCTTGGCTACTGTAAATAGTGCTGCTACGAACATTGGAGTACATGTACCTTTTTGAATTATTAGAGTTTTATCCAGATATATGTCTACAAGTCAGATTGCCAAATCATACGGTAGCTATTTGTAGTGTTTTAAAGAAACTCCATACTGTTTTCAATATTGGCTGCACTAATTTACATTTCCACCAACAGTGTAGGAGGGTTACTTTTTCTTAACACCCTCTCCAGCATTTGCAATTTGTAGACTTTTTAATGATGGCCATTCCAGCCAGTGTGAGTTTTGATTTGCATTTCTCTTACTACTGATTGTGAATATTTTTTTCATGTGTCTACTGGCCATTTGTTTTCTTTGGAGAAATGTCTTTTTAGGACTCCTGCCCATTTTTTTTAATTGGGCTGTTTATTTTTTTGTTATTGAGTTGTATGAGCCACTTATGTATTTTGGAAATCAAGCTTTTGTCAGTCACATTGTTTGCAAATATTTTCTCCCAGTCTGTAGGTTGTCTTTCATTTTGTTTATGGTTTCCTTCACTGTGTAAAACTTGTATTTAATTAGGTTATATTTGTTTATTTTTGGTTTTATTTCTATTGCTCTGGGAGATTGACCTAGGAAAACAATGGTACAATTTATGTCAGAGAATGTTCTGCCTGTGTTCTCTTTTAGGAGTTTCATGGTGTTCTGTCTTATGTTTAAGCCTTTAAACCACTTTGAGTTTATTTTTGAGTGTGGTATGAGGGAATGTTCTAACTTCATTGATGTACATGCAGTTGTCCAACTTTCCCAGCACCACTTGCCCAATATATTTAAACAAGGTCTAGAGCAATGGTTCAGCAACAATCACAAACTCCTAACAAGGCAGTAGAGGTATTGCAAGAACTATTCAATTGTGTTTATATATATATATATATATATATACATAGAGAGAGAGAGAGAGATTTTCATTTTCCAAGTAAGTGTTATTCAGATTAGCAAATACCTATTTACTTTACACCAGTATTAGACTCATAGCAGCATTTCATCAAATGCTGTTTTAATCAACAAATGTTAAAACACAAATTATAATATCATGTGTCTATAACAAAATGGTTTATACTAAATTGTCTTCAAATTTGAAATATTTGAGATTCACTGTACTACATTATAATTTTCTTTGGGGAAGTGAGAACTCATTTTAAATACCTTACACAAAATGAATGTGCTACACCTTAAAAATTATAACAGGATTATCAATTTTAAAAAGGCAGCCACTTTACTCCATCAATGAACTAGAACAACACTGGAGGATTAGGAAGGCTTATCAGTTTAAGGCACTCTAGGACAAGTCCAGTGGTTATAAAATTAACTTTAATGGCTTCTACACCATCTGGGAGATTCTCATTATGTGTAATAAAAGCTATCCTAATCATGTTTTAAAATTCCTCATTTCACCGAATCATTACAGAGGTCTAGTAATTTTATGTTCAAGTCCTAATGAAAATTTATACATTTGGGTAGAATTAAACAAAATGTTTAAGATAATATTTTTAAAACTTACAGATTATATACTTTCCTTAATAAAGTTTTTGAATGGCTCTCCTCTCCTCCAAATAATTAAAACTTATGTGGCATATGAAAAATTAAGCCAACAAAAACTTGCTGGCAATTTTAATGGTTGATCTATTTTAAAGAGGTCTATGTTTCCAGTGTAGTTTTGCCTGGAAGATAACAATTACATACTTTTCTAAAGGCATCCTGATTACAGATTTTCTGTATCCACTGAATGGATATCCGTTATTCTACAACAGAATCAGGCTTATGTTTACAAACCAAGGAATCATAACTCTATCTTTGGTTTTATTTTCTTCTCAAATCTTCACTTTCAATTTAAGTTCCAGATTTATATCTCTTCGATTCTCAATTTTTTACTTCATTACCAAGTAGAGATGATAATAAGTACTGGATTATATGTAGTCTGCTCTCAGTCACAGAGAACCCCTGAGACTCCTTCTTCTGAGTTTGGCAGGGATAACACTGGTAGGAAGAATCTCCTAGTCTCTCAAAACCTTCACAAAATCTTTAATATACGCTATCACTATATTCAGTGGTTTTTTGTTTATTTGTTTTAACTGCCCTTGTGTTTGAAATACTACACATTAAGAGTGCATTCTAAAGTTTTTTTTTATGGTATTATTCTTTTAGTTCTAAAACTTATGTATTTCAAATAGTATCCACCCAAAACTTTTTTTAAATCATCTATTGTTTCAAGGAGTTAGAAGCGTAAGTAAGCGTTTTTACAAGGTAAGGAAAATGTCAGCACATTTCTATCAAGATCTGTCAGCACATTTTTGTCAGGACCTTTTTTTTTCCACCTAAAATAGCAGTCAACAATCTGTTTTTAGAAAACTAAGGATTAAGTGTGAAATGTTTCTTAGGTTAAAAGAATTTAAAAATCAAAGGGAAATGGAGGTTGTTCAAGATGGTTAGTTTAGGAATATCCTAAACTCACTTTCCTTCACAGACATAACACATCTACAACCACATTTGGAACAATTCCCTCAAAATGGACCTGAAAACTGGATGATAGAACCTACATAACAGACACAGAAAATATAAGAAAGTTTCAGAATAGAAAAATAACTAGAGGAGTTCAACGGCAGGTTAGATGAGGTCAAAGGACAGATAAACAAGCAAAAGCAAAAATTATGGAATTCATCTAAGCAGAGAATCAAGATAAAAATATAATTTTAAAAAACTGAAGACACCTTAGAAACATTTAGGATAGCATCAAACAGAAAACCATTTATGTTTTAAGGGTCTCAGAGTAGGATGAGAGAGAGAAAAGGCCAGAAATAAAAAAGAATAAATAGTGGCTAAAAACTTCCCTAATCTGGGGAAGGAAGCAGAATTCAATATCCAGAAAGCCCAGAGAGTGAATATAAGTAACCACAAGAAAAAATGTCTAGTAAATATACAAAAGAAAATAAGAAAGGAATCTAAACATAATGAAAGAAAGAAAGAGAGAAAGAGAGAAAGAGACAACACAAAAAACACCAAAACACAATGAGCGAAAGAAGAAAGAGAAAAGAACTATATATAGAAACAGCCAGAAAATAATCACAAAATAGTGATAAGTACATACCGATCAATAATTACTTTAAAAGTAAATTGACTAAGGTCATCAAAAAAAAAAAAAAAAAGCAGTGTCTGAATGGTTTAAAAAGACCCATTTATATGGTGCCAGAAAATGAAGGCACAGAAAAATATACTCCATGCAAATGGAAATGAAAATAAAGCTGGAACAGCTACTTGTATCAGTTAAAATAGACTTTAAAATTGTAACTATAATAAAAGACAAAGAAGGGCATTACATAATGATTAAGGTATCAATCCAATAAGAAGATCTAATATTAATAAATATATATGCACCCAACAGAGAAGAATCACAATACATAAAGCAATTATTATAGACATAAAGGGAAAATAAATGCAATAGTTGGGGACCTTAACACCCCATTTACATCAATGAATAGATCATCTATATGGACAATTAATAAAGAAACATAGGATTCTAATGCCACATTAGATTAGATGAATAGATATGTATATATAGAACACTCCATCTAAAACCAGCAGAATACATATTCTTGCCAAGTTCATATAGAATGTTCTTCAGGAAGAATATGTTGAGTCACACAGTAATTCTCAAATTCAGGAATGAAATTTTACCAAACATCTTCTGCAACCAAAGTGATATGAAACCAGAAATCAGTCACAAGAAAAAAAAATGGGAAAAACTATAGAACTGTGGAGATTAAACAACATGCTACTGAACAAAGAGTCAAAGAAATCAAAGGAGAAATTTAAAAATACCAATAGAAAAATGAAAACAGAAATATGACATATCAAAATCTATGAGATGCAGCAAAAGTGTTTCTAAGAGGGAACATCATACCAATATATGCTTATATAAAGAAACAAGAAAAGTCTCAACTAAATTTATACCTAAAGGAACTAGAAAAAGAACAAAGCCCAAGATTAGTATAAGAAAAAAATAAAAATTAGATTAGAAATAGAGACTAAAATATTAGAAGTTCAATAAAACTAAGAACTTGTTCATTAAAAAGATAAATAAAAATCAACAAATGTTCAGCTAGACTATCCAACTGAAAAGGAGAAAGGCCTTAAAATTAGATGAAGTTACAAATGACATCACAGAAATACAAAGGATCATAAGAGACTGCTATGAGCAATATATACCAAGTTACACAACCTAGAAAAATGCATAAATTCCTAGAAGCAAGCAATCATCTAAGATTTATCATGAAGAAATAGAAAATCTAAGTGGACAGGTTAATACTAAGAAAACTGAAAGAGTAATAATAATTAAAAAAAAAAAAAACATGTCCCTAGAAAACAAACCTTGGGACTAGACAGCTTCACCTGCATATTCTACAAAACATTCAAATATTTAATACCTATTCTTCTCAAACTCTTCCTAAACACTGAAGAGGAGGCAAACTCCAAACACATTTTATAAAACTAGGAATACTCTGATACCAAAACTAGGCAGGGACAACACACACAAGAAGAAAATTACAGACAAGTATCTTTGATGAACATAGGATGTAAAAAATGCAAAAATTTTTAAATATTAGCAAATTGAATCAAACAATACATTAAAAGGATCATGCACCATCATCAAGTAGGATTTATTCCAAGTATGCAAAAATGGTTCAACATCCACAGAAATCAGCCAACATGATACAACACATTAACAAAATATAAGATAAAAATCATATGATTAATAAATGCTGAAAAAGCATTTGACAAAATTCAGTATCCAACTAAAATGAAAAGTCTTAAAGTGGGTACAGAGGGAACAAACCACACCATAATAAAAGCCATATATAACAAACCCACAGCTAACATCATATGCAACAGTGAAAAGCTGAAATATTGTCATCTAAGGTCAGGAACAAGAAAAGGATGCCCATCCTCACTAATTTTATTCAACATAGTAATGGAAATCCTAGCCACAGCAATCAGTTAAGAGAGGGAAAAAGAATCTACATTAGAGAGGAAAGAAACCTCATTATTTGCAAATAACATACTAAATAGAGACAACCCTAAAGATTCCATCAAAAAATTGTTAGAATTGATAAATGAATTCAGCAAAGTTATAGGGTACAAAATCAACATATAGGAGTCTATGACATTTCTATATACTACCAGACTATGAGAAATGGAGATTAAGAAAATAATTCCATTTATAACTGCATCAAAAATACTAACGAATAAATTTAACCAAGGAGGTGAAAGACCTATACACTGAAAACTTTGACACTAATGAAAATTCTTGAAGACTTAAATGGATATTCCGTGCTCATAAGTTGGAAAAATATTGTTAAAATGTCTATACTACCTAAAGCAATCTACAGATTCAGTACAATCCCTATTAATTTTACCAGTAATTTTAAAAGATATAAAAACCACTATGTTCACTGCAGCATTATTTATAATAGCTAAGATATGGAAACAGCTTGGAAGCTCTCCAAACCCTATTCTTTTGTGTTTTTGTAGAGGCTTTGTTACATGGGCACAGTTGATTAAGCCATTGGCCTTTGGTGATGGAAAGCAACCTCAGATCCTTCCCACCTCCCAAAGGTCAGGGCAGTGGCACTGGAATTTCCAGCCCTCTAATCACAGGGTTGGTTCTCCTGACAATCAGCCCCCATCCTTCCCTGTGGTCAAAAGTCACCTGATTAACATAACAGACATTTTTATCCTTGAGAATTCTAAGTTTTAGGAGCTCAGGGCCAAGAATAGTGGATGAAGCAAATACAGTTCTTATTATAAATCACAGTATCACACAGCGCCAATTAGCTCTTTCTCTTTTCTAGTTATAAGCTCTTTTGTTTGTTCCTACTGTTCGAATAAGTGCTGAACATCAATTTTGTTCAGTACAAGGCACCTAATAGAACACGAAGTAGACAATCCCTGCCCTCATGGAACTTCTAGTCTAGTGGAAACTTTACATAACTACATTCAGCACAGCAGGATGTGAAAGTGTGAGAAACCAGGAGAACAGACTAACTCGAGTTTGGAGTATCAAAAAAGAATCTTCATTCATCAAATAGCTTCTGTCATCATGCTGGCTACAGTATCACTCCTTGTAAAAACTATGACTTTGTGTCTTTCCCTGTAATGTGGATATCGTCTAATGAAGCTCTCTTCCCATACACCAGTCCTGGAGAGTGGAAGAATAGCCATCTTTTTCAGCCACTCCAGGAGGCTCCATTTCAGAATTTCCATTTGTTCTCTGGAGTGCAGTGAGTAATAGAGGCTGTAGGGAATAACTGTGGTTAAACATCAAAGTACACTCTGTTACACTGTTCTCTGCTGGATATGCCTTCCCCACTTTCTTGATTTATCTCTCTGATAACATGGAGACTTACCTAACGAAATTGAGATTCAACTTCCCATTCACGCTACATTACTGATTAAAGCAGTCATTTTTCTATGATTTGGGGAATATGGTTTACAACGGTGCCATTTCCTGAATGTGCTTTTGAAAAACCTAGCCACTTCTGACTATGTCTCTTTTGTCTCTATGACCTTTGACAAGGATTGCAGCCAGCTGCACTGGAAGAGTTTACCGTATGTTGAAAATTGTCTTCTGACACCTGCTTTATTTCTTGTTTCAAAAATAAGTGTGTGTCTAAAATGATTTGAACTATCCAGCCTAGATTTTCATCACTGTAGCCGCGATGGCTCTGGTAGGGAATCAACCATTTAAACTAGGATTACCCATATTTTACGGGTCATTCTGAAATGTTTTAATGAATATCAGTGAATCTGATCATCAATAACTAACAAAAGTATATCCCTTTACAAGCCCTTTGTAGATTCACTGAGTCTTTTGCTCTAAAAGGAGTCTATACTGGGCATTAACAGTTTTAAGAAAGATTACAAGGCTCAGTAAAACTTTTATTTGCATTCTCAGTGATTTAAATTAAGAAAGGAATCCTGATAAGAAAAACAGTCCCAGGTCATTCGGTACCTCCTTCTTGTGAGTCTGCTCAGGAGGCATAGGGCCCTGTGGTTAATTATGTAGTAATGGCCCAGTCAGGATTCAAATTCGGCGCTGACCTCAAGGTCTTGTGATTTTCCAACTCTGTTAGCTTGTTAGCTGCCTTATAATGGCTTTCCCTTATTAATTGTTGGTTAGAAGATCCATAATTTTATTCTGACTTCTTACTCTAATATGTACTGTGAGTATATATTATAACTGCTGAACAAGAGTCTTTAAATCAGTAAATGATTATCTGAAGTACTTTTTCACACTAGTACTTTTATTAAGTCATATTCTTAAAGTAACAAAAGGCTTCCTTATACTTAAAGCTGAGCCAATTTAGTTTGAAATTCACACATACAACTACACCAGGAAAGGTCTATATACAGAATTTTCATTGGCTTTCCATCCTCTGCCCAGAGAAGTTAAGCTGTGAGGTCTACCTCAACAAGCCCCTCTGTCCTCTTTATTGTAGTTGGATTTGTTTCATGAAAGGCAATAGTACGATATCACTGGGCACGAAGAGTGAGACCACAGTGTTTACTCCTCAGTTTCGTCCCTGCCAAGTCACAGCAGGTTGGCCCTGTTCTTTACTGAATGGCATAGCTCCTCCAGTAAGGTCCTTTACACAACTCTCACTTTCCAACTGCTCCTCCATTTTCCCCTTGCCCTCTAGGCAGAGCGCAATGAGAGTTTCCTTGTTGTTCCCTGGGACACTTTCCTTAAGCCTGCCAACATGTTTATCCCCTCTGAGTATGCCCAGTTTCTTGATGGATACAGCTGAAAATAAACAACCTATTCTGGACTCAGGCCTTAGAAAAATACATGTGACCAGCATCATCACTTGATTTCTTAGTATGTTTGTAGACTTGAAACTCCACTATTTAGTCCTGTTTTCTTTTTCCATTACCCCCGACTTTACTTCACTACCTTAATCCCAACAACCATGCCATCTTCACAATACAATACCATAGCCTGACTTGGTGATTCCTGTTTCAGAAGAAAATCTACATAAGATTCAGACAACTTCAGAGTGAAGAGACCTGACATGAATTCCTGGGGTGATCCTTGTTCCTGAGTATATAGGATTTCTATCTTCTGTCTGCTTCAGCAGTCAAAGAATTTGACATTTCTGTGACAGCTGAGCTGCTGAGGATTACAAAAACATTTGGGTCACTCATTAGTTAAAAAGAATTGTTTAAAAATGGTGTCATTATACATGGAGAATAAACTTGTGGTTGCAAAGGGGAAGAGGAGGGAGTGGGATGGACTGGGAGTTTGGGGTCAGTAGATGCAAACTATTACATTTAGAATAGATAAGCCATGAGGTTCTGCTGTATAACACAGAGAACTACATCCAAACACTTGTGATACAGCATGATAGATGATATTTATACATGACTGGGTCACTTTGCTGTACAGCAGAAACTGATAAAATATAGTTGATGCACAATGTTCTAATAAAAAACTTTAAAAGTGGTGTCAGATCTTACTAATTTGGATGAATTTGATTGTGGTTGCTGAATACAAACAATCGCATTCTAGAGCTGTTTGCTTTAAACTGCTGAAAAGCTTGAGGAACAAACTTCAAAAACAAACTGCTTACCTTTCTTCTTCTGTTATCTCCTTTCCTGAGCTTTCACCTACTAACTTGAGTTTCTAAGTATTGCACATTTATAAGACCATATCCTGCTCCATTTTGCAAAAACATAGATAGAACAAAATCATTTTATGAAAACATATTTTTAATCACAAGTTTTTTTTTAAAGTTCCTTAGTAAATAAAGTGAGTTTCCTACATTAAAAAAAAAAATATATGACAGCTAAGTAGATTTTGCCAAATGGATTGGTTAAGATTATGTCTATGGAATCAAATAAAAAAATAACTAACCCCATCACAGCTAGAAAGAAATAGTTCTATAGCATTCTTTTGCCCTAAATAATAAAAATACATTTTAGAGTTCTATGATAGCAGTAATCCCCAGCCACCACTTTGGGAGAAATAGCTGGGCATTTCAAATGTCATTCACAGTTGGGAAAAAACCACACACATAGCCAAACTTCCTGCGCTCCAAACAGGATGGAGAGACACTGATAACAATCATTATTACAGGTTAAGTGGTATCACAAGTCCAGGTTCAAATTTATATTCCCAGCATCTAGCTAAGAACTAGCTAAGCCAAGAGTCTCCAGAAATAAGATTACCATAGAATGAGCAAAACATCTAGGCCTATGACCTTGAGTTTCTTTCTCTATCAATAATCCTGTCAGGATGGCAAAAGTACATTTTGTAACCAAAACAAGATCCTCCATTTTTTTCTTCAAGATGAAGTTGCTATTACTTCATCCAAAAGTTGGGCTAAAATGAGAAAATATTCAAGGCAGTGGATGTCAATTCTCTCTTCATTCAAAGTTAACACATCATTGTCTCTTTCTACTGTTCCAATAAAATTCAAGTGTTTTAAGTGTTCAAGAAAATAAAGATTCCTTTTCTGCCTTTTTTTTCCCCTTAAACTTACCAAGAAATATCTGTGCCTCTCTTGCACCTGTGCTCGAGATATTCTATTACCGTGACATACGGGTACAAGTTGTGGATAAATTCCATCTGTTTGAATCCAGTTGGCGATTTCTATATATATATAACCAAGTGTATCTATATATCTCCTTAATGCAAAGCTTTCTTTGAAACAACTTAGGAATGGCCAAAACAAGTAAAGTTACACATGTACTGGCTCATGGGTTTGTTCCAACATACAATTTTGTGGTTTAAAAATAATATTTTTGTACAATTGGCCAGATTAAACTTAATAATTGATTTTATTTAATACATGGGGGAAATGAATGCTAAGACAAGAGGAATCATCTAAATTTCCTGTTGCTTGAAAAATTTTAGA
This sequence comes from Catagonus wagneri, assembly GCA_004024745.2. Lineage (NCBI taxonomy): Eukaryota > Metazoa > Chordata > Mammalia > Artiodactyla > Tayassuidae > Catagonus > Catagonus wagneri. The sequence goes on along the minus strand of PVHT021183693.1, from coordinate 31,077,184 downwards.
AACGTCTTGATTCAAATGTGTGCACTGGTAATGCCTTTCTTTTCCCTCATGTCCCCATTCCCCTTACATAAAACAGAGTTAAGTACCAAATTCCTTTTGTCACCACTGTAGGCAACCGCCAAGGAAGAATATAAGTCTATGCATTTGAGGTGTTTACGAATGAGGACTTTTAACAGGAGAACATATAAACAGCAATGGACATCTGTAATCGAATATTTCTTTAAAATACCAGTTTATTTTCTTGTACTTTATTTTCACCAAATAATAAAACCAGCTGATCACAACCCTTCTCATAAAACAATTTCCCTGCTGCTTAAAATTATTATTGACTTATGAAAAGATCATTAGCTTTTTCATCTGCACATGAACTAATTCCAATTCATTTTGACCTGTCCCATTGGTAATATTTTCTGACATTTTAATGAGTGCTATTGCCCTGCTCTGCTCTTTTCTTAAGTGCATCATATTCACAGATTTAAAAATAAAAGGAAAAATGGATGATGACTGCATGACTATAACATTTCAGAAATATGCCTTTTTAAAAGATTTCCTTACGAACTCACAGACAGCTTATGATCCACTTTGTCTCCCAGATCTTATTCTAGTACACATTCACTGCAGCTATATAATGTAATAGCTAATATAATACAGCTAATAGCTATAATGCCCAGATTTTAAAAATCACTTTGCATTATTTCTGAATCATTTCAGATATATTACCTATGTAAAAAGTGATAATATTAAATAGTATTAAAAGAGAGCGTTATAAATACAAATCAATATAAAATTTTAAGAAACATCTAGGAGTTCCTTCCATGACTCAGAGGAAACAAATCTGACTAGTAATCATGAGGATGCAGGTTCAATCCCTGGCCTCGCTCAATGGGTTAAGGATCCAGCGCTGCTATGAGCGGTGGTATAGGTCGCAGATGTGGCTCGGATCTCGTATTGCTCTGGCTGTGGCGGCTACAGCTCCGATTAATCCCTTAGCCTAGGAATCTCTATATGCCTTGGGTGCAGCCCTAAAAAGCCAAAAAAGAAAAGAAGAACTATCCAGAGCAAAAGCATGAACTGAATGAAAAAAATGCTATATATCAGATCTAGCATCTGCGAGTTGTTTGGGATTTGACAGACTGCTCACACTTTGAAATCTTTTATGGTAAGTCAAGTCTTACAAAACAGAGATTGTATTACAGCATTTGGGGAACAACTAGATGAAATTCTATTTGTACTTTAAAATTTTTCTTTTTGTTCCCAAGATATGTTTATATAAAATTATTGGAGGGAAGAGTTTAATATATTGATCCCGAAGTTATCTCTCTTGCAGCTTCCATCTCTTTCTTGAAAAAAGAGCATATAATTGTTTGATTAATGTAGTTTGGGGTCTTTTTTTTTTCTAAAACAAAAAAAAATTAAACATAGCTTGAAGTCCACTACTAACATATGTAATCAACAAGGAAAAATAATTCTGTAACAGAGTATTTCATTCCCTACATAAAATTGGAGAAAAAGGCTTAATAAAAGACATTTGAAGACAAAGTAAGTAAATATAGAAACAGTCAACATAGTTTTGAAAAACTCTGTCTTCACATGAGATGTTGTCATTTTATTTCAAGGTTAGTACCAATAATTATTTCTTGGCCCAAGCATTGTTATATGCTACCAGAAAAGACCATTTTAGAGCAAAGCCATTGGTAATTCCCTACAAGTTCACTATGAGGATTAGGAACGTTCATCATATTCTGATACTTTTTTTTTTTTCCAGTGAGAGGCAGGGTTGGGTTTAAACAGCCAGGTCCTAATGTTAAGGATACTTCTGTAAGGTGATTCTCTAGCTGCATTAGATAGGTCAACTCAAGAAGACTTTCCTTAGACCTCACACATTGTAATTTCCCCATCCTCTCCAAAAACTGACATTACCAGCCTTCCTTCCCCTCCCCTTGTGTCTCCCCCCCCACCACCAGGGAATCTCCATGTGCCTCTTCTCTTTTCAGAAGACTCTGTCTCCCTCCTTTAAATGTGGCCTCCATATCCCAAATTTATTAGTCCTATATCATCAATTCAAACAACTTCCTCAGAAATACATTCCTATCTACCAGATTAGGTCAACATTATGAGATCTCAAGGAGGTAGGTATGTCTGCTTATTGTGATTTTATTTTGTTTTCATGGTTAATTGGCGAATGAATATATCAACAGAAAGAAGAATAAATACTTAGCCTAGAAGTACTAGAGTTGGTTGATAAATACTTGTGATAATAATTCTGTCCCTAAATTTGGAAAGCCCTGAGTTGACATATTTTGCATTTTGACCATTTTCCTTTTTCCTTAAACTAGCAATGTTTAGAAAATGTTTATTCAAATTAACCACTCATTTGAGAGGTATTTTTCTTACAATAGAACTTTATTTGGCATTTGAAAAGGATACCATTTGTTCTACATAAATCAAGTATGTCTGGAATGCTAACACTTTCAACAATGTCCTCAGAGAATATAATTAATCAGATGCATTTAATTATGGCACATATAGTAATCTCAGTATTGGGTTTAGATAGTATTCTACAAACACTATTGACTAGTTTTGACAAGAAGGTTAGTCTGAAGGCCAGATCTGATGGCCTAAGGGTTAGAATGTTGTCAAACACCACAGAAGAGACAGCTGTGAATTCAGTGGTGGATAACTTAGTGTCTCAATTAAGCATGGAAAGTCCCCTCTTTAAGGTGAAGTCATTGACGATTAGGATTTAGCAGGCAATGATCAGGATTCCCTTTCTTGTATTGGATATAAAACAGGAATCTTAGTGACCTTGACATCTGAATTCATGGAGTCATGGATATGTTACATAGCCACCTAAGGCTCTCACTGCCTGAATCCAGCAGACAGCCTAATTAAACAGCAAGAGTTCCTGGAGGGGAATGTTAATGAGTCTACTTGGCAGCCAACAGTCTGTTCCCCAGATGGTGCAGGGGTTATAAATTGTCAATAGGGTAAGAGTAGTGAAGGAAGGCAGGGAAAATATAGAAAGACTCCTGCATTACTGGAACTTTCTGATATTAGACCCACTTTGAAAATATTTGGAAATGCAGAGGCTTGGGTAGAAGAAGTGCTAGTGTATTCTGTTTTCTTTGAGCTGTAGGAGTATATCTAGAGTGGCTTTGGTTTTTCAAGGGGACATCATTTTATAAAATTCAGTGTTGAGATGGTTATTTCAAACACTTTTATCAGGTTGATAATAATCATAAAAAATGACAATATTAAAGAGTTACCAGGTCTATAGTTTGTATTTATTATTTTCTGCCTTTTTATTTTTCCTAGATGGACTCTGGAACCTGAGAGTCCTTGCCTAATTGGGTCATTTTTGAATGAGTAATATCTTGGTAAGAAACAATCCCCCATGACCTTAAAGTCACATCCTCACTATTCTAAAGTAGTCTGTGTCAAAGCAACTTCTATTAAATACAATTAGGAATGAAAACATCTCTTCTCCTTTTGTCATGATTTCTAATTGTTCAGCTGGTCCTTAACAAAGCTCTGGAGCCAAAAGGAGGTATGAAAGCTCTAGTTAAGTTTAACCTTCATTGCATTTCAGAAGTCAATTCCAAGAACCATCTGTGGTAGACAGACTTTAGGGTAATCCCAGTAATTTTAAACTCTTTGTGTTCATATATTTGTGCAATTTTGTTTCCATTAGTGTGTATAACTTCTAAATAGAGACTGTAACAAAGAATGCCACTTCCAGGGTTAAATTACATTATGTAAGACTGTACCAGGTGACCAAAGTGAGGGACTTTCTTGACCTTGGAGAAGTAAGCTGCTATGTTAACTGTCATAGAGAGGGCCATGGGTCAGAGAACTGCAGATGACCTCTAGGAGCTGAAGGCCTCAGTTCTATAACTACAAGGAACTGGATTCTTTCTTCCAACCACTAATTCTAGAGGACACAAGCTTCAGAGAGAAAGGCAGCCTTGATGAGATTAATAATTAAATGGGTAGGAGTTCCTGTCATAGCTAAGCTGTACGAATCTGACTAGCATCCATGAGGATGTGGGTTTGATCCATGACCTCGATCAGTGGGTTAAGGATCCATCATTTCCATGAGCTGTGGTGTAGGTTGAAATGCAGCTCAGATCCTGTGTTGCCATGGCTGTGGTGGCAGCCGTAGCTCTGATTCGACCCCTACCTAGCCTGGGAACTTCCAGGCAACTTTAGTGCAATTCAGCCCTAAAAAGCAAAAAAAAAAAAAAAAAAAAAATTAAATGGGTAGACTGGGTAAAGCTGATTGCCCTTCCTAAAGTGGGTGGGACTTATCCAATCACTCAAAGGCCTAAGAAAAAAAAAAAAATGGTTAAAAGAAAAAGGCTGGCCTTCCTCCGCATGTAAGAGAGAATAACTTTTGCCTTTTGGCCTTTGAAGTCGTACATCAGTGTTTCCTCTGCCTTTGGACATGAACTGAAATATCTGCTCTTCTGAAGTCCTGGAGCCTGCCAGCCTTTGAAATGGAACACCACGGTTGGCTCTCTTGGGTATCCAGCTTGCCAACTCGCTCACCCTAAGATCTCAGGACTTGCCAGCCTCTATAATCATATGAGCCAATTCCTTCTAATACACACACACACTCTTACTCACAGTATTATTTGTTTCTCTGGAGAACCCTGACTAATAAAGGGCACAATCACAAATAGTAAGAATCATCATATCTTAGACTTGGAAAGAGTATAAACATTATCTTGAGAAGTTTTCATCCTCAATCTGTGGGACTCAATGGATTATTATGACATTTCTACTTTAGCAGAAAGAGAATTTAACAGTTCTTATCCTTAGGAAGTTCTTTCAAACTGACCCCAAATCAACTTTCCTAACTGGTGCTAGTTTTATTAACTCATATCAAGTGTATTTCCCCTTTCCAACATTTGGATAACTCTTCTGCTTTTTTTTTAGGACCACATCTGTGGTATATGGAATTTCCCACGCTACGGTTGAATCAGAGCTGTAGCTGCCAGCCTAACACCACAGCCATAGTAAAGCCAGATCCAAGGTGCATCTGTGACCTACATCACAGTTCATGGCAATGCCATATCCCCAGCCCACGAGCAAGGTCCAGGAGTCGAACCCACATCCTCACAGACACTAGTCAGATTCGTTTCTGCTGAGCCACAACAGGAACTCCCTCCCCACCTATTTTTGAAGGTACATTAACTATTCTATGCACTCAGAACTAAAGGTAACATTCTCATTTAAATGTAGCCATAATATATATATATAATGGTAATATTATCTTCTAACTGAATTGGTACTATTTCTAGAACCTCAGTATGTTAAATAGACTTAGTTTACATAGCATTTAATCGTGGCCCATATTACAGATTAGCTTAATCCACACCTGTTGTCTATAGCTTCCTTCCCTGTCATCCTCTAACATCAATTTCAGAAAGCTAATCACTTCATTTCTCAGCCTCTCGCAGCTAGGAGATGTAAAGCGACATAATTCTGACTAATGAAGTATATATAGAGAAAAGTTTACTAGGGATCAATCTCTTCTCTCAATAAAAAAGTGAAACCTCATCAGGAAAAAAACGTTTTCTTGCTCCTTAGAAGGCAGACATGATACATGGAATTTCAGCAGTTATCCAGTGACAAAGGGGCCACAACCACAGAGAGGAAAAGTAGAGCGGAGTCCCTGATGACAGCATTAAGCAGCTCCATCAGCCCTGGACCACCCACTTCCTGTTTCTGGTTCTAAGAAAAAATACAACTATTTTTAAAACCACTATAATTAGTTTTTCTCTTACTTGTAACAATGCACTCCAAACTTACACTGTACTTTTCTACTAGAACTAAAGCTTAAGATGCTACATAGTTTGCCAAAGTACACATTTCTAGTAGAGGAACCAAAAACTCCCAATTCAGTTTTCTTGCCACCATGTGGTTCTGACATTTTAAATTATGTTACCACTCTAAGGGTGTAATATAAATGCCCCATTTTACATATCTTACAAAGACAATCTCAGAGTTAAGGCTGTCAAAGATGTGATTCAGAAATACATACTCTGGGACTTAAGACTGCACAAATTACAATAGAAACAATACTTGGCCATAGATGTATTTGAGATACTAAGTGAAAGATTCAATTGTGATCATAAAATTCAATCCTACAAATAAACCAAGGAACTCAGAAATGGTTCCTGGGAAATGCCACTCTGGCCTAACCGGAACAGTCATCCCTTTTTCTCTTTCCATTAAATTGCCTACTTTGACTCCTCCATAAAAACGGCTTTAGAAATTAAATTTCTACTTTCAATGACAGCTCTGAATGAACAATTTTAAGTTAGCATAGCAAGCACACTGAAAAAATATCATTTCACTGTTATCACGAAACCAGAAAAATCTTTGGGGGCCCTTCTCAACTTTTTTGAAAATACACTTTTTGTTTTCTTCTACATAGCCATTTTCTTCCTTTCTTCCTTTCTACAATAGGCATAAACTTACCAATTTGATTTTAATTCTAAAAGACATTTTCCTGACAGATAACCCCTAGTTTGAACAAAAATCCTTCACCTGACATTTTTTTTGCCATTTTACAAGAAGAGAAAAAACAAAACCCACACTCAATGTATAGCTGAAGGGAAATAAAAGGTAGCCTTCAATTACATTTTATTTCCAACTTATCAAAAAGCCACAGAAATTAATGTACAAATCCCACTACCAAAGACATAGTAAAGGGTTGGAAGAATATTTTAAAGGTCACATTATCTTAATGAAGTGCCACTTCCTGACAACGTGGCTGTGATACTGGTGTAATATACTCCATTTAGTGGGAAATGCTCTGTGAAATCTGTGCCCTCTGCACTCTAAACAAAGACACTGGTAATTTTCTTAAAAGGTCGCACACAAATGTGTTATTTAAAACTAGGCGTTTGCCAGTTGTGAATATATGAAAGGTGAATATGAGATACAGGAATTGGGATAAACTCTTTGTAAAATACCAGAGCTTTTCACCTATGTTTTAATCATCTAAAATTATGTAAGGTAATTTCATTCTTTGATCTATATTGCTTTATCAAAATATTAAAGGGAAAATTATGCTCATGATTTTAATAAGATTTATCTAAAACCTCTGACTCACTCAAATTCAAAAGTAAGTTTGGATAAATTGACAAAGTTTATTTGGTGTCTGCTTCCTTTCAGATTTTTAAGGAAGGAAGTTGCATGTTTACATATGTACCACAACTTTAAGTACACTCAATAAATATTTAAAGAATGAAATTATTACAGACCTGTCAACCAGGGAACAAAAAAAAAGAAACTCTACCTATCAAAGTCTTTGACTGAACAATAACCATTGTCACAGTGCTAAAAAAATACCTATTCTATTTCATTTTTATAAAGTTCATTCAGATTGTGTGGATAAAGAGGATAAAATAATAGCATTTTTAATTTTATAGAACTATAGAAGTATGATGGTCAAATTTCTGATAACAGTATGAAAAAGGCAGTATTTTAAAACTTGAGAAAAATGGAAGATTTAAAGTAAAAGCTGGAAAACTGTTAACCAATACACCTTTAACAGACCCAAAAAAATTTTAAAAGGTTAGATTACTTTGGGTAAAGGTGATGTAACAAATATATGCTTCTATATCCCTTGCTTCTTAAAATCCCAGTGAAATTAAGGGGGGAAAAATAAGTAACCATAATAATAATTTAAAGGAACTGGGAGAGCAATAAGAAATAGTAGCATTTATGGATCTGAAATCTTATAGAAACTCAGATACAATTGGATTGACAGAGGAAAAATATTTCAGAAATTAGGTTGCCAGATTCCAGAGGTAAGCAAACATGGGGTCCATCAAAGAGGGGTGAGGAAAGCATTTCCAAGCTTAGAATCAAAGAAAACTAAAAGCCAGTGTGAATATTGCCTTACTCTACCGAAAAATTCCATTTGAAACAACTGAGGCAATTGGGTCTCTCCTCCTCCTATAGGAGGATATAGAGCAATTGGTAATCTGGCTTTAGGCTCAAGTCAAGAATGTGCTGACAACACTATAAATCACCTATGCTTCAAATTTAAAAAAAGAAGAAACTAAAAATAAAAGTGAAAATAAAGTCAGGAATGTGTTATCAAAGAAAGCATTGTTTCTATATAGGCTCCTGGTGGTGATTATTTGAGCTTGAGAGAAGCAAAAACGAATTCAAGGTAACTTTGCATTCCCAGAGGAGACATGGAGGAAAAGAGAAAGCAAGGGAGATGGCCAAACCACTAAGGAGTCAAAGTTATCAATGTCTGGCTCCTCAAACTTCAATGCACCTAGGAGTCAAATCTGGGCATCTTTTTAAATGCAGAATCTGATTCAGTAGATCCAAGGTAAGGCTAGAGATTCTACAGTTCTAAGGAGCTCCCAAGGGACCCCCGCACTGCTGATCCTAAGGCTCTGAGCAGCAAGGCAAAAGTTTTTCATTCCAACATAAAACTCTCTGCACCCTAGAAATTACAGAGATTCAGACCAATTCCCCAGTCGGGAAGCTTGAAAAGTTTTTTTCTTTTGCACATTTTTATTTTGACATAGTTTTTATCATAAGTTTAAATACACAGAAATATAATATTCGATCTACTGTATCCATTTCAAACTACCATTATCCATTTCTACTTTATATGGAATCTAAATATCTTAGTGATTTAAAAAAAATAAATAAAAAAAATAAAGGAGTTCCCTTCGTGGCTCAGTGGTTAACGAATCCGACTAAGAACCATGAGGTTGCGGGTTCGATACCGGGCCTTGCTCAGTGGGTTAAGGATCCGGCGTTGCCATGAGCTGTGGTGTAGGTCGCAGACGCGGCTCGGATCCCACATTGCTGTGGCTCTGGCGAAGGCTGGTGGCTACAGATCCTGTTAGACCCCTAGCCTGGGAACCTCCATATGCCACGGGTGCGGCTCTACATAAAGGCAAAAAGACAAAAAAAAAAAATTGAAAAAAAATATCTTAGTGATTTGATAGCCACTATCACCCATTTAAAAATCAGAGGACATGCACTTCTTTAACAGACAGAAGCTTTATTTATTTTCTTTCTTCCTTTTTTTTTTTTCTTTTTAGGGCTGCACCTGCTGCATATGGAATTTCCTGGACTAGGGGTCAAATCTAAGCTGCAGCTGCCAGCCTACACCACAACCACAGCAGTGTGGGATCAAAACTATGACTGTTACCTACACCAAAGCTCCAAGCAATGCTGGATTTTTAACTTACTGAGCAAGGCCAGGGATCAAACCTGAATCCTCATGGACACTAGTCAGACTCGTTACCACTGAGCCACACAGGAACTCCTTTTTTTCTTACTAATTCTTTCATCTTCCCATTATACTTCTCCAACAGAACTGGGGTGAAGGATATAATTCAGACACCATAAAATTCATTTTTTTAAGAGTACAGTTCAGAATTTTTTAAACTGTATTCAAAGTTGTGCAATTATATAATATTTTATCACCCCAAGGGAAACCTTCCCCACCCATTAACAGTTATTGCCCACTTACAACTTTTTCACTCCAATATTTTGTGAAATTAATCTATGACTAGTGATACTTTTACTGCTTCTTTACCAATTGGGATTTTCTTTCTTTTTCTTTCTTTTTTTTTTTTGACTATTGTTCTGGCTCAAAACTCCAATATAATGCTAAGTAGAAGTGATGATAGTGGATATTCTGGTTTCAATCTGGATTTCAGAGGAAGAGCATCCAATCTGTCACTAGTAAGTATGGTATTAGCTATGGGTTAGTTTTATAGATGCTCTTTATCAGGCAGAGGAAGTTTCATCTTATTCCAGTTTGTTGACTGTTATCATGAAGGGTGTTGGATTTTTGTCAAATGATTTTTTGAGATGATTTCTATTGACATAATCATGCATTTTTTAACTTTTATCCTATTAATGTAGTATAATACTTTTATTCATTTTCAAACACTCAAAAAAACTTACATTCCTTAGATAAATTCCACTTGGTCATTGCGTATAATCTCTTTTTTTTTTTATATCAATGAACTTGGTTTGCTAGCATTGTGTTGAGGAATTTTATATCTATAGTCATAAAGAATATTGATTTTCTTTGATGTTTTGGACTGGTTTTAGAATCAGGTGATAATTGCTTCATAAAATGAGTTGGGAATTATTCCCTTCCTTTGCAATTTTTGCAAGAGTTTATGAATGACTAATGTTAATTTTTTTTTGAAAGTATGGTAGAATTCACTAGAGTAGCCATCTGGGCTTGGACATTTATAGGTGGGAAGCGTTTTGAGTATTAACTCAATCTCTTTACTTCTTAAACATCTGTTCCAATTTTTAATTTCTTCTCGAGTCAGTTCTAGTAGCTCATGTCTAAGAATTTATCTAGTTTTTAGATACGTGGTTAATTACCAAGTATTTCATTTTTGTAATATCTGTAGTAATATCTCTTTCATTCCTGATTTCATAATTTGCATTTTTCTCTTAAAAATTTATGAATTTTGCTATTTTTCAAATAACGTTTTGTGCCATAAGTAATCTATTTCTTAGTCTCTAACACAAGAGTCTTATCTATGAAATTTTGGCAGGCTAACTTGTGAGCTGCCAGTAGGTTAAAAATCTCAGACCATTTATAGTTTTTGACAAAAATAAAATGGACACCTGTAAACACCCAATTGGTAACCTAAAAGACAATCAAGGAGTTCTCTCTGTACATTAGGAAAAATAAGCAAAGAAAAATATACATTAAAAAAAGTTAAAAAACTTGGATATCCCAAAGCTATAATAGGAATACTAGGAGGTAACAATGATAATATAGAGAAACAAAATGAACTAATAGATGTTTTATTTAAAAAGGCAATTATGGCTTGAGGTAGAGTATACACAGAGAGGGCTATCAGTATGAAAATACTCAGACTCAGTTGTAGGACTCAAATCTCAGAAGTTCAGGGAAAAAGAGAAAATTCCAAAGGTTTTAATGGAAAAGCAGATTTTCTACCAAGGAACAAGAACCAAACAACTATTAGAGGACTTAGCCAAGTTTTATGTTAGAAGATAAGGTCTTAAAAGTTGGAGAAATAATAAATAAAATAATAATAAAATACAAACTGAGGGATCTACAAATATCTAAAATGTTAGCCTATTTTGAACGGAAAATGAAACCATGTTCAAACATTTAAAAAAATATAGAAAGTTTATCCCTTGGCTTCATGTGATTACCATCACTCAAGGAGAAACTTTACCAAAATAAAAATGAATTGTAAACAAAATAATTATTTAAGTTATAAGAAGCAGTAACACCTAAGATCTTACCTAATATCTACCTTTTTTATAGATCCAATCAACCTATAGGATCCTATGGAAAATGCTCTTTATATAAACATTATTTTGAAAATTTTTCTAATGATTTTTATTTTTTCCATTATAGCTGGTTTACACTGTTCTGTGTGAAGTTTATTAGTTTAATAATTGAACACACAGCCTACCAAGTACACTTATAAAAAATATCAAGCATGGCTTTCTTGTTTTACATTAGCACACTCTTAGAAAACAAAAAGTAGCTAAAGCCATCACAAGTGTATATATTCCTTTAAAACCATCAACTGAGAGAGGCGGCAAGATGGCGGAGGAGTAAGAGGTCGCGCTCACCCTCTCCCACAAATACATCAAAAAACACATCTAAATATAAAACAAGTTGGACAAATCATCATCTGAATGCTGATCAATTTAAACCTCCAAAAACTGCAAGAAACCCCTGAAATAACTGGGTAGAACAAGTGAAGAAAAAAAAAAAAAAAAAGGTGAGAGAAAGGCAATTAGGACCGTAACCAGCACTCCAGGGAGGGAGCTGTGAAAAAGAAAAGTTTCCTGGGAAGAAACCTAAACAACGATCAGCGGATCAACGACCATCGGAACTAGAGGGACATCAAAGCCTGAGAAAAAACGCAGCAGCTGGATTGAGACAGGAAAATCGGAGTTAGAGACCTGAATACCGGCCCAGACACCACAGCCTGAGGGGCCCGGCGGTGCCTGGGAGCTGACACAGCTTCCCAAGGTCAGTCACAGGGAAAGGGCAGAGGTCGGTGGCCCCGGCGTTTGCGGGAATAGCACAAGGAACAGCGATATTCTATGATTTGGTGAGAGCGAAACCAGGACTGAGGGAACCGAGGAAGTCTGGTCCCGCAGGGAAGGCAAGCCTCCATTGTTAGGGAAGAGGAGAGGAGGAGGGGCTGGCCACCATAGGAAGC
>PVHT021183693.1:30977015-31063954 GCA_004024745.2 Catagonus wagneri | reverse complement strand
GAACTTGGGGAACAGACTTGTGGTTGCCAAGGGGGCGGGGGAGGGGTGGGGGAGGGGTGGGAGGGAGTGGGGATAACTACTGCTTTAATGATGGAATAGCAAGGAGCTCCAACTGTAATGCACGGGGAACTATATCTAATTACATGTGACAAATCCATATATGTACATGTAATCGGGTCACCACATGGTGCAGTTGGAAGATCTGACAGAAATCTGTAAACCAGCTATAATGCAAAAATAAAAAAAATAAAAAATAAAAAATAAAACCATCAACTATCTACTTGTCACTTGCAATACCATCAGCAACTGAAACTAGAATTTCATCCTTTCAAAAATGCCCAAGATGTCAGATTTTATGTTCTAAAAGTTAGTGACAGGAGTTCCCATTGTGGCACAGTGGAAATGAATAAGGATTCGGTATCAATACCTGGCCTCGCTCAGTGGGTTTGGGATCTGGCATTGCTCTGAGCTGTGGTGTGGGTCACAGAAGTGGCTTAGATCCCGAGTTGATATGGCTGTGGCACAGGCCAGCAGCTGTAGCTCTCATTCGACCCCTAGCCTGGGAAATTCCATATGCTGTGGGTGCAGCCTTAAAACAAAAAGTTAGTGACAAGTACATGCAACTGGTTTTCTAGGATTTAAGAGTATATGGATTTCCATGAATGTTTTAATTGAGTTTTTTGTGGCAGCTCAAAACTCTCATGATCAATCACCACAAAGGTAACAACTACAGTGTTTTCTTATAAAACAAGAGAGATGCAATAAGTGCATTTACGGTCTGAATATTTGAACATAACCACAGAGGCAACACAAATGTCACAACAGCAAGATGGTCTCAGACTGGAGAGAAGGGAGAAAGACTGCATTCTATTCATTCTTTTCATCTCTGATACATCTGATTCCTATTCAAGATCTGATATCGAGCCCAAAAGAGAACAGAAAAATCCTTTTTGGAGCAGCAATATAATTCACACTTTGCCAACGACAGGTACATCTAAAGCCTACCTATGTATGTAAAGCTAAGAAGGAATGAAGTAAAAATCTAACAAAGTGTTATTGGATAAACATGTTGAAATTCATGGAAACCATATTTCAAAGGATACTCATCTCTTTGAATCTTAGAAGGATTCTTGCCTGAGTGTCATCCATGAGAAATGGGTTACTAAGACTCACTAAACAAGAGTAAAATTCTGACCCCAATAATGGCTTCCAATGATCTTAACAAAATTTTAGTGACCTCAAAACTTTGTGTAGTCAATGGCTATTTAGAGAGTGTTCAGAGAAGACGGGAAAGGTACCTCTGATGAAAACTTTAAGTTATTCTGCAAACATATGTCCCCAAACAGCAAACATCGAATAGTTTCCTCTACCCCTCGATATCAAATGCAGACTTTCTTATATTCCAACATCTTAGAGGAGCTGAAAAGTATTAATTATACTGGATGTATTTTGAACAATCTTGAGGATAAGAATTTCCAAATGAAAAAGAGTAGACTCCAAAATGTTAATAATAATGTATTCCAGACACTAGTCCTAGAAAACACAGCATCAGCATGAAAAGTGAATTTTCAGCCTGAAAAGTGCTATATCCACAATATGCAAAATATCGATAATAATGTATTCCAAGAGGCAGTTGCAGAAAATAAGGCTGTGGAATGAATAAAAAGCAACTTTTCAGGCTGACAGAAAAATTAAGGCAGGAAAGAGTGAATGAATAAAAATATATTGTAAATATGCAGTGGCATGCAGACAGTGTATCTACAGTTACTTGGTGTGTGCCCAGGCATGAACGTTTTCTGGGCCCTGAGTTGATGCATGTTTTTTAATATGGGGTTCTGCATATTTTAGTGTAGTATTAATACTGTGTATCTTGAAATAACAGAAGAAAAAACACCATTTACAGAGACTGAATATTATGTTGTGGACTTACCTATAAAAGTATAATGGAGAATTTCATAAATAAATAGCTCTATTTTTTACATATGACTTTATAGTCTTACAAAACCATCTCTAATTTATTATCTCAGTTGATCCTTGAAATAATGTACTTATAGTAGATGGAAAAGGATCATGATTGTTATAGGGGTATAAAGATACTCAAAAAATACCACCTAGTTAAGAAGTGGGTATTGTCTTGGGGCAGAGAAAAGCAAAGCAGGTCCTCTGTCTTCTACTCAGGGGTATTTGTGTCTTCATCACACTAATACTCTAAGGAAATGGCACCTGTCAGGTGCCGTTAAACTAGGAAGTGTAATTACATGTTTGGTCCTTGATCTCACAAATATCGAGTGACCATTTTATAGCTCACACACTAGTAAGTCCTGGAAATAAAATGATATGAAAACACCCCCATCATCAATAACAAGGCCTTGTTCTCATAAAGGTTACAGACAAGTTGGGAGGAAAGCAGCAATAACATTACTCCTCTAGATAATGGGTTTCTGAGGTTTGGGTACTTGCATGAACAAAGGGACCAGTTTATTCAAAAATGGCACCCTGGGAAAGAACAGTTTGGAGAGACAAGAGACGTGACTATAAATTCAGGCTTGGACATGTTGATTCAGGAGTCTGTGAAACATCCAAACAAGAGATGCTAAATAGGCAGACTGACATAGGCTGGGGTTGAGGGTGTATGTACAGAAGTGTGTGTGTATGTGTGTATGTGTGTGTGTGTGTGTGTGTGTGTGTGCATTCTTTTATAAGATCTATGTAGTTTTATCAAAAAAAGTATGAAGTCTACTATTAGTACAGTGTTGGTATAAGTTTGCACAAATTTATTAAACTGTAAAACTAAAGAAATGAAAAACGCTTGACTAAATGAATGAAAGAACGAGTATACAGATAGAGATAGATATCAATGCCAGGCCTATGTAAATTACAGTGGTATGGGAAAACGGAATATAGCTTTCCTGCTCTGTACTAAACTCTTTGTACTCAGTTAACATTTCACAAATAATTACGGCATTAAGAACTGTTTTCTTCTCTAGTACGTTTAAAACTAGCAAAATAATGGTAAATGGTCAAAGTACTCCAGCACAAAGACTGCAAAGTAGAACAGCATGTTACCTATTTTTTATGATTCATGATGTGCAAGTATGAAAAAATCAACATGGAAAATATGTCACATTTAAAACTAAAAACCTAAAAGTTCTACATAATTTCTTTCAAAAATTTATAAATAATGCACTATAAGATATCTGTGTCACTGAAAGAATTTTTTATTGCCATCTTTAAAAAAAAAAAGTCAGTGTTTTCATTGGCCAAAAAAAGGACTATTCCTAGTCCACAACTGCATGTGATCTCACCACATGATCAATTCAATCACCAGTTATTTGTTGTGACTAGGTAGCACATTGTGATCACACAGGGATAGAACTGCAGTATGTTCTGCTTTGGAAAGTCCTGGCTAACACCTCTTGCCCTCAAACAATTATTAATAGCATCTTTTTCACTTTCACAAGTGTCCAAATTCTCATGATAAATTATTTGCTCATCATATATGTGAAATTCTAAAAACATGAAAAGTTCTCAGCTCTTAAATCCAGATAGTCTAGTCATTGATCATTCATTGACCATTCAGTTTGGGAACAATAGTCTATTTATTCTAAAACTCCCAGGAATTCCCATTGTGGCTCAGTGGGTTAAGAATTCAACACAGTGTCCATGAGGATGTGGGTTCAATCCCTGGCCTCACTCAGTTGGTTAAGGATCTGGGATTACTGCAAGCTGTGGCATAGGTCACAAGCAGCTGTTGTTGTGGCTATGGTATTGGCCTGCAGCTGCAGCTCCAATTTGACCTCTAGCCCAGGGAACTTCCATATGCTGTAGGTGGGGCCATAAAAAGAAACAAAAAAGGCCCAAAAGTACTGGTGGTATGTACCCCTGGTTAAGAACTGCTGATACAAAGTTCATCAAGAGTTACAGAAATAAAGAAGCATTTGGTGGCAGATATTCACATGCTGAATTTGTAGCAAAGACAACTGGATGACTAGTCTAAAAGTATTTTGGTGATACCTTGATGGATATTTTTTGCTTTGAGGGAAAATAGAATTTTACTTTATCAAATGTCTAAACCTGAAGCTGTAAAAACTGCTTCAGTTGTGACCAGATGGGTGGTGCACTGGTCATAATGTGATTCAAACAATAAATTTATACCTCAGGTGAGTCCTATCTAAAATGTCAGTAATACTCACTTTCCATTATTAATAAAGAGCTGATTATTAAATAATCACATGTAAACATTAATCTGTTTCACTCAAAGTACTATACATTTATATTCTTCAAAAACTTATAAAACAAGTTTTATTTAGTATCCTGCCCACTTATATTTGAAAAAGAAAGTATTTCACATAATTTTATTTTTTTATTTTATTTGTCTTTTTAAGGCCACACCCACGACATATGGAGGTTCCCAGGCTAGGGGTTAAATCTGAGCAGTAGCTGCCAGCCTATACCACAGCCACAGCAATGCCAGACCCAAGCCACATCTGCGACCTACACCACAGCTCACAGCAATGCTGGATCCTTAACCCACTGAGTGAGGCCAGGGATTGAACCCGCAACCTCATGGTTCCTAGTTGGATTCGCTTCCACTGCGCCATGATGGGAACTTCACACATCATAATTTTAAATAAAAAGGTTATAATATTTATTGAATTTGCTCCAACAAAAATCTCGGTTCAAGATACTGGACTGTCAATGACAAGCATAACTTCTTGGCAGCTTTATTCTCATCTGAGAGCAGCCTCTTGCTAATAATGAGAACGCACATTTTCTCAGTTATCAATGGATCGGGTTTAGGAGGAGAAGGCAAGAAACATTTAAGTTTTCATCTTTCCTGACTTAGGTTTTTCCTCCTAGGCAGCAGACACCGCATTCATTTATTCATTCAACCGGATTCTCATTTGGTAGCTCTGTCTAGTCCCCAGAGACGGGCATGCATGCAGATACCCTGTCCTGATTAACCAAGCTCTTTGCAGACCTCTACAAAGACCACCACAGCATGGTCTGTCCTTGGGACTAGGGTGTGCATACCAGCATACAATCCACCTTGGAATGACAGACCTAAGGAGGAGGTTCCAACAGGAGGAAGAAGAATGTATGAGGCCACTTGGGCAGGGAATTCTGGGTTCAAGTACCCATAGAGCTCAGTCTTGGGAGAACTGAGGAATCTATGCAGGCCCAATTATAGAGGAATCACTTGGCCATGGAGCCTTGGTAACCTTACACATAGACCATGAGGGTGAGGCTTAACCCTTTGCTCATCTAAGTCCTGGTCAAACACCCTGTTATTCTCCAAAAAACAAGATGACCTAGGAGGCATTAGAAGAGAGGTTACAAAGGCCATTTCCTTCCCATCTCTCTCTCGGAAGGGGAGACTGTCTCCACACAATTTCTCACTTTCAGGTTCTACTGAGGTGAGAAGCTTTCTCTCCCTTGACCTTCAATTTAGGATTACAGTAGTTTCAGGCTTAAAACTGTTTAGTTGCAGCACAGAAGCCTCTCAGCAACAGGTGTCCCAGCACTCATACCACTTCATCACGTTACATGGCTTCTTTGGTTTTGTGTTGTCTTGGCGGCCAAGGCATGTGGGGATCTGGCATCTTGGAACACCTTGCTTCTGCTCTCTATTTAAGCAATAAACTGGCTGAATTTAAAAGCACTTGTTCTTTCTTCACAAGCCGAGTCTTTCAGCCTGTTGACTCTGCGGGTGAGAAGTGTGGCAGAGGAGGCCAGAGCAGAGTCCTAGGGGCAAGGACCCTGTTGTCAGGTCTTGGGAAATATTGCCAGCCACGTGTACTTAGAGCTAGTTGCTTTCAATGAATAAGACAGAGCTGGATACAGAGCAGTGGCTGTGTGTGGATCCCCTTCAAAAAGAAAAGAGCACACCGTGACTTAGGTCAGGAGAAAATAGAAGTTATTTCAGGGTATTTATGTCACTGCTGTTATTGAGCAGCTAGCCAAGGAAAGCTGAAAAAGCAGTTTACAAAACTTGATACTGTCCAGAAAGAATATTAGGAACTTATTTACTATAAACACAAGAAAATATTTTTAAAAGTAGTAAATGAGGGAAAAAAAAACAGGTTACAAAACAGTGTGTCCTGTGTGAGCCTGATTTCATAAAACAAAAGCACAGATCAAGAGGCAGTACTTTTTTTAATAGTCTATACTGTTGAAAATGACCATAATTACATTTGTAACTGGAAAAGGAACAAATACAAAATGGATATGTATAAAAGGGATTATATATATATACACACACACACACATATATATAAACAAAATATAAAAAATGGGCAGAAGATACACTCAACAGAAAGATAAACAAGGTAATATTAAGGCAAACAAAATGTTGAAAGCTAATTCAGTGGCATGTTGATTCTAATTACGATTTCAAACATTTACTTACATGTGCATTTTACCATAAATGAAGTGAAAAATAAATTATTATGCTTTCCAAATTACTGACCTAGTGAAATTGTTGAGTATCCCTTTATGTTTTAACGAGGATTTTTGTTTTGTTTTGTTTTGTTTTGGTAGGAATAGCTGCTTTACTTGCCCTTTCTAAAAAGTTGTATGCCTGCATTCTTGATTTTAGTAAGCAAAGCATATCCTGGCAAAAAGGAAGAGGCTTCTTAAAATGTAGGCCCTTAAGCTGTACCTTAAAAATTCAGATTTGGACAGTCTGTTGCAGGCCCAAGGGCTCTGCACTATCAATAAGCTTCCCAAATTATTCTGATACTGGATCAGAGAAACATACTATGAAAGATTTTGAATGAAAAGAAAAACACTATTTAAACATAAATGCATCAGTCTACATCTTTTGTTTAGCCAAATGTTTGCATTTCTGTAAGTCACAATGCTTCTAAACAATGCCTTTTCTAGTTTCTTCACACTTGGGTATATTCATTGCTATGTTCATCTAAGAATACGTCCAGTTCTAATTTTTCTTTCTTGCCAAGGAGAAATCACAGCCTGGTGGAATTTATAAGCCACATAAAACCTTTTTCTTCTTTTTTTTTAATTTTTGTGGCCACACCAGCAGCATAGGGAAGTTCTCGGGCTAGGGGTCAAATCAGAGCTACTGCTGTTGGCCTTCACTACAGCCACAGCAGCACTGGATCCAAGCTCCATCTACCACCTATGTTGCAGCCTGTGGCAACATGGGATCCTTAACCCACTGAGAGAGGTCAAGGATTGAACCCACATCCTCATGGATACTATGGTTCTTAACCCACTGAGCAACAGTGTGAACTCCAGAGTGTACATTCTTAGGTACACACAAACCAGTGTCTAAAACAGACCATCAATTCTTCCACTTAAAAAAAACTTAGTTAATTTAAAAGGATTGAAATAATAGAAACTAGGCTTTTTGAATGTAACAGGATGAACTCCCATGCCCTTCTTCTTAATGATGCATCTTGATGCTTACTGTGTGACTGTTCACAAATAATAATCATACCTTTCCAGAATGTTGAGGCAGGAATAAAGGCCCAGAGCATAAAATCAGACGTCCTAGTCCCCTGACCCAGGCCCTCCACTTCTGGTCTTACTCTAACTCACCTTCCCATAGAAGGAACCACGACCTGCTAACTGACCTTGGAGTGGCCATGCTCATGACCACTGTTTTTCGACTTTCAATTTCTTTTTTCTTCCTCTTTCCCTCATGCTTATTAAAGTCTAGCCTCCCTTAAAGCTGCTTTGAAATCCACTTTTCTTAAAACTCGTCTGTTTACCAATGCAAAATGATTTATCCTACATCTGAACTTTATGTTGTTTAATAGTAACCTGACATCTGTAGAATTTACCTGCCCAAGAAGACATGCATAGGTCCAGATGGACCTGGGGAGTGGTGTAACAGAGCTGGCTACATGGCAGTTAGATACCTTTCATTCATTTATTGTGACTTCAGTTATTATTCAATCATCCACTTTATGAGCAGTTCTCTCCTGAATGCCTACTACATGCCAGGAATGCTCCTGGGTACTGAGAACAGTGCAGTAAACAAAACACCCGTGGTGCTTATATTCTAATGAGAACAGATAGATGGACAAAGGCATAAAGGACAGCAAAAATAATGCATATTATAACCACCACTTATTGGAAGTTTACTGATGCAAGTATTGCTCATGTGCTTTGCATTAACTCACAACAATTTATGAGGTAAGAACTCTTACTTCCAGTTTATAGATAAGGAACCTAGGCACACAGTTTCAGGAACTTGCTCAAAATCATTAAACAAGCAGTGGGAGACAAAGATTTAATTCTAGGCATTCTGGCTCTAGCATTCACCCCCCCTTAAATTCTCACCATGTCTTGCCATCAATAATAAAATCATGTGCTATGAAGAAAAATAAAGCAGTGAGACAGGTAGCCACGGAGAAAGGGTGGTCACAGGCAGTGTCTCTGATAGTCATTGTTATAGCAGGGAGCAAGTTCCTTTAGTCAGTCAAATGCAGCTCAATTCATTTCTATGAAAGTTTAAGATATAGTCTAGGAAGTGGTCATGATGCCGAACACAATCCTGCTTCAGAAACTGTACTTGTTAAAGGGACCACGTTTAAGAGTAGCCCTGTTCTATTTCTGTGCCTTCTAAGGGTATAGAAGTGTTCCTGTGTCTCCACATGAGGGAGCATGGGGTTAGAAAAGGGGCTGTCCAGATAGGCTAATCACCACCTTCACTAGGTCAAATAAAGGGACAGGCAACCAACCTAAAGCACAGAGATTATATACAACATCTGATGTTAATGATCTTTTGATATTGTATTATTTTCCTAAGAACGTGAGGGAGTGAAGATGAAAACACCAACAACACATTCATGGCAACTTTCCTGTCATTAGAGCCATGACCATAGAATGGATCCAGAACAGGGACTCCTCCCCGTCATCACTTTGCTTCCTCATCTATCCATCCCTGCCTCCAATCCTAGAGAAAGGGAGAGGTCACATGGCATGACCCCATCACCGTTTTTTTCTCTAAAGAGATTGTGGGTCACAATCTTAAGCCTGGGTTGATTGGGAAGAAGCAGGTAAGTCTTAAATACTGAGACACTGAGCACTAATAAATGGAAGTGAGAGAAGAATTATGGAATCTCTTCTAAGAGGCTATTAGAGGAAATAGATTTGAAAATAGTGGTCACCCAATTTACTTCTGAATGCCTCTAGACTACTAAATAACTTGGTAACATAATTAACTTATATCTGTAGTAAAATTTTTGGTAGTGAAAGTGCTTTAATGAAAAAAGTCAGAGGCAGTATTTTCAAGTTGTGTAGTGAGGAAAACCTCAAAGGAGAATAACCTTGAGCAAAGACATTTGAACACAGTGAGATATAAAGTATGCAAACATCTGGGAAAGAATATTCTTGATACAATCATTTTTTTAAAAATTCCTGGCTGTTTGCTGACTGGCTGATTGAATTATGCCATATTTGTATCTGTGATAGAAGTTCCACATGATTGGTATCTATGTCTTAATAACTGTAATGTGGAAGAGAGTTTTGTTTTGTGAACATTTAGTGCATTGTAAACATTCACAAGCAATGACCAATAAAAGTTGTGATAAAAATCAGATAACAAATTTACTCAAAATTTAACAGAATACTTAACATAAATGTTGCTAGCATGTGCATTTGTTAGAAATTACTTCTTATAAAATATAGCAAAGGATTAGAGATATGTTAATATTCAATATAAAATGAATTTTCATTTAAAGTTTTATGTAATTTTGTTCTAATGCACTTAATAGTCTTATAGAATATGTGCTTTTAACTACTTAAAACTGTAATTTACTAAATATTTTGAAGTCCTAAAATCACATCTGAAGAATATAGGTATGGAAAAATATTGGTAATATACTGAAAAGAAAAATATAAATGAAAAGAGAATAGAAAAAACAGTTCACTTGGAAATCTTGTATTCTTTGTTTTTCAATTATTCTCCAATTTACAATGAATTTGTATTATTTTTATGATGAGGAAGCACAACATGTCTATCTATATAAAATATATATTCCCAATTTCATTAACTATTCATCACGCAATCTCAACTTTGGCAAAACTAAATACATTCAACATACAGAGCCAGGCTAATAGTAAACTGCAATTTTATGCTCCCTCACCTTAAAGATTGTACTGCTACACTTAAGATTTCCTTTTAAGTTTCTTAAACTTGATTTACAGGGAGTCATTCGGAATTTACAAACTAATTTTGCAAACTCTACACAGTGCTAATTGTAAATCAATAACTCATTTTAAAGTAAAAGCAGGTTGTTTTAACTCTTTGCTTTGCCCTTGGGAATGCAGAAACTAAAATCCCATCAAATCTGCCCTGAAGCTTTTTAAACTTGCTTTTACTTTTGGCTCCTATTTTATCATTTGCTAGTGTTCACGACACAGAACACAACTGTCAAACTAAGTGCTTCTATTTCAGATCAGTCAATTGCCTCATTAGGAAATGCAGTTATAGGATTCAAAGGCAAAATGAAAATACATAATATTAGGATATATTTTCACTTTCAGGAAAGCAACAAAATGTGTGTCTAAGCAACTTGTACACTAAGTTAATGCCTGTAACAGAAAACTTAATGGACTGAAGTACCATTCTCCTTAAAGGTCCATTTTTAAATCTGAGGAAAGCATGACTAGCAGCAGACATCTTATTAAACAACAAGTGTGCAAATGCAAAAGGCAGAAGCCTCAAGGGCCATGTTAATTATCTCAGGGTCGTGGGCATTAGGAATACTGTCTGGCAGTTTCTAAGGCAGTCAGATGGCAGTGCCAACACACATGCATCCCCAAGGTCTTGCAGTTACAGCACTGTCATATTTCAAATGACAGGTAATACTTATGAACATGCCGGCACTAACCTCCTCAATTATAGTCAATGTCAAGGTTTTACAACTGGAGAACTGCTAATTTCTAACATATATATTGCCTGACAAAAAGTACTTTATAAAAATAAGTGTTTAAAGCACCTATTGCAAGACGATAAAGAAATCTTTGGACTTTTCCCACGAAGATTCTTTGGACATTTTTCTTCTTGAAGGGGAAAAAAACATTTTTTTTAAAATAAACAGGATCATTTTTGTAGCATTTACAGCACAAGAAAACTTCAAGACAATTTAATGTGTGTGAATTCCATTCTTTCCTCGAGTGAAATTTTATCACAAGATATTTCATGTTAGATTTAATTCATCTTTCAATATTATCATATTCATCACATTAAATTACAAATGTATACTTATCTAGACATGGTGTTATTTCATCAAATTATATTTTTTCTAACTTTTTACTAGGATGACATTTTCATACATTTGTGAATATTTGCATTTAATGTGCTGGCTCTGTTGACACTTTCTCTGTTTTTCTTTTACTTGTAAGCCTCCCTATATGGTGCAAACTTAGAAAATTTTGCACCACAAACGGATTACTAGGATGCACATCAACATCCAAGTGGCTCTCTGTGGTCTACTGGGAGGCTGTGGTTTATTTTGAGGTCTTCCGGAAACCAGAAGTCTCATTCAGGATCAAGTTTAATGCCCCAAATTGTTAAAAAAAAATAATACATCTAAGTTTAAATTCTAGTAGAAATTTCAGCTTTCCCCAAACGAAGATTATTAAGGGAAGCAGTTGGGTAAAGCAGAGAAACCTGGAAGGATGAGAGAGACCCATGAGCTGTGGTCCAGGAAGGCTCAGCTATGACAAATTTTAAAGCTTTGGATTAGCAGCTTTCCCACTAAACTTCTTTCACCCTTGATAGAAAATTCTCCATCATGGGATCATAGACCATTTGTAGTTTTCAACAAGTGGGAGCAGTGTGAAATTACATGCAAATTTCACTTTTACACACATACACACATATTTCTGGAAAAAGTGTATAGTATTCACCTACATCTTAAAGGAATCCATAACCCACAATTTATTAAAATTTATAATCTATGGGACTTTTTTTATTCCCCTAAAATATTCACGTATAAATGGAAAACACAGAATCGCATCAAAGTAGGAAACTCTTAAGACTCAGTGTTTTAATTCACAAATAACAATACTGACTTTTTTCAAGTTTTGAAAAAAAAGGGTTGAGAGGTGAAAAAGTATCATACTCATGTAATTTCACACTGCCCCAATTTGTTGAAGACTACAGTTAGAACTTTTATAAAAATCTTTAATATTTACTTGTAAATGCATTTAAAGTGTCTGAAACTTTGGTTTGAATTAATCTAACTCGTTTGATTACCTCTGGTCATGAGAATAATGCCAAATTAGCTTCCAAATCCAGTTCTGTCAAGGACCTGTTAGGAATCTTAATCCGTATTCTGATTGCATGTCAAATGTGTAATAATTAGTAATAATTATTCTTAGGAATGTATTCAGACACGTTTTTATTTTAAAGTGAGTGGAAGTAAAAGAAAACCATGACTCGAAAAGATATGTGTACTCCAGAGTTCATTATAGCACTGTATACAATAGTTGACATGGAAACAACCTAAATGTCCATCGACAGAAAAGTAGATAAAGATGTGGTACATATACACAATGGAATATTACTCAGCCATTAAAAGGAAAGAAATAATGTCATTTGCAGCAACAAGGATGGACCAAGAAATTATCATGCTAAGTAAGTTAGCCAAACAGTAAGACATCAGTGTCATAGGCCATCGCTTACATGTAGAATCCAAAAAAAAGGACACAATGAACTTCTTTGCAGAACAGATACTGACTCGCAAATTTTGAAAAACGTGTTTCCAAAGGAGACAGGTTGGGGGTGTGGCAATGGGCTGGGGGTTTTAGATGGAAATCCTATAAAATTGGGTTGTAATGATCGTTGCACAACTTTAAATGTAATAAAATTCATTGAGTTAAAAAATAGAGTAAAAATATAAAAGAGACAAAT
This sequence comes from Catagonus wagneri, assembly GCA_004024745.2. NCBI lineage: Eukaryota > Metazoa > Chordata > Mammalia > Artiodactyla > Tayassuidae > Catagonus > Catagonus wagneri. Next base: position 31,051,062 of record PVHT021183693.1, on the reverse strand, counting down.
TATTAAATCATAACAGTGTTTGATATTTTGGCCTAAGTGTTTCTGCTTTGTGATACATGTTTCAGGCCACCTTCACCTCAAAGTAAAAGGTGCTTTTAAAATTGTTTTGGTTTGTTGAAGCAGAAGAAATCGGTGATTCAAACACATCAAGAAAGAGGACGAGGATCACCTCGCCTTGTTTACTTTTGATTGGCATAGGAACCTTTTACTCTGGTAAGTGATAGCTGCTTTCCTGGCCAATATGGAAAAGTTCACATCTAGACTGCAAAGTTTCTAAAGGTTAATTTCGGCTTCTGGCTTAAAATGCCCTTGTTTGTTTTGACTTGCATTGCCTTCTTAAAGGTGAATAATTCCAGGTAGAGTTTTAGATCAGTTCTATCTAGATACCAGATAAAGGGCTTAAAACAAATGAATAGAAAGCCACTTTACTCTAGCTAGGTGTTCAAAATAAATGCCTGTTCTGACCTGAAAACTTAAAGAACACCCATTTGCCATTTCAAGGTATTGCACAGGAGCCTGGGTCACTGCCCAAAATATGAAATTCTAAGTAAAGGCAAGCGAAGTACTCCCTACTGGTGTTTTATATCTGCCCCATATTCTTTTATTAGACTAGAAAATACACCATAGTAAAACAATAACTTTCACCATAGTAAATAACATATCTCTTCTATTTATGGAATAAAGAGAAACTGTGAAGCCAAAGAATTTGGGGATGAGCATATTACGTGTTCAAATTATTTTAATTGGGAATTAATGTGGTCTCATCAGGGTCATCAGAGCTAATATTTTTATTGGCATTTAAGCATCTGGTCACATAGACTTTTCAATTGAACTGATTATACTACATAATAAAACCACACATTGTTTTTATCCTTAATGGTCCTGACTTGGTAGAAAATTTGTGGGGAGAATCTTGTTTGCTGTTGAAACTGCAATGTAGTTTGGGGTTTCGTACAGTATTGTTCCACCTGTGCTGATTCGGTTCTGGAAACATTTAAGAAGTTGCTGGTGTGTAACTTCATTTTTTATCCATTGGCACTAATTTTATTTTATTAGCTATATTTGCACCTGCTTTAATTAGAAGCAACACATTGAATGAACAAATGAAGATTTTGTTTCATGGAGGAATGAAGTTTGGGGGCGGGTGTGTTTGCAGGGCAAAATGTTAACATTTTTCTCCAAGAGTAGCACTTGAAGAAATAAAGAATACATAAACCCAAACCCTCCAAATCAGTGTATTCATCCTTCACTGAAACAGATGGCAGAGATAATGCTGAAGTGTGGAAGATGGTCCTCTTGAGAATGCTGCCATACGCAGAAGGTCCCATAAGCTAGGGACAGAGGCAAGACTGAAGGCTGAATTCAGCCTGCAGAGACTGTTGGGCAAGCTCATGAATTTTCAAAATAATCTATTGCAATCTCTTTATTTATTTGTCTTTTTAGGGGCACACCTGCCACACATGGAAGTTCCCAGGCTAGGGGCTGATTCAGAGCTGCAGGTGCTGTCCTAGGTCATAGCTCATGGCGATGCCAGATCCTTAACCCGCTGAGCGAGGCCAGTGATCAAACCCACGTCCTCATGCATACTAGCTGGACTCATTACCACTGAGCCACAGTAGAAACTTCCTATCACCATCTCTTTAAATGTACTCTTCAGCACACTGTAGGTGCCTCCATTCCTTATTTCCATATATCCAGCCTCCTACTTGAGCTGCCTTGCACCTAAAGATATTAGAGTTAGGCACCTCTGTTGGGCCGTCTTATCCTCTTAAACCACAGATGGTTTTTCACCTTTTTCAGCAAGGTAGTGCTTTCCAAGTGCCAGAAATTCGAAATTTCTGGATACAGTTTCTGGTCTCCTACCACTTTGTGGTCAATTATCTATCTCTCATCCATTCTTCAAAAATTTGACTGATAACCAAATTATGTAAGAATATGCCTAAAGGTATATATTTTCTCATCAGTCATGTCTGAAACGTCATAATCTTATTCAATCTGCAGATGCAAATTTTTTTGTCAGTTAAGAAAGTTGTTGTACTGTTAATTTAATAGTTCATTTGTTAGAATGGTTAAAGAGAGATAGAATCAAGATAAAGAGATGGTAGTTATAGACTTGAATTTTCCCTTAGGAAACTTTTCAGTTTCTCTCTTTTCTCCATTAAAATAAATATCGGGAGTTCCCATGTGGTGCAGCAGATTAGAGATCTGGCATTGCTACAGCTGTGCTGCAGGTTCCAACTGCAGTGTGAGTTCAGTCCCTGGCCTTGAAACTTCCACATGCAGCAGGTATGGACAAAAAAAAAAAAATACTTCCAGTGTTTTCTATTAAAATAATTTTTTGAAAATCTTATGCACTTGACCTAAGACTGTCTAAAGGAATGTATTTTCTCATCAATCATTTCTGAACTTTTTTACAATTCCTTCCTCTATGCATTTGAAGATGCCTCATGACTAGAGTTGGAAATATATAGATACAAAGTTTTAGAAGATTTCAACAATAACATCAGCAGTTACCAAAAATGTACAGTTTAAACACTTCATTTAATTTAATAAACACAGCAACCCTCTAGGGGACGTGTATTATCTCTTTTAAACTGACGAGGAAGTAAATTCAGAGCAGTCAAGAACTTGGTGATAATCACAAGGGTAGAATATGGCAAAGCTGGAATTTGCACACATGTGACTTTAAGGGTGGTTCTCTCAACCACCCACTACCCTGTCTCATCATTTAACAGCTTTTTGGTAGGTAGTGCTGTCCACGCTTAACCATCACAGCCATAATACACATAGCATGATGGCACTTTTCACATGCCTGTTGCCTAACTTGTCATTAAAACCCCCATCACAACCTGGAGTTGAGTGCAGACATTTGGCTAGCCTCCAATGGAAGTCCTCTAACATAATTTTAAAAGCAAATCACTGTATTAGAGTGTGGCTATCGGGAATCAAAGCAATTACTACCACCAAAGTGAAACAGTGGAATTTGATTCAAATTCAGTTTCTGAAATGGAGAGTTTTTAGTTATCTGACTTAAATCATTTCAAAAGGTAACAGATGTTTTTAGACATTCAGTTTTCTCTTCTTTTTCTACCTAATAAACATTTTTATACATGAAATGCTATTTGCATGCATATGTGGGTGGTGGTACCACCCTCAGACTCATCTCCCTTATTGTTGTGTATCACTTAGAATCTCAGCTGCTCAATTAGATCTCACTTCTCCAAAACGTGTATGTTGCTCTGACAAAAGAAACTTTCTACCGTCTGCTAGTGTATGCCATTCTGTCAAAGGGTCTTCAGTTTATTAAAAAGTGAAGCCACAAAAAAAAATACTACAATTCCTTTTCACTCCAATAGTTTGTTCTACACTATGAAAAAAATGACTTCAATTTTTTAAAAAGTTTATGCCTTTTTTCATTATAATACACAATAATATTCTGAGAAAACGTGCAAATTTTACACATTAACTATTTAGCTTTTCTTATCCCCCTTACCTATAACTTCTAATAAAATTTATGATCAAGAAATATGATGATTTTTTGCATGTTCCCTTTAAGAGATCACTCATCTATCTATCTATAGTAATCTTTCAGGTTACTATAATATAAAAAGTAACCACTTTGGCCCTGTTGTACCAGTTCACTTTTTGATGCTACTTTGTTAATTATTGTCATTTTTTGTGCTGCTTTTCTATTTTTGAGCTTTTGGCTTTCTACAAAGCAAATGTTTATAACCATACATGGACAGTCATTATAGAGTACTTGATAAGTCAACACTTTCATACAGATCGACCCAGTTTAACAGCAGTTTATTATATAAATATATGTATATACTTACTTGATTTTTATATTTCTAAATAATATGTATTTAATTCTTTAAAGTTGTGTCTGGTTTTCAAAAAAATATGCATGCTTGTTATCTTAAACTTCATAAAAGTTATGTGACTGAGAGAACTGGTATTATTATCAAGCTTATATAGGGAAAAAAGCTGAAAAAGAAACAAGTGCATATGAATATGACCCAAAGTGGAAGCATTTGCTGACATTAAATACTCTCCATTACTATCTCATAGTCACACAGGATCTGTAATCTCAAAACCTTGTGTTTTACCTTTACAAGGTAAACCTTCTATGACTAACATTTTATTCCCAACCCTTACCCATCAACTGGCTAAAAGAAATTATATTTAGAATAAGTAGAAAGGGATATGTAATACAAATACAAATCGAATAAATTTGAGTTATGTTCCTTAATAAAATTTTAATACCAGAAAATGCCATTTTCTGCCCATAGTAGCTTGACTTCCTGCTGAATCACACTCCTTATCTTGCATAATGTGAAACTTCATTTTTACCATTGATGTCAAGAAACAGACACATTTATTATAAACTTATTTTAGCATACAGTGACTATTATGTCATTCAGCCACCCTGCATGATAAGGTCTAAAGTATTTCTAAAATTCTGTGCCAAAAAAAAAAATAAAACTGAGAAATTAGCTTTCTGCTCTCTGGTAATGAAAGCTGTGTAGACACTGTTGTTTATTTTCTCACCACCACTGAGACACTCCAAATCAGATTAGTTTCTCAATCCCCAAAATGATGTTAAGCTTGTGATAAATGTACCGGGGTTTGTTTGTTTTTTTTTTTTTTTTGGTCTTTTATAGGGCTGTACCCATAGCATATGGAGGTTCCCAGGCTAGTTTTCAAATCAGAGCTGTAGCCTGGGCCAACACCAGAACCAGAGCATCTCCAGATCCGAGCCATGTCTGTGACCTACACCACAGCTCACCACAACACAGGATCTGTAACCCACTGAGCAAGGCCAAGGATCGAACCCGCATCCTTTTAGATCCTAGTTGGGTTCGTTAACTGCTGAGCTATGACAGGAACTCCCCTTTTATTCTTTTCTCATTCATTTTTCTCTTATTGGCTAAATCCTATAAGCCACCCCAAATAATTTTCAGAAACAATGAGGCATGCATTTAAATAGGAGTGATTATAATCAAGTAAAGTCTATTATATTTGAAAATTTTAAAACTGTGTTTTGTAATTTTCACTAGATTTGATTCCTACAATCCAAGAGCATTGTATATTTTTCCATCTATTTATGTCTTTTTTTATTCCTTTTATCAGTGTCTTATAGTTTTCAGAGTATAGGTTTTTTGTCTCCTTAAGTAGGTTTATTCCTAGATATTTTATTCTTTTTGGTGCAATGGTAAATGGGATTGTTTCCTTAATTTCTCTTCCCAGTCTTTCATAGTTAGTATATAGAAATGCAATTGACTAATTAATTTTGTATCCTGAAACTTTAGCAAATTCATTGATGAGCTCTAATAGTTTTCTGGTACTGTCTTTAGGATTTTCTAGATCTAGAATCCTGTCACTGCCAACAGTGATAGTTTACTTCTTTTCCAAGTTGGATTCTTTTATTTCCTTTTTTTCAGACTCTACTACAAAGTTACAGTCATTAAAATAGTATAGTACTGCCACAAAAAACAAATATAGATCAATGGAATAGGACAGAAAGCCCAGAAATAAACCTAAACAACCTATGGTCAATTAATCTATGATAAAGGAGGCAAGAACATACAGTGGAGGAAAGATAGCAGAGTCCAAAGTCTGGGAGCCGGATTCCTCCAGTTCCATTTTTCTTTCAATATTATTTCGGCTATGTGAGGTCTTTTGTGTTTCTATACAAATTTTGAAATATTTCGTTCTTGTTTTGTAAAGAATGTCATTTGTAATTTGACAGGGATTGCATTGAATCTGCAGATAGACACCATATGATATCACTTATATGTGGAGTCTAAAGTATGGCACAAATTATCTATTTACAAAACAGAAAAGATTATGGACATGTAAGACAGACTCATGTTTGCCAGTGGGAAGGAGGATGGAGTGGGATGGACTGGGAGTCTGGGGTTAATAGCTGAAATGTCTTGCATTTGGAGTGGATGGGCAATGAGATTCTGCTCTATAGCACATGGAACTATATAATCACTTGTAATTGAACATGATGGAGGATAATGTGAGAAAAAGAATGTGTGTGTATATATATACATTTATGTATATATATGTATGACTGGGTCCATTTGCTATATAGCAGAAATTCATAGAACATTATAAACCAGTCATAATAAAAATAAATCATAATAATTTTTTTTTAAATCATGTGTTTTGTATATATATTATTTACTCTGAAATAAATACAACTTCATGAGTTCAGTGCTAATTTGCAATGCTTCTTAAAACTGGAAAACTAATATTTCTATTTAATAATATAACTCATAGTAATTTATATTTAATGATTCATAAAAATATAAACATTTAATATTAATGTTTATATTATATATCCCCCTAGTGCCCAGATTGGTATTTTGTACATCGCAAGTATCTCGTGTATGCAAAAATTTCAAAACAATACTCTATTCATAATTTCATTGTTGTCTTTTACAGGGTCCATTTATGACCTTTTAGTAAAATATTCTACTTGTTTCTATATAAAGAAAGTTTGCATTATTGTCAGCCTTCTCAAAGGCTTCAGGTAATTTATAAAGATCATGTAAGATATTTTTCCAAAGAGTTAAATTTTATTTATTTAGATCTACAAAGTATTTTTACAGGGCAAAAGATCATATTGGAAAATTTTTAGATAAAAAGAAAAAGTGGCTTAATGGGAGTTCTCATTGTGGCTCAGGAGGTTACCAACCCAACTAGTATCCATGAGGATGCAATTTCAATCCTTGACCTCACTCAGTGGGTTAAGGATCTGCATTTTTGTAGCTGTGGTGTAGGCCAGCAGCTATAGCTCCAATTCGACCCCTAGCCTGGGAAATTCCATATGCGGCAGGTACAGCCTTAAGAACCAAACAAAAATGCTTAGGTCCAAAAACAAACTAATCAAACAAAAAAAGAAAAAAAAAAGTCTCACAACTCTCCTATCAGTGAAAACAACCAACTCTAGGAAATGAGATCTATGGTCTGAATGTTTATGACCTCCAAAATCCATATGTTGAAATCCTAATGACCAGAGTGATTGTGTGGTCTCTGAGAGGTGATTAGACCATGAAGTGGCACTCTCATCAATGGAATTGTGCTCTTTTAAGAGAAATCCCACCAACAGTGTAATAGGGTTCCCTTTCTCCACACCCTCTCCAGCACTTATTGTTTGTAGACTTTTTGATGATGGCCATTCTGGTTGCTGTAAAGTAGTACCTCATATGGTTTTGATTTGCATTTCTCTAATAATTAGTGATGTTGAAATTATTTTTATATGTTTTTTGCCCATCTTTGTGTTTTTTGGAGAATCATCTGTTTAGATCTTCTGCCCATTTTTTTGATGGGGTTGTTCATTTTTTTTGGTATTGAGCTGCAGAAGGTGTTTACGAATTTTGGAGATTAATCCCTTGTCAGTCACTTTATTTGCAAATGTTTCCTCCCATTCTGTGGGCTGTCTTTTCGTTTTGTTTAGGGTTTCCTCTGCTGTGCAGAACTTTTAAGTTTAATCAAGTCCCATTTGTTTATTTTTGTTTTTTATTGTCATTAAGAGGTGGGTCTGAGAAGACTGTGCTGTCATTTATGTCAGAGAGTGTTTGGTCTATGTTTTCCTCTAAGAGTTTCATTATATCTAGTCTTATATCTAGGTCTCTAATCCATTTTGAGTTTATTTTTGTGTATGTTTTTAGGAAGTGTTCTAATTTCATTCTTTTACATGTGGCTGTCCAGTTTTCCCAGCACCATTTATTGAACAGGCTGTCTTTTCTCCATTGTATATTCTTGCCTCCTTTGTCATAGATTAGTTGACTGTAGGTGCATGGGTTTAATTCTGGACTTTCTATACTGTTCCACTGATCTACAGTTCTGTCTTTGTGCCAGTACCATATAGTTATGATGACTGTAGCTTTGTAGTATAGTCTGAAGTCAGGAAGCCCGATTCCTCCAGCTCCATTTTTCTTTCTCAGGATGTCTTTTGGCTATTCTAGGTCTTTTGTGCCTCCAAACAAACTTTAAAATATTTTTTTTAGTTCTGTGAAAAATGTCCTTGGTAATTTGATAGGGATTGCATTGAATCTGTATTTGGGGTAGTATAGTCATTTTGATAATACTGACTATTGCAATCAAAGAGCATGGTGTGTCTTTCCACCTATGTCATCTTTGATTTCTTTTCATCAGTGTCTTAGTTTTCAGATTACAGATCTTTTGTCTCTTTAGGTAGGTTTATTCCTAAGTATTTTATTCTTTTTGATGTGATGGTAAATGGGATTATTTCACTAATTTCTCTTTCTGATCTTTTGTTAGAATACAGAAATGCAGTTGATTTCTGTGTAGTAATTTTGTATCCTGCAGCTTTGCCAAATTCATTAATGAATGCTAACAGTTTTCTGGTAGAGGCTTTAGGATTCTCTAGGTACAATATCATGTCATCTGCAAATAGTGATAGCTTTACTTCTTCCTTTCCAATTTGAATTCCTTTTATTTCTTTTACTTCTGATTGCCGTGTCTAAGACTTCCAAAACTATGCTGAATAGTAGTGATGAGAGTAGATATCCTTGTCTTGTTCCTGATCTCAGTGGGAATTCTTTCAGCATTTCACCATTGAGAATGATGTTAGCTCTGAGTTTGTCATATATGGCCTTTATTATGTTCAGATAAGAACCCTTCAGAAAGTGGGCATAGAGGGAACCTATGAGAGATGGGATGTTGGATTTTTTCAAAGGCTTTTTCTCCACCTATTGAGAGGATCATAGAGTTTTTATTCTTCAGTTAGTTAATGTGGTGTATCACACTGATATGATTTTGGGATATTAAAGAATCCTTGCATCCCTGGAATAAATCCCACTTGATCATGACAGGCAATCCTTTTAATGTATTTTTGGATCCAGTTACACTGTTGGTGGGAATGCAAATTGGTGCAACCACTGTGGAAAACAGTATGGTGATTCCTCAGAAAACTAAAAACAGAATTACCATTTGATCCAGCAATCCTACTCCTGGGCATCTATCCAGAGAAAACCATGACTTGAAAAGATACATGTACTCCAGTGTTCATTACAGCACTACATACAACAGCCAAGACATGGAAGCAACCTAAATGCCCACTGACAGAGGATTGGATAAAGAAGATGTGGTACATATACAGAATGGAATATTACTCAGCCTTAAAAGAAATAATGGCATTTGCAGCAACAAGGATGGACCTAGAAATTATCATGCTAAATGAAGTCAGACAATCAGACACCAACAACGAATGCTATCACTTACATATGAAATCTAAAAAAAAAAAAAAAAACCCACAATGCACTTCTTTGCAGAACAGATACTGACTCAGACTTTCAAAAACTTATGGCTTCCAAATGAGACAGGTTGGGGGAATGCACTGAGGGTTTGGGATGGAAATGCTCTAAAATTTGGTTGTGATGATCAGTGTGCAACTATAAATGTAATAAAATCCACTGAGTAATTAAAAACAAAGAGAAATCCAATAGAGTTTCCTCATCCCTTCTACCATCTGAGGATAAAAGGAGTCTACAACCTGGAAGAGGGCTCTCTATTGACAAGGCTGGCACCCTGCTTTCAGACTTCTAGCTTCTAGAAATGTGAGGAATAAATTCTGTTGTTTATAAGCTACCTATACTGTGGTATTCTGTTATAGCAGCCTGAACAGACTAAGACAAGGTCCTTAGAAGAAATAAATCTGAGAGCTCTTCCAGAGCCGATGTATTGTCACACTCGTCTTTACATCCTAAGGGTCTAATAGAGAGTTGGACTCAAGGTAAACGCCCCACAAATTTTGAATGGATGCATAAATGGATCATTAAAGATGATGCTAGAAGAATATGTGCTTTGAGCTGCTTTTCTCTATTAAGACTGATTTCTGCTGATCCATCGCTATATTCCCAGCCAATCACCCCCTGCCAAAGCATGCCTTTGAGAGTTGGCAGGCTAGGATCTGGTGTTTAGTCTGTGGCCAGAAAAAGAATGAAAGGTATCTGGACTGTAAAGGGTATTAATCTCTTGACCCTGGCCTTATTAACTCTATGCTTTAACTAACTGAGTTAACCAGCCATGGCTATAGGGAGCAGCAACGTTCATAACCTTTAATTACACCATTCTCTCTAATGTCTAAATGTTATGGATTTGGATGAGGAGCACATTTGAAAAGACATTAATGGCACAGCATATGTTACATTGTAGGTTTGTAATCTGAGCCAAAATTAGAACCCATTTTTCAGATAATTATCCAGTGCTCTACTGTGAAATCAAGTAGTCCATTAAGGTCCTTAAAATCTCTCTATTAGAGCCTGTAGCCCCCCAAATCCAGGAGCTTTCTATTAATAGTTACAAGGTGTATATTAACACCCTTAAAATAACCAGGTTCTTCAAATGCAACACATTATTTTACAGTCTATGGATTTTACTGTGTTTAATCTATCAATTATAAAATACTTACTATAAGCAAAGTTCTCTTCCACATACCTCCTAAGATACAAATTATAATGTTTTTGGCTTTCAAGCAATTTACAACTTAATCTAAAAAATGAAGTGTACATATAGAAATGTGAGTACCCCTCACTCAAACACACCTATTCAGGAGTAATATGACATGCAAGAAGCACAAAACGCAGTTTTGAAGATTAGAAAGGCTCAACTCTCAAGACTCCAAGAGAAAGTAAAATTATGTGGAAAAGACTTGAAAGTTTTATGTGCCTAAAGTTCAGTATGAAACAACTGAGGGTTAAGCCCGAGACCACTGAATTTTTACTATAGTGCTTACACTGATTTTTAATTATTCCTGCCATGCTGAGGTCCCTAATACCTTGTGAGCTATTTGAGGATCACAGTTGTATCTTTTTTATCTTTGTGTGCCCAAGACACAGTTTAGTATGGTGAATTTTGTTAGTTTACAGAATTAGTTCATTCAATTATTTATTGAACATGGATACTGGGCACCAGGCATTGGGAACATGATGTTTGACAAAAGAGACCTGGTCCCTGCTCTTTAGTTTACAGTCGTGTGGATGAATAATGAGGGGATTAATGAATGTATTAGCCATGTCCAATGAACAGTAAGTTCTTCTCTCTTTCTCTTTCTGATGATAAATTTCTTTTACTTGCTTGAGATTCTGGTGCACCTTCCTTTCACCCATTACTACGAAAAAATAGGAAAGTTTGTCTCCTGCTCGTCTGTTTATTCCTACAGACCGAGAACATTTTGCCAAGTTTTATCTTTTGTCAGAATTTTGAAAAGGATAGTGTTTTTCTCCCCAAAAAACACAAGATATAATACTAACTATATTTTTGCAAACCACACTGCCTGGAAGTGCTAATATCTTTGCAGGGGGTAGGCATCCCTGGCCAGGAACCACAGAGGAAGAAGTTGTTTGGGAGGAGAGAGAGTATGAGAAACAGGGAATAGAAACCAGAGCTCACTCTACTAGATTATAAATGCATATTTATTCACCCTGAAGGGACTGAAGAGTCTCTGGAGGTCTGTGAACTGGGAAGTGGCAGCATAAAATTGATATTTTGAGATACTAATCTAACAGCTACACCTTTAGTCTATATTTTACAGATAAACTTAAAGCATGGAAAGCCAGTTAGTACACTACTGCAATAGTTCAGGAACAAATTTAATTGCTTAAATAATCGTAGTTCTAGAGGTACTAGAAATTTCACTGAGGGTTCTAGCCTTGAGCTGTATGGAACAGTAGTACCACAAATAACATTAGGGCCATCAGGTAAAGAAACCGATATAGAATTAGAGAATAAGCGAATCTAGAGAATGACTTATTTTTCAGTATAATTAAATACAATTACATAGAGTTCTAAGATTCAAGCACTGAAGATAGGGTAGCTTGAAAATTACAGACCTCAACAGTAAGCATTCTTCTCACGTTAAAAAGATTCTTCACAAATCTTATTACATACGGTAATATTAGTGTTGAATAATTGAGAAGTTAACTTTGGGCTTTTCCTTAGTATCAGGAAGAACTAAGACCTACAAATCCTTCATGTGTTATTACAGTAATAAATCCTAACAGTGGAAATTTGATAACATTAGTTCCAGGCCCTAGGGCAGAAAAAGGTCCCAGAATGCTAAATTCTGTGCATGCCCCAGTAGAATCTCTACATCTCCAGTATTCATTCATCCATTCATTCACCTAGGTGAACCGAGCGCTTATGTCTGGTATACTTTGATAGGCTCTGGGATTCAGTCAAAGAACATGAGAGCTGGCCCCTGTGCTCATGGAGGTCACATATTGCTGGACTGAAAAACTAGTACTTTTTTTTTTTTTTTACAGTGATTTAAAAGCATCTACTTACAGATATCTCAGCTGACACTGAAGGAGTTTATCAGGCATGTAAATTTTGGAGGCAACTAATCGAAGCCACATACTATTATAAATATTCTGAGTTACATTTCATGCTTCAGAATGGACTCCACCTCCTTCCATCTAAAGATTCAGGAGCCCAGATTAATGCCATTTTTAAGTGGGATGTAGTTATGCTCTGCAACTGCTTCACATAGTTCCATAGGGGAAACTGAAGGAGAGAAGGAGCTGAATATAAAAGTGAACTGAAATCAGATCATTTGTAAGCTCATAACTTAAGTTCATACCATTTGGTCAGTTTTCTAATGGCTATAAGTTAATGATTCAATTAGTTTCCTGGGAACAAGGATTAGTGCGTGTTCAATGTTCTGTATCAGTGTATTACCGACAAAAATCTACCAAAGCCATGTCTAGTGGATGCTTATGAGCAATGAAACCATTAAAAAAAAATACTTCATACTTGCTGTAGATCCATTCTAAGTAGACTGATAAATAGAGTTGTTGACAATAAAAATAAGTAAAAATTCATCCATAGAATTGTTTTCTCAGTTATTTTCTTAGTGGGCCAGCATCGTGTTATTCATTTCACACATTGAATGTCTCCCACATGCAAGGCAGATGCCCTAATTAAGAACAGAAAAATAAGATCAAATGACCCCATGGGGGTGTTCTACATCAACACCCTTGAGAGGCAGTGTGACACTATTCAACAAATAGCAGAGGAGGCCACCTAATGTATGTGAATATTAAAAATATAAATCACAATGGCCTAAGTGATATAATATTATGCCATACAGTTATCAGCAGCAATGGAGTGTATTAATTAATTATGATAGTTCACAATATATAAAAGGAAACAAAGGGACTGCCTCTTTCTAGAAGATAAATAGGCAGAAATATGTTAAAGGCTCTGAACTGAACCCTTGTCAAAAGAGTTAAAACCTCCATGAAGATTCCAAAGTTTCAGTGGCAGCTGATTTCCTATGTAAGGCTAACTATACCAGTGGGTGTAAAACACTGGTATGTTACCTGAAAAGAAAGTGCCGTGTAAATTTGTCTTATCCTTTTGGTGAGTTATGGCTCTTAAACACAAGGGATTAGTTTTTTCATATACAAAGAAGACTACAAAGAAATGTGACACCTCTCACTTTTAGTAAGTTGAATGCCATGAAATATATGGTAGTAAAAATGTACTGCAGTTTATAAATTACTTTTGAAATCATTAAAATATGTGTGTGTTTACTGAGCTGGAGGTAACCAGAATTAAGTTTACTTAATTCTCCACTTTCAATAGGTTATCAACCAATAAGTAGTTCACACCTGTTTATGAACATCCCATTATGTTTACCATATCTGATAGCAAAACCAAAAGGTATTTCCGTCTTTCATAAACATTTCTAGTATAATTCAAAAAGTAAGAACTTAAACCTCTGGACAGACATAGTAACAAAATACTTAGGTCACATCCTGTCCCTTGTTGTATTTTATTTATGAAATGTGGCCTAGTAGCTGTCAATATGCCTGCCTCTAGAGGTGTCTGAAAAAGCCCAGCAAAATAACAAATATATAAGACTTTGTAAAAGGTATGCCCCATTCACCGTGTATGTGATGGATGCTTTATATAATAATTTTGACAATGATATAAGAGCCATAAACATGGAAGAGTCCTGCCCGTACATCTTTACTGCAAATGGAAATACTGCTACTAACAGACAAGCTTGAGTCAGTATTTAGAATGATTGATAATTCTGAATATAAACATGGAGACCTTTTATCCAGAAGATGGCATGACTGCGCTGGATGCTGTTATCATTTTTGACAGGTTTTATAAGACCCTAAACAAGTGAGGGATGTTGTTGCAGGACCACCTTTCATACACGTGCCACTCTGGTTTCCTGCAGTAATGAACTTCTGGGGCTCTGCTTGGTAGCTAAATCCATGAACCTACGGAGTACAACTATGTCTCAGATAAGTGCCCAGAGAAGCAGAAGGGTCTGGCTAGTATGCTAACCTGATCTTTTTCTTTATTCTGAAGCACAGAAAAGAGCAGAAAACTGCTTCATGCCAAGAAAAAAAACAGCAATTAGAAACATTTAGTGATCATTGGACATTACCCAGGGTGGGAAAGAAAGAATACAGAAAGATAAGATTATTCTTTTAGGAGACTGTTATATTTCTGTTCTTAGTTTGAGTCTTCATTCAGGGTTAGGAAATCATTTTATTTAGGGGAGTATTTTCAGGAAAACATTACCAATCATATAAAAATAGGCCTGCTGACTCCTGCGAACTATGGAGGATAAACTAGGACACACTGTCAATATAATAAGGGTCCAGGAAGAAGGATTCCTTGTATGTAAACAATTGAATGACCTTCCCCTCTTCCTGCTGACATCCATGCTGTGCCAGAATTCATTGGACAGATTCAAATCCCTGGTCTGCCACTTAGTGTGTAACCTTGGGCAAGTTACCTCTATCCACCTTGCAGGATGTTTTGAGTATTAGCAACAGAATATATTAAGTATTTAGATTGATGCTTATAACAGCCTACTGCCTAGCTATTTCACTTAGTTCAAGCTCACCATGTCACAAACCAGTTCCATAAAATATAAAGTGTAAGTTACATGTCCATGTAAATTAAGTTATTCAAAATCATTCAATTAAGTTTTTATTCATACCATATTCATTTTATGGGGCAAGTAGCTATGATTCTTCAGCTAATATACTTATGCAAGAAACCTAACTGCATTATGATTAACATGACCCTTCATACAAACAGCTATATGATTTTTCCAGATCAAAGGTAGCATTTAATTATTGAAAAACGAGTCCAATATTACTAAAAAGATTCTACTCAATGAAATTTCTTTAATTTCTTTTTTTTTTTCCTTTTTAGAGCTAAGCCTGTGGCATTTGGAAGTTCCCAGGCTAGAGGTCAAACTGGAGCTGTAGCTAACAGCCTATGCCATAATTACAGAAACGTTGGATCCCAGCCTCATCAGTGACCTACACTGAAGCTGGCAGCAATACTGGAAACGTAACCCTGCTGAGGCCAGAAACTGAACTTACATCCTCATGGATACTAGTTGCATTTTTAACCCACTGAGCCATAATGGGAAATCCCTCTATGAATTTATTTTTAAATAAGCACATTTCAGGAAAACAAAACACACAAACAAAAAAAAAAACCTCAGAGATAACCATTCTTAATAACATCTCAGAAACCAGTTCTTGTATTGTGGGCTTAATCCAGATAGACTCTTACATTAAATGAACATCTTATAGTTCAAACTCTTTTATATCTTGATTTTTTTCCACTTAGCAGTATACCTTTCCTGTTCAAAAGATCTATTTCTTCTACATTGTTTTAATGGGACACAGAATATTCTATCATAAGAATACACTGTATTATATTACTAAAAATCCTGATGTTGTTAGATACATAAGTAATTTATCCAAAAAAAAAAATGAAAGTTCTATGAGAATGAGATCAGTGTTTGTTCACTATGTCTAGCTCCTAGCACCATGCCTACCATATAGAAGAACCGATTATTGTTGGTTAACATTTTAAAAAAGGAGTTGTAATACTACTCATTCAGAAAGTAGTCATAAAACACTACTATAGGCCGAAAATCATGCTAGAATCTGGAAAAGCAATACATAATGAATAAACATACAGGATATTTACTAAAATGCTATAGACATTTATGAGCAGCTCTTATAAAACTGAGAATTTTTAATCTCACAGACGATTAGTGAGGTCTTACTATGAATATATTAGGCCCTATATTAGGAATTGGAGATAAAGGAGTAAACAAAGGCTGTCCTTTTCTAGTGGGCAAGATCAGTATTAAACAAAAAATTCTAAATGAGATTGGTAATTTTTTGTAAAAAAGCAAGGAGTTCGTATGTACAGGGAGCTTATTGAACTGATAAAAATGAGTGCAAGAAGGCTTCCCTATGAATACAAAGTTTTAAGGCGATGTTTAAAGAAGTACAAGTATTCTAGATAAAGATGGTAGGTATGAATATCCTGGCAGCGAGAAAAACGTGTACAGTGATGAAGGCTTTAGAGACTAAAACAACGAAGGAATGAAGAACAACCCAGAATGACATAAGGAATGCAGTGAAGACTGGTAGAACCTGAAGATGGCTAAGAACCTCACACAGAACTTGTTAACATCTCAAACATCATCATTACAACACTGAAAATCAATTAAGGGTGAAGATGCATGTCAAGGTGCAAGAGTAGAGAGACAAAGCAACTAATTAGGAGGATGCTATTACAGTGGTCTAAATGAAAAAGTCCATCAGTAGACAAAAAGAAGTAGAAAGATCTCCTCTATACTTATATGTAGAACTGAGAGCTCTGCTTGGGGGTGGGGGTGATCCATGTCCCTTTTGCCTGGCTTTCATTTCAGCTTCTATATCATAATGTGAAGATGGATTCTCTTTATTCAAGTTGTATTACAGAAAGATTTATTTGATTTTTGTATACTTGGATGTAGTATAAACTGCTGGTTCTCCTTATATCCATTTTCCTCTCTTTAATTAGTGTTGAGGACCGCTAATTTTCAACTAGGCACGTAGCCACTGGGAAAAAGGGTGACCAGTTTACCTTGCCATGAACCACGTCCAGGAGATTAACACCTGGCTTATGGGATAGGAACAGAAGTGTAATGTGTGGCTTCTGAGAAGTGTCCTTAAATGGAGGGAGTGTGACCCTCAACTCCTTCCTTCCACCTGACAAGTGTACAAGTAATAGCTGGAGCTCAAGCAATGATCTTCTCATTCAAAGCCACATGAGACATACAGTGGGACAAGACAGAGATCAGGTTGCCTTCCTGCATACCTCTAGATTTCAGTAATAGCACAATTTTTATTCTCTTGAACTTACTGTTATTTGCTTTCCTAGTCTATGCATCATTACTTAATCCTAAGTGTTACATTGGGCGGGGGGCTGGGGAGAGCTACTAATTTTATAGACATCATTTATGACTAAATTTCCTGAAATGAGAGGCATATGTTTATGTTCTTAGTGATTTTCAATATAAATTAACAGAGATTCTTCTTTAATTGACCATAAGGGAATTTCATTTACAAATTAGAGCCCTATTATTAATTTATTGGGGATACCATAACAAATTACCACAAACTGGTGTCTTAAAACAATTTATTCTCATACGTCTGGAGACAAGTCAGGGTTGGCAAGGCTGTTTCCTTCTAGGGTATCTAAAGGAGAAGTGTGTTCATGCCTCTATTCTAGCTTCTATTGGTGACCAGAAATCCTTGATTTTTCTTGGCTAGAAGAACCACTACTCTAATGTGTTTCCATCATGGCATCCTACCACATGTCACATGTAAAGTGATATAGTTACATGCTTGTGTCTTCATATGACTTCTCATAAGGACACCTGTCATTGGACTTTGGGTTCACTCTCTTATAGTATGACCTCATTTTAAACTTTATATCTACAAACATCCAAGTAAGGTCATATTCACAAGTATTGAGAGTTAGGTATCTTTGTGGGGGGACACTACCCACCACATTTTCCATTTTTAAGTTATATATATTTTTAAAGAAAAGTCTTAAAAGCTTATAATTTTAAAAAGTTTCCAAATGCAAGTGTTGTATAGCTAAAATTGGATTTTATGGAAAAGATTTAACTAAACCTATCTACTTCTTATATTTCCTATGAAATAAATTATAAACTTAGCATCTGAAAACTCCTGTCAATTATTAACTGATTTTAACTGAAATTATGCTTTTATCAAGTCCTCTTGATAATTTTTAGGAAAAATTCTGTATAAACAAGTTTTCATTTTTCCCTAAAAAACCCAAAATGTCATACAAATCCCTCTAAATTAAACTTGTATTTAATAGATACTTAGTGTATTTAGTGAATGAAAAGAATAAATAGCGTAGTTTGTTCTTGCTAAAACATATAATACATGTTATAATCATTTACCTCTGCTTAACTAATATTAAAGGAGTTTCTGGTTATTATTATACTATTCAGAATATATCAGTTTTTTCCCTAAAATATAAATGAGTTCTTGGTAAGGAGGAAATTAAAAGCAGACCTCCCTCCAAAAATATACAAAGAAACCCCAAAACAAATTATCAGCAAAATTAAACAAAAAAATATCCAAATTATAAACTAAGCTTGTAAATACATACTTTATGATATTTTAAACGCTATTATTTGATATATTGTATTGGGATAATTTTTCTTTTTTTTATATCATCATTTTTTATTTTATGGTTACAATTACAGCATATGGAAGTTCCCAGGCCAGGGACTGAATCCAAGCCATAGCTGTACCCTACACTGCAGCTGTAGCAACACTGGATTCTTTAACTCACTGTGGAGGTGTAGGGGTCAACCCTACACCTCCACAACAACAGGAGCTACTGCAGTCAGATTCTTTAAAATATGTTGATTGTTCTATTTAACTAGCAAAATTAAGAGTATAATGTATGGCAACAAAAAAAACCTAGGACATTTAGATCTAAAAAGACTTTTTAATTTCCACTGTAAAACTAAGTGAGTTCCGTTTTCTGAAACATATACAACTTAACATGATTTCATTAAGGCAGGAAAAGGCAGACACTCCTTAGAGGCTAAGCTGTGATGACTAGATATTACCATAAGTGCCTCCTAAAATTAAGCATCTTTATGCATTATCAGATCTCAGACAAAGAGGATAACCAAAAAAAAAAGAAAAAAAAATCAGTACTCAGTTGTGACATAAGAGTGACCATTCAAGCAGCAGCTGTTTAATACACAACTCTAAAGGCAGGAGAGGCTTTCCTCTAACATCCAAATAGTTTTATTTGGAATATGCTTCTCACATTCTTTTAAGAGTTTTAAATGCATGCACATACATGCATTGATTAATAGAAAAATCTGGAAAAATTCCTTCAAATATTGACATCATGGTTTCATTTCACATTGTAAACAGTGAGGCTGAACATGACACCGAGAAGTATTAACTTCACCAAGTGGTGTGTTTTTAAGCCTGCATCAAAATATAATACGATTTTTAAATTCAAGTTTCTTTGTGCCAAATTATGACCTTTATAAGTCTGTGCTTCCGCGAGATGATATGCAATTGATTTATTTTGTAATTACACAGCATTCACTTGACAACACTTTTTATTGAAAAAAATCTAATGTACATGACCAATGCTGTATGAATAAACACACACAAAAAATCATTCTTTGAAATGTACAGGTAGCATTCTTAAGCTCTAATAAGAGATCTAGGACCCTAAAGCAAGGGAAAGGCTGGAAAAGAGGAATAGAGGGAGAGAGGAAAAATAAATATGCAAAATGAGTTATATATTTCCTTACTGTGAGTATAGTGGATGTTAAATCCAATAGGATGAGATTTAAGTGCCCTAAGAATATAGATGGCTGGAGTCATTATTTGAACCTTTAAACTGAAGAGTAAGCGTTGTTGGCTATTTTTTTCTTGGTGAGGTACACTACCAGTACAGAAATGGTTTATAATCCTGGAAGCAAGTAACTTTGAAATATCTGCAATAATCTGCAACAGAAACAGAAATCTTATCTGTTGTAATTTACACAGAGGTAATTAACACCATCCACATTCTTCACAAGTGGTTATGTGTCTTTCATTGATTTCCAAATGGTTTATGCTATTTATTCAGTTGTTCAACCTGTAGTTCAAGAGAACTTTCCATTCTTAGAATGACATCAAACAAAAAGTCAAAAATTTCTGAACTCAAAAGGGCTAATTTCTTGTAGACAAAGTAGAGCAATGAAATAGTTTTTATATCAGTAAGTGCTAAAGAAAAGATAAATGAGAACAGTAAATAGGGAGTGTGTAAATCAGGAGGGGTCGCACAATTTTCAATATAGTTGCCGGTGAAGGCATCAAGGATATGTGAGAATAAACAACACAGGTGTCTGGAAGAAAGCACCCCAGAGAGAAAGAGCTTCCTGGGCAATGACCAAGAGGTGGAACAACCGGTCCTGGGAGGGGCAGTGAGAAGAAAGAGAAGATGAGGTAAGAAAGGCAGAGTATGGACTCCTACCATTGCACACATATGCAGGTATGCATTTCAGGTAATGCAGAGCCTGTGTGCTATTGGAAAATCTAAATAATTTTACCTAATGGTGCTCTTGTAAATGTCAGAAGTGAAATTGTAGCTTCTCTGTCAGTTTCTTATCCAGTTTTCTGAGATTGTGCCACCCAGAGCTGATACAATGCATGAACTTCCAGTATCATGGGATTAAGCCCTCAACTCTGTTAGGCCTCAAGCTTTTGAAAAGGCTTAACCTTAAGGGTAGTTGTCAAGACCGATCAAAACCTAAGGAGTGAAAATCTGCACAGGTGAGAAGAGGGGATTTAGGAAAACCTTGGCTGCTCCTGATGAGCTTTACATAACCAGGAGAGCTGTATCTAAGAAGGACCACTTCTGAAGGGCCTAGAAAGTTAAAAAAAAAAAAAAAAAAAAAAACCTCAGGAATGCAGTTCAAATTCTGAGAAGTTTTTCCAAATGGAAGAGTGAATCAGGATAGCTGTCACAAGAATTGGGCAATTTATTGATTCAAACAAGTTTGTAAACATACGTGTGCTGGACAAGAGAAACATAAAATGTATGCATCTGTGCTTAAGTTTATACAGTGGTTTTCGTTAAACCACTGAAAAGTTAAATATACTTCAAAAATATAGCCATTAAAATCAATTTTCTTACACAAAGACTTTGCTGGCCGTATGTTCTGTCACAACTACTCAATTCTGTTGTTATAGGGTGAAGATAGTCATGGTCAATACTAAATGAATGGGTATGGCTTTGTTCCCTCCCAAATCCTTTATTTACAACAACAGGCAGTAGGCCAGACTTGGCCCAGTGACTGATTTTTCAATCTTCTTCTAGAAAAATAAAAAGATAACGGCCATAACACATTAATTATGAAGAAAAAGTTTACTAAAGTATTGACTATATAAAATGTTTATTCAGGAGTAAATATTTTATTTCTGAATTAACTCACATGCCGCAAGGATATTAACCAAGTTCTGTTTCCTCTATAGGGATCTCTGCTTGGGCACACTCAATAGGTGCTAAACGAAATACACTCATTAATCTTACTGGCATTGCTGCACATTCTTGTTCCTGAACCTTTCCTGAGGAGTAGTCTTTTACACTGTAGCCGATAACCTTCATGACAACTGTAAGGATGACAGTTTTTTCTGTTTTCCTATGCTTTTAACTTATATTCTCCAAATACATTGCTTCAATAAAACTGTAATTCTTAATAAATGTATTGGGTTCACACCAAGCATAATCCTACAGTATCCAAATAGTTCAATCTACCAGGAGAAAATGTTAGGAGAGACCTGCTTTCCCACTATACTCAAAGAAATGTTAAAACACACGCTTTTGGTACTCACCACACCTCAGGACCTCTGCTGTCCGTATCGTGTAGCAGCAAGCCACATCAGACTTGATAAAGCAAAACGAAGAAACTTTTAGGAGGATAATGGGGTATTTCAATCAATAATAAAGCTGAACTATAGGCCAGAATGCATCAAGGCTTCAGGTACCACTTGAGCTATATACTCAAACACCGTTCCAATGCTACAACTCTATTCTCTACTTCACGTTGGCTGTATTCTTCTCTTTCTACATATTAGATGTGTATATAATCAATGCAAAATAGAATTGCTCAAAGTGACTGCGTCTTTGTATGGGAGGTAGTCCACTGACAAATAGCAGCTACTGAAATAATCCTCAATGGCTTGCCTGAATCCCTCAGGCTGTAAAACTTGGGATCATCAGAACTAGTCTCTCTTTAGTGATTGAATCTCTATAAGCCTGTATTAGAAGCCCCCCCCCCCCTTGGGGCCTATAAACAATGGCCAAGAGAATAGAGCCATTTACAGTTATGGGACACATACCTCCACAAGGGAGCTTTATGAATAAAAGAAAAATAAGTCAGCTCCCAAAAGAATGAGAGGTATGTTATACAGTAAAGTGAAGAAATAGTCAAATCTCAAGAGCCAAGACATTTCGGTAGGAAGTTAAAATCCAGTAGTTCTGAAATTATAGTACCATTATATTTTTAAAATGTGGTAATCTCTTTATTACTTTATTCAAACATTTTATAATTGTGCATAATTTTTTAAATGGGTGAACAAGTAGGTTATATGCGGGGAACCACTGAGAGATGTACAATTTAATGGCCTCTGCGAGTCTTGACATATCCTGTACTTGAAAGAACATTCTCACTTTAAGATACTAGACTCTGGAGTTCCCGTAGTGGCTCAGTGGTTAACGAATGTAAGAACCATGAGGTCGCAGGTTCGATCCCTGGCTTTGCTCAGTAGGTTAAGGATCTGGCGTTGCCATGAGCTGTGGTGAAGATTACAGATGCGGCTCGGATCCCGCGTTGCTGTGGCTGTGGCGAAGGCCGGTAGCTACAGATCCTGTTAGACCCCTAGCCTGGGAACCTCCACATGCCGCAGGTGCGGCTCTAGATAAAAAAAAAAAGGCGCACACACACACACACACAAAAGATACTAGACTCTCTTTTATGAGATGAGGTCCTAGTAAGAATGGAATAAACAGAAGAATGGAATAAACAGCTAGGATAGAGACTGCTAAATCATTTCATTAAAACCAGCATGTACCAAGATCTCACTGGCAACAACTGGTTTCATATTTCCTCAGCTAGCCAAGAACTATTTGATGAAAGCTGGTGAAACTATTATTTCAGTTTCAGACAAAACCATTTGGTTTCTCCAATTTTTTTCCTTTGAGATAAGCATTCCGTAAATTCAGATAGAAAATGGCACCACTTAAAAGCTGTATTACGAGCACTTTGCTGCCCCCCAAAAAATTTTGAAGCAATAACACAGGAGCAAGATGATAATACCAGCCCAAGTTTTGGGAACAGACTGTACATGCCAAATGAAGGTCAAGTGCTTTAAGGCTCTTAGCAATGTTCTCTCAGCAAAACATTCCCTGGTGTGTACTTATCCCTTTGGAAGATGTGGCATAATTGACTCTGAGTAAATAAAAATAAAGCTAGATAGTTTTAGACCATATGGCTGTTGTATAACATTTTACTTATTTGGACTACAGATAGCCCACAGTATCCCTCGGTCACTCCCTTAATCTTTCTATTGAAATTAAAGATTATAAACAACATTGTTCACAGGTTAAAAACACATGTTACATAAGATGAACAGAGTATTCTGGATGGGGTTTACCAAGTTCTATCCCTCAACTGTAAAATGTATTGATTCTAATCGCTGCCCTTTACTTTTTGGGAGGGGGTGGTTTAAACTCCCATCCACTAACATACCCTGTGTGATTAAACTTGAAGGCAGCCAAGAAACATTTCAGCAAATAAAATCAATTTCTTAAGTACTATTTTATCACCACTTTGTTTCATTTCTTGTTATTACAAGGTTATTTTGTAAATACATTATTTGGATAGTGAACCAATAAATAAATTTGTTACTAAGATTTTAAAAATCAAGAAATACTACTTATGTTGTTAGAAAGATCTAGATTTTGCATGGAGAAGATTAGCTGGTCGATATTGCTGTTGGATTTTTGGCATCCATGAATAAATAAGTGAGCAAGTGTTTTGCGACTACCTGGTGATAGCGTATCCTCTTCATTTATCATTTAAGAAAAAAAATAATATAAATCCAAATTAATCAACATCAGTCCAGAGGTAAACAGGAATTTTGATATTTTCATAGTTGTGCTAATAAATAGCCCTGTCTTCTTTGATTTACTCTAAATTCACAGATTCAGTCTTTGTATTTTAAAAATATATATTTAGGAGTTCCCATCATGGTGCAGTGGAAACGAATCCCACTAGGAACCATGAGATTGCAGATTTGATCCCTGGCCTTGCACAGGGGGTTAATGATCCGGCATTGCCGTGAGCTGTGGTATAGGTCGCAGACATGGCTGAGATCCTGCATTGCTATGGCTGTAGTGTAGGCTGACAGCTACAGCTCCGATTGGACCCCTAGCCTGGGAACCTCCATATGCCACAGGCGTGGCTCTAATAAGACAAAAAAAAAGTATATATATTTAGAATTTCAATTTTAACATAACAGCTGAATGAATCACAAGCTGCTAAGAAATTAGAGGAACTAAGTGTAACAATATGATGGTTAATATGTCTGATCATAATGAAGTATTCAGGAATTATCCCTTTATAGCCAGTACAAATTATTCATCCCAGATTGAGAAAAATAAAATTTAAAGAGTATTCTTGGGACTTCTCATTGTGGCTCAGCAGATTACGAAGCTGATTAGTATTCAAGAGGATGTGGGTTGTGGGTTCTGGTTCTATCATCCCTGGCCTTGTTCAGTGGGTTAAGGCGCTGGGTGCAGCTATTAAAAAAAAAAAGGGAACTTCTACATACCGTACCCACCACCCCACGGCACATAAAAGTTCCCAGGCTAGGAGTCAAATTGGAGCTACAGCTGCTGGCCTACGCCACAGCGATGTGGGATCTGAGCCATGTCTGTGACCTACACCACAGCTCACAGCAAAGCCAGATCCCCAACCCACTGAGCGAGGACAGGAATCAAACTCACATTCTCATAGATACTAGTTGGATTCATTTCCACTGAACTACAAAGGGAACTCCCCCCAAAAAGCACTCTTTCCAAAAAAAGTACTCTTTATCAAAATTTTTGGACAATCTCAAAATCTGTGAATAAAATCATTCAAAACAAACCTAACTTTTTACAACATAGCTTTTTAATACAAATTTTGATGGCAAAAATAATGTTTTAGAAAAATATACAAATGCCTAGATTTGTATAATTCTGTTTTTTTCTCTCAAGAAAAACCTTTTAAATACAGGTGCATATATTCTAGCATTGGTAGCCAAACTATATAGTCTGCAGCTATCACTAACTTCTTTCAAAAAAAGCAGTAAAACGTTTTTCTTCAGAAAGGCCAAAATAGTTACATTGGTAACAGTATCTGATGTACGTCAAATCAGTACATACTCTTCCCGGCCTAATGATTATTTGGTTACTGCTTTTACTTTATTAGGATTAGAAAATATGATTCTCTTCTATAGTGGTTTATTACCAAATTAACATTGTAATATGCAAATTGATGGTATGTGGAGATTTTGTCCTGTGGGCAATACTATCCCAAAATTAAGCACTACATTTACTAAGTCTGAAGCACACTAATGAAAATTATTACCTCCTCTGTTCACTCTACCCTCTAAGAGAGTGGTTCTCAAGGTACGATCTTGGGGCCAGCAACATCAGTATCATCTGAGAATACTAGAAGTGAAAAATCTATGCCCACCCTGTTCTGAGTCAGAAACTTGGACTGAGACCCAAGAAGTTGTGTTTTAATATGCCCTCCAGGGGTTTCTGAGGCAGCTAAGGTTTGAAATGACTGCTCTAACAAGAGAAAACTTAGCACAAGCACTTGGTCATCATCTAGGATTGGTTATATATATATATATGTGTGTGTGTGTGTGTATATGTAGACTACCATAAAAATATTTCACTTGGGCTTGCCTTTTTTCATAAAATATATGTATTTAAGGATAAAATATTGCATTTGTGCTTGCCTTTTTAACAAAATATATTTCCTTAGTACATATATTTAAGGAAAACACATTTTCACAAAATTTTCACAAAATATGTATATTTAAGGATAAACAAACTGTTTATTTTTAAATAAATAAAAATTTAAAAATTTTCCTTTATACCAGTTTTTACTGAGTACTTAGTTTGCTCAATGTAAGAGTAAAATTTTCTAGTGACTCTCCATAAGCAATGATGGCTTGACCAGCATGGAACTAGAAGGAACCCTAGGAGGTTAAGTGTCTTCCTTCCCCTACTGCATAAAACCCAAACTCCTCCAAATGGGACACAAAGCTCCCACTGCTACAGGATCCAGTTTCGACTGGGCCACTGGTAGATGGTTAGCCTAGTTGATTTTTTGTTTTATTTTATTTTATTGGCACTGAGTTGACTTACAAAATTGTGTTAGTTTCAGGTGAACATTAAAGTAAAGCAGTTATACATATATCTATTCCCTTTCAGATTCTTTCCCATGTAGATTCTTTTCCCACGTAGATTATCACACACTACCGAGGAGATTTCCCTGTGCTATACAGTAGGCCCCTGTTACACATGTATTATTTATAGCAGTGTGTATATGTCAGTCCCAACCTCATAATTTATAGCCTACTCGATTTTTAGTCAGCCTAAGAAACTGCCTGTATTCCTGGTTCCAATATTGGCCTGAGGTCAAGTCCAAGAAGTCAGTAACTCTCGAGTTTGGCTGACGATATGAATCTCTTGGGGTAGTGTTTCTAAAGTAAAGTTTTTCAGGTTATCCGGGACCTAAAATCTATAGCCCCAGGAAATTTGTTTGGAGTTATCAGCTGGGTACTATTTCTTGGCCCCACCCATGAGTAGAGCAGGGCCTTCACCTGATATCCCTAATGCTATTCAGCTGAAGGCTAAAGGCAGCTTTCACAGTTCTCCTTTCTCCTGATTTTTCTACAGTTGGGTTTGCTTAAATCTCCTCCTCAAGCCTACTAGGTAAAACCGTTTTCAGCACTTCACTTCTCCCAACTACTCTTAAAATAAGTTACTTACTTCAAAACTCTCAATCTGATACTTGTTAATTTGTAAACCAAATTTACTAGCAGTGCAATTAGTTACATACCTATCACTCTTTTTTTCTGGCCCCTAGGTTCGCATTTATTACCTTTTTAAAGAAATTAACTCGGAACATGTAAGATTTGGGAGAATGGAGAGGCATCCCAGAGTGCATAAATTGTATCCAAGATTATTTACCTTCAAAATGTAGTTTCTATCTAAGATAATGGGCTATATATAAAATTAATCTTTCTAATAAATGACTAAACAAATAGGAATTTTACAGTGATGAAATTAACTGTGCCAAAATCTAAAAAAAAAACTAAAAGGAACTTATATACTCATCCACAGAAAGCTATACACACATAAGAATGAATAAGTCATATGCTCACAGCATCCAAAGAGAAAAGGCTTAATAAAAGTATGTCCAAATATGTATGGGTTTTGTTGAATATAAAATTCAAACAGTAATAACAATTTGACAAAGTTACTTTTCAATATTTCAGAAACTACATTCCTTTTTTAGTAAAAGTATCTGTTCAACTGATTTAGAGGTGGCTGTTAAAAGCCCCAAGGGCCCTGTACACTTAGCAGGAAGATGAAATGGTTTTTCTGCTTTCCTTCTACCTCAGACTCCCAATCACAAAGAACCATGTTCTATGAGGAAAACCAAAAACAAAACAAAAAGCCTTCCACCATCTACATTTAGGTTTAGAAGCAGGTTTAAGTAACTTGGAAAAGCCCTGGAGTAGACATTCTACATGACGCCAAGAGAAATGACACAAACATGCACAGCTTTAGATAAAGTTCAAATCAAAAAAATCATTCAAGGAGAATTTCCCATACCTCTGATACATGTCCAATTCTGGGTTTTGAAACGACTCAGATGTATAGAATATAGTCCCTGGTGTTCAGGAAATCATAATCTAGTTATGGAGGCAAGAAATTATTCAAAACAAACAACAGAAGAATAAGGAAAGAACACTCACCCCACAAAACGAAGTATCAGAGATTCTGGCAGAGGTGTAAGTACCAGAGGGCAGAGGAGGCAAGAGTCAGGGTGGCTGGCGTCCTCCTGGAAAGCTCCTTAGCACTGGGGGATTGTGGGTAGGCCTTAAAGAGCTTCAGTTTTAAACAGGCCTAATCAAAGGGAAAGGCATTCCAGGTGGGAACAGTAGTGAGTAAAGATAAAGAGGTGATAACAAGCAGGAAGCCTGGCAAGCTGGAATCACAGGATTTCGATTCAGAGCAGTAGTAAGTATTTAAGGCTATTATACGGCTCATCTTAACCCCGGTAGATATTTCAAGATGTATTGCAAACTCAGGTTACTGCTTTAAGCCAAATGCTGTTACATCTTACATATTAACTTAGGAAGCGTAATTTTTAAATGTTCTGAAGATGCCTTATGGCAACAGCACTATTTCCAAATAAGCCCACTGACTTCTTTACAGCAAAGCAAAAAATGACAATAGTTGGCCATCAGTAGTTACAGATTCCATATGTATGGTTTAAACCAACCTCAAACACAGAACCTGTGGACACTGAGGACTGACCGTACTTTGCTATTTTACAGAAGGGATTTGAACATCTGTAGATTTTGGTTTCCATGGGGGTCCTAGAACCAATCCCCAGTGAATACAAGAGATGATTATGTTTTGACTTCTCAAACCTAAAATAAAATGAAACCTATGTACACCAAATTTTAAAGATGCATGTCTGTAACATTTTTCTTTTTTATTGAAGTATAGTTGATTTGCACTGTTGTGTTAGTTTTTGGTGTAGAGCAAAGTGATTCAGTTATACATATTTTATATGTATATGTATATATATATATATTCTTGCTCACATTATTTTCCCTGTGTTGTAAAATAGGACCTTGTTGTTTAGTATATAATTTCTTGAAAAGCCTTTTCCAACTTTTTGTTAACATGGAGACCTATAATTGTCTCAGATGGAAGTTTGACCAATAGATGCTGTGAAAGTATCAACTGAGTTTCCAAAGTTACAACATTTCTCAGGCAGGAGTGTTTTCAGAGTCCAGTTCCGCCAGGCTGACTTAGTCTTTTTCTCTTCTATAGTATTTTATACTTTGAATGTATATAGAGTACAAATCTTATACTATTTTTTTTTTGTCGTTTTTAGGGCTGTATGAGTGGTATATGGAGGTTCCCAGGTTAGGGGTCTAATCAGAACTGTAGCAGACAGCCTACACCACAGCCACAGCAACCCCAGATCTGAGCCATGTCTGCAACCTACACCACGGCTCATGGCAGCTGGAGATTAACCCGCTGAGCGAGGCCAGGGATCAAACCTGCAACCTCATGGTTCCTAGTCGGATTCCTTTCAGCTGCGCCACGACGCGAACTCCCAAATCTTATACTATTTTGTTGTTTATTCACTCATTTAAAAAGTATTTACTGAGTACCTAGTATATGTCAGGAACTTGAGAAATGTAATGGGGAGCCAAATAAAGATGATCCCTTTCACAAGGAGGTTAAATCCAAGAGGGCAGATTGAAAGCGAAAATTAAAATAGATCATTTTAATTGTGGTCAGTGCTATGAAAGAAACAATCATGGGGCTGAAATATATTCAACACATAGTGTACGGGTCAAAGTCATTTGCACTAGACCTGAATGAACTGCCTGGTCCCTATTTCTGATTTGATAACTTAGTAGCCCTTTGATTTTGGACAAATTACTGGTATTTTTCTGCTTAATCGATACACTTAATAATTAGGGTAAAAGGAGCACATACCTCAAAGAGTCATCATAGAATGTAATTACTTAGAACAATATTTTAACCTATAGTAAAAACATAGAAATCACTGTCAGTATAATTTCTATAACCTTCCATTATAGTTAAATAATGGCAAGAGGAAGTGCACACTGAAAATAAATTTCATTCTTTTTGTTTGCGGGTGCCACAGGGGATATTTTGAGACAATAATTTACTGTTTTCACAATCTTACATACTATATGGACAATTTTGTAGTTGAAAGTAAGTGACTCTAAGGCCCTCTTTAATGCTGAACAGCTGACTTTTTCAAGTGCAATAATTGTCTTTTTGTGGAATAATAGCTGCAGAAACAAACACCCAATATTGAGCTCAAATAAGTGGGTTCAAGAAAGTTACAGGATATTAGGAAAACTAAGGAATGAGCCATTAGGTAAATATAGAAGAAAAGAGACGTCTGACCTCCTAGCAAGGAGGGAAAAGTCAGATTAGTGAAAAGAGTTGTGCTGTATTTAGGAAGGCTCACTAAAACCAGGAAAAGTGCACACAGGTAGAGATTATTTTATTCCAACCAGAAGGACTGGGAGAACCGAGTTCTTTAAACTTGAACATGTGAATCACCTGGGAAATCCTGTGAAAAAGTAGGTCATGACTGATGAGGTCTGGTTCAGCCCTGAGATCAGACAAGAATACCTGATTATTAAGAGAAACAGAGAAGCAACATCAGCATCACTTGGGAGCTTGTTAGAAATGCCAGTTCCTAGGCCCAACCTAGGCCTATGCAATCAATCTGATAGCAATATCTCCAGGTGATTCCTAGGCACATTCAAGTTTAAGAAACACTGAAATCAGAACTGGGGCTATTTATTAATGGTGATCAAACTGTCCTAATTGGCCCAGAACCTTCCCAGTTTTAGCCTGAAAGTCTCCTCTCTGGGGAATTCCCTGAGCTCCTGACAAATCAGGGCAAGTTGATTGGCCACACTAGTTATTGATTCCACAAATAGGACTGGAGTTTTCTATACATGCTGTGGTGTGTTAAAGGTCATGTCTGTGGGAGTTCCCTTCGTGGCTCAGTGGTTAACGAATCTAAGAACCATGAGTTTGCGGGTTCGATCTCTGGCCTTGCTCAGTGGGTTAAGGATCCAGCGTTGCCGTGAGCTGTGGTGTAGGTTGCAGACGCGGCTCGGATCCCGCGTTGCTGTGGCTGTGGCTGTTCCTGTTAGACCCCTAGCCTGGGAACCTCCATATGCCACAGGTGCGGCTCTACATAAAGGCAAAAAGACCAAAAAAAAAAAAAAAATTAAAGGTCATGTCTGTGACAAATGAAATAAACATTTGTTTCTGAGGTTCTACAGGCTGAATAGTCTTGAACAAATCATTTCTCTTTTCTAAGCTTATTTTCCTTATATGTGAAATTTAAATGATACCTACCACACAGGCTAGTTTTAAGGATTAATGAGTTATAATGTAACTGAGCGTGGGCTGCATACAAAAAAAAAAAGGTTTTAAAGAATTACCTACTAATATTGAATGTTCTTATGAAATAAGGGATTAAGATCTCTTTGTTATGGTCATGCTCTAAGTATGACTAAATATGATTATGGAGTCAGGTTTCAACTCAAGATAGGAAAGAAGAAGAAGAAGAAAAAGGAGGGAGAAAGAATAAAGAAAATGATCGTGGTGAGAAGGATACAAGTGTTAAAAGTACTACTCCAGCAGCAGGTACTATCCTAGCATGAGTATTTTCACCAGAGGTTTAGAGATGACTCAGACACTTTCCTTTAAGTATTGTATATGTCTGTTATTGAGCTATGATGGGAGAGTTGAGTGGTTGTGACGGAGGCTGCACATCTGGCAAAGCTGAAAATATTTACTATCTAGCCCTTCACAGAAAAAAAGGTTGCCAATTCCTGATCTATGGAATCTTAGCAGGACCTCCAAAAAGATCCTATGGAACATTTAGATTGTTCATAGCCTTGCCTATACTTCTACTATAGTTCCACCCTGTGCTTACTGATCTATCTTCCACTTGTGAACCAAGTGGTTATCAAGGGCAGAATTTATGTCTTCTTTATCTTTCTGTCTCCAGAGTCTAACAAAGAACCTGGTTCATAAAATCTGGTCAACACATGCAATGTGAACTGAACTGAGCTCCAAGTTGAAGCTTATGTATATTACATATTTTAGATGTAGGGCAGGGCAATAAACTGGAAGAGTAATTTATATTTCTTTTAATAGGTACTAGATCCTCTGGTGAAAGCTGACTTCTGAGCTAACAGCTAATTTGCTATTTTTATGTTTTTCAAATCTACCTATCTGGAACACCTATGAAAGGTAATTAAATTTGAGAAGTTTTCCATCTGAGTGAAAAGGCATTCTTGCATCCTCCTGCAAAATCTAATAAGATCTAAAAGCAAAAGTTTGTATATAAGAATATCAGTTTGACACTAACTTTAATATTGAAAAATGTCTATGTCCAAAGCTTGAACTACCTTAGTTAACATTACACATGCCCTTTCAGTAGCTGATTAGCCAATGGTATTCTAGGTATTTATCAGTTACAATTCAGAAGCCTAACTTCTGTATGCATTTATTATTCCAGAAATAAGTCTTACGCACTATTTAAATTCCTTGCTATTTTGATAATGTCACCATACTGTTTCAATATCAGGGAATAATATGTCCAGTGGCACTAATTAGGGGATTATTCTATGAATAACTGATGCACTTACTAGAAAGCATTGAAAGAGATATACTTTCTTTGGTAAATTGGGTACACAAAATTTAACACATTTTACATAAATCTAATAACTGTCAAGCCCAAGACTCCTTAAAAAAAGCATGTATAGTATAAAAGACAATTCTAAAAATAAATTTTTGGAGAGAAAATTGAAAAATATTTATCTTTTAAACACACAATTTTTGCCCTACTAGCTATTGTCATTAGCCTGCTTTTTAATGTTAATAAAGTAAACCTAATTTTGGAAGACTTTTATAATTCCAGACCTGTGTATGGGAGAAAAATATGTTAAATTTATGTTAAAATCCTAGACACTAAATAGAGTAGAGGCCTTATTAGCTATATTATTTTGCTTCAATTCAAACTAAAGGAAATAGAATGTGCTCCCTAAATTCTGGGAAACCAGTAGTAAACTCAACAACAAAAAAAATGTGTTTATACTTTTATTTAAAAATTGAATGTTTTGGTCTTTTATAGTAATTTTAAAGTTACAATTTTTAAATTGGTATTTCTCAGGCAGGATGAACTCTATAGATAGTAGATTTCCTTATAAAGGTTTACTAGTTCTACGGGTTGATAAATGGTTTTATTTCTCCTAATAGATGATTAGTCTTCATTGCTGCAAGCATAAATAGATATAATTTAACAATAGTATTACAGGCAGAGTTTTATTTCTAAACTACATATGCGAATAGATTAAAATATAGGCTTTGCCTGGAGTGGGAGGTGAATCTTAAATAAAAGAAAAAATTGTGCTTTGTCAGACATAGGAAAAATTCTAACCAGAAATGAATCTTCCATGTCTTGAAACATTGGTTTACCACAAGGCATTTTGGCAGACTCTGGTCCAACATGTTGGTTATGTCCAATAAGAAAATTTGTAAGCTGAAAATGTGTAGTGGTTATGTTGATTAGAACATGAAGTCAAAATGTATTAAGGATTTAAGATTTCTGTTGACTTACACCAAAATTCAGTGATGGAGGGCAACTGGACTACAGCTTAGGAAATCTAAGTGCAGTTCCAGGATACACTTTTTGCAGGCCTACCTATTTATTGCAGGCCTTTGAAGAAGTCCTTTTCCTTCTTTGAACCTGAGTTTCCTCAGTTTTAAAAGGAAGTGTTTTGCTTAGTAGACAAATGACATCTGAAAGAGCATGTCTACAATTTGACTCCTACAAAACAACCTGATTTTGTGTGTTTGGTGTTACAGGTCTATGAGATTCCAATGAATATATCCCAGTGTTTGGCTGCCTCCATTTGCCTCCATCTTTCCTCATCTGTAAAATGGACTAATAATAGAGCACCTCATTGGTGGTTGTAAAAATCAAATAAATGTGTATATCATGCACAAAGCATAATGCCTGATATATAGTAAGTGCTACATAAATGTTTGTTATTATTATTATTATTATTACTATAGAAAATAAATCAACTAATTTTCAATACCCAGATACTGGTTAATTTTGGAGAAGACTGGAAATAATAATAAGGGATTTCACAGATAATGTCACTCACATTCACTAGAACTTTTATGATACCAAGATATAAAGCATGAAAATAATCTTAATCCAAAGAAACATGATTAAACACACTAGTTCTGTTAATTTCACCAGTCAACACCACTTTTTTTTGTTTTACTCCTTTCTCCCTTGATTCTTTGATATTTGTTTAAATCTCCCTCTTTGTCTTTTACTCTTTCAATTTAGATTTTCTCTTTTTGCTCTTTTTATAATCATTCACTCTCTTCTCTAAGGATTAGCAGTCTTTACCTGTCTGCCATTATTGCAGATAATTGCTTGAGGGTACAAATGAAAATGATGAACAAAATAGGCTTTAGAATGAGCCCTCAATTATCAAGGCTTTGCCAATCTTCATTAGACTGGGTAATTGTTAGGCATACAACTCAAGAGGAGGTAGCAGCAATACTCAGGTAGGCAATTCCAAAAGTATTCAATGTGCACCAACCTTAATTCAGTATGTTTTAAAAAGAAGACAGGGAACGTAGGTAAATCAAGCTATTTGATTAGAGAAAGGTTGGTCAACAGAATTTATATTGCATAAAAATGGTAATATAAACTGTAATTTACAACTGACTCCCTTAACATTCAGTATGTCCTAATAAAATATTGTTTGGTATGTCCTCTAGTGCAGTGGGCAAATGCAGCCTCGGTAACCCCTTCCTCCTTCCTAATTCTTCTGACTCTGTCCCAGGACACGTAAGCAGCTGGAAGTGTCTCCATTTGAATATTTTTTAATGTTACTATTAATCACTTCACACTGCCTCTTCTCTGGATTACTCAACCAACCCAAATAAGGTTTCTTATTAGATTTTAAAATAAATCACTGTCTCTCTCTATGTTCACTAATTTTTTAAGTCATAGCATATGAGAAGTTTAAAGTTTAGGATTTTAAGAATTCCAATTGATGCGCAAACTAGCTGAACACAAGATATCCTAATCAAAATTTCTATAATATGTTTTTATCTCATCCCTTAAGTGTAACTTTCAAAAGCCCTGTGAACATTTCCATTACTCATTGCCTGTTGTATTCTGAATAGTGTAATTGAGGTCAGAAAATTATGTGATGAAAGCATGAGGTCTGAAAAACCTGCAATTCATCAACACAAAAGAATTGAAAAGACAACACAAACAACTTTCCCTAAGCAAATGATGTGCTTGTTCATCAGGAAAAAAAGGTTAACAGAAGTTCTCCTCTTTTGAGAAGAAAAACTAAATCCTTTAAAGTTGTAAGTGTGATTTCATGCCATAAGTTTTTAATTTTCTTAACTAATAAAATGAAGAAATGCATTCAAAGAGATTATATCCATGACCACACTAGAGAGAGAAATAATAATCTGACTGATGTTTTTACTTTGTAACCAATTGGCTGCGCTGTGTAAATCTATCTAAAATGATTTACTTGGGAAATACTAAAATGAAAATTATGCAATTTCAATAATCATAATCTTTCATCACATTTTTTGTTTGCCATTCTTTCTCTAGTTTTTTTTTCTCTTCTCTGCCTTTTCACTTTGTCCCTAAACTGCCAGAATCAGTAAATGTTATAGGATAGTGTAAACGTACATTTCTAAACCCTAAAGCATAAATAGGAAAAGAATCACATTCAGTCTGGTCTCTTAAGACAAAAGAGACTTCTCAATAGTACTTAACACTAACAAGTGATTAATATAATGAAGAAACTACAAAAATAATTGTTGACAACTAAAGCAGATAATAAATGTTGTAAACTATATAAATTGTGAATATAATTCTTATTAAAATTACATTAAAAACAAGGTGTCTCTAAATAAAATTAAATTTTTGATAATTTCTAAACTGAAATTGACTCAGATTAATGAAATCATAGTCTGGTTAAGGAAATTATTTTCTTTTGTATTTACCATGGATTAGTTGGATAATCTCTCTGCAAATGAGATTCCTATAATTTCATATCAGCAGCTCCACATTTTGGATTTCTTTCCCACCCCTTTGTGGAAGAAATTTTGGTTAAATATCCTTTATTACCATTCAGTTTATGCTATACTCTTACATATTGGTCTGTGTCATTTGAATTTTATTATACTAAACAGCGTTAATCCCTAAAAGAATGGAAGGGTTTAATTTGTAGAATAAGTTAAAACATACAATGTTAATAAAATTCCGAAATGTAAGTGTCAAGCAAAATGTGATATAAGTGTATGAGGTAATTATTCCAAAAAAATTATCTCTACCTACAAAAATAAATTACTTGATTTTTTGGTTGTTATATTTTAAAGTGTTAAGAATATCTAGAGATATGGAATGCCAGGGAGAAATGAATGCTAAATGAATTACCACTTCTGATTTTATGCCCAGGACATTGTTTCCACTTCTTCTGAGGCCCTTTAATATATTATACGGTAACAATATATCTGCCAGCTTTTAATATATCCATGGCTAGGATCAAGAATTCATAAACACCTAACCAAATGCTATTTTCAGGTACTCAGATAAAAGATTTGAACACAGACTTGTTACTTTTAGCCATTTTGGGGGTTACATGTACTGAATAGTGTCATATAATACAGACATACACACAGACCTCTATTCATATTCACCCAGGGCCTGTGAATGTGCCCTTATTGGAAACAGAATCTTTGCAAATGTAATCAAGTTAAGATGAGGTCATACTGGAGTCGGGTGAGCCTATAATCTAAAAGTCTGACATTCTATAGAATAAAGGTAGGACACCGAAACACACCAGGAGAAAGTCACATGGTGATGGAGAGAGAGACTGGAATGATGTGTCCACAAGTCAAGGAATGCCATGGACCACTAACAACAGCAAACATCAAGGAAAAGCATGCAACAGTTTCCCCTACAATCTTCAGAGGGGGTATGGCCCTGCCGACATCTTGATTTCAGACATCTAGCCCCCAGAACTGTAACAGAATACATTTCTGTTGTTTTAAGGCACCGAGTTTACAGTGATTTACCTCAGTAGCCCTGGGAAACTAACATATATAATATTTTTTAAATTTCTTTTTTTTTCTTTCTCTTAATAGCAATGATGTACACATTTTTATTTGCAGGCTATATCATAATAGTTATCTTTGCAGACAAGAAACCTCAGAAGAAATGGAGGTTTCTCCATGAAGTCCACTTGGGTCACCTCCTTTAAGAAGTCCCCCAATCCCTGTGACTTGAGCAGTTTTTAGTATCTCATGTCATTTGGTACAACTGCAATTTTATATTTGAATTTGTCTCACTCACTTGGAGAGAGGCCCCATGAGAACAGATATTTGATTTGCTTCTGCTTCCTGTCTCCCCAGCTTCTAGCACACTTTGTGTCTCTAGTAGGGAGAAAAATGGGAAACAAATGAATACTAATATCTTCTGCTGTCTCCAATCATAACTTCCCATTTTTCCCTTTGAATCACATAGGCTTTTTTTAGAACTTCTCTTTACTTACTTCCTTTCTACAACTCTTATTATTCTGCATCATAGGGATTCTTAAGAAAGGTTAGGGAGGGTATATTTTTTCTAAAATAAATATACCTGACTTCCTTCCCTCCTACCTCAGTACCATTCCTCTGGGAGAGAGGAACACAGATCTTTTGTTGTTTTTGTTTTTAAAATCTCTTTGTGTTCTTTATACATCCAGTTCAATTCTCTTCCTCTCTGGTAGAGGAGATTAGAGGAAAACAGAGCACCTGGTATAGAGCCCTAGAGTTCCAGCACTTTCTAGTAAAATAAAATTAAGCAGAATTGTTCATTCACTGCCCCTCTACATGGCCATCAAAATATATCCTGATTCACACGATTCAGTGCTCAAAAATATTTCTCTGCACTGAGATACTTAGAGGCATGCCTGGTTATATTTTATATATTTCTTTTAATTTTCATTTCAAAGTGGATAAATATACTCTTCAATCAGCACATTTTATTCAGTTTCTAAATAGTAAATTAACATAAATTTCCATACTTTAAACATATTTTTTCCTAAGAAAAGAAAACTTTTAAGAAGCGGATTATTATTTTAGGGACATTAGAAAATTAAAGAACATATTTATAAATTTAGAGAATAACTGTGAGAAATGATAAAATTGTCTCCGAAATGAATCTCTATTTTTGCTAAAATAAGTATAAAAATGCATTGAGTTTGTACAAATGGAAGCGCAGTAAATACAAAAGCACAAGAAGAACATCTTATCCAATAACAGATATTATCTGTACCAAAAAAACTACCTTACCTTGTGAGTTTAAAATATTTATTGGACTTGGAAACAAGAAAACTTTCTTGAGTGTTTCATTGTCAGTAAACCCAAGAAATTACATTGCTTCAAATCAACAATGATCTTATCACAACTAATCCCCACTTTTTTCCAGTTCTTATTCTACAATAACAGAAAATTCAATCTTCAGGTCTATGAGGAGTTGTAGGTCAAACTCAACAAGTATAAAGGTGGTTCTCAAAGCTCTAAGTCTGGAAATGATAAAACCCTACAACCTGATTGTTTTTAAATTAATTTGCATTGTGTTTATTGCCATATCCTCAGAGTCATGGGTGTCTTTTATTAAGCCTTGAATTAAAGATTGATAGATCACTAGATATCAAAATTAATTGTTCTAACAGATCATTCTAGGATACTAACTATGCCTTGTAAACCATCGTATCACAGAGTACAATAAAGTAGTAAACTATGGTTTATTTCATAATTACATTTATTTAGGTCAGTTTTAATATGACTTTTTCAATGACTATGAGGCTTTTCAGTGACTCACCTACTGCCAGGCAAAGACTTACAGAAAAGTAAGGCTAGAAGCACTGCATTCATACAGACATTGCCTTTCCTGGACGTTTTATTTAATTTAGTCATGTGCAAACATGCACAGTAATAGTACGTGTGGCACTTAATTTGAATGCTAATGTTTCCAAACATAACACTAACTCGTAGTGAAGATCATTATGGGTCTGTTCTCTCCAGTGAACAATAAGGCTTGTGCTCTTCTGTTTCAAATCAACGTTATTCTCAAGGACGGCCTTTATCACTTCTATCTCCATTCAGTAGCATATTTTAATTGCTTATTCTCTTCTGGTTTCTTTCTCCTTCATCTGTCTTCCAGCTTTTTGTTATTTTGCATATAGGGTGATGAGTTTCAGAATAGAATGTAGAATATATCTGATTTTACTGAATGGCAGCTAATATTCTTAAACAAAGTTTAAATAAAGCATATGCTGAATGAAGAATACTAAAATGGCTCTAAAGCATATACTTCCGAAAATATAAGTAAGGCTTCCAACACAATTTTCTCCTGCGTCCTTGAGCAACTAAGCTATTTCAGCGTCCACATATGGATGCCAGGAATGTGGCCAAGTATCTGTCATTCATGTATCTTCATAATTTTTACATATCAAGGTATTACCTGCATTATTAGTAATTTTATGTATTTTATTAGATTCAATTTTAAAATGTAAATGCTTATTTAAAAAGGAATCATATCATTACAGAAAATGGAAATTCATAATCAACCTAAAAAGAAATACAAAGAAAATAAACCTATGATATTAAATTTTAAATGAATTTTAAATCCCCATAACTAGAAGATAAGCTCTATGAAGGCAAGAATTTTGTCTATTTTATTCACTGTCCCACCCCAAGCACTTACAGTAGTACCTGGCATATACTGAATACTCAGTAAAAATATATTGCATAAATAAAGAATAAACATATTAGAAGGTAAATTAAAAATATTAATCAGTTTTGTGCTTTTCTATTTCACAGGGATAATTTCATAAATCTGAAGGTTTTTTTCCCAATAAATTCTTATTCATCTCAAGGCAGAGGAAGTTCTTACAAAATATGATAGAAACTGGTATTTGTATACAGTATATATATATATATATATATATATATATATATATATACATATATATATATGAATGGTTATATGCTTATTCACTGCAATATGTTAATCTTTGGTAGTGAGCAGGATTTTATAATGTTATTGCTTAAGGTTACATTGTCCTAATGTTATTATTGTATAAAGTTCAACAATGCAATTTCCAAATTGACAAAAGTTCTAGGGCAGCGCTTTTCTCATTTGAATGCAAATAGAATCACTAACAGAAATTTAAATAATACTGATGCCCGGGTTTCACAACTCCAGGTCAGTCAAATTATAATCTACTAGAAATAAGGCCAACCATCAACAACGTTTTTTAAAAGTTCCCAAATGATTAAAATTGTGCAGAAAGTGCTGAGAGCTACCAGTCTAGGGTGATAGCAGTGAACACCCACTTGTCTATGTAGAATATGACCCCTCCAGTCTTGTGCTTTTAAAATCTATCTTACGTTTATGCAACCCAACTTTGCCATGTTTTATCAACGTTGAAAATAATTTCTTTGGTTTCCATATATACAGTTTTTAAAGCTATCCTTATTCAAAACTATCTTCATAAAAAGCAATCCTTCACTTTAGTTTGTTATACAGAACTTCTATTAAAAACCCTTCAACCATCTCTAATGTTTTCGGAACTAAAATTTTTGAATTGATTTAGAAAATAATGTTTATTTCCTGTGAGACACAAAGCTTCCTTTTCTCACTCCTTCTCTTGGCCTCAGGATTAGTAAGGATAGCACGTAAATTATGCACTGCATAACATAACAGTTAAAACATATTTCAGATGTGATAATGTGACAGCAGTGCAGCCCACAGTTGTGCCAACATGATCAGATAAGGCAGAAAAATATCCTAGGTTGCCAATATCTTAAGAAACATTAAATCAATGGTTTCAATTTAGGACCAAAGTGGTGAAGAGTGCCTGATGAAGGTGCGTATCAAAGGGAAGTGGCGGAGCTGCATTCACGGAAATTCAGTTCTCCTACACCAACTGCAAGATCCATCATTTGGATGATGCTTTGTTTTGGTCTCATGTAAATTTATTTACCCACACATTATACCATGTTATTTCAACAGGAAATCTGCTTTTGTGGTTTCCATAAGGGATTTATGAACCATTCTTATTTAAGGACACCTAGTGAAACAGCAAAGATGTATATTAGAACAATGGGGGAAAAAACCTAGATCTGTAATTAAAATCAAAAAACTGAAACAGAAAGTAAAACGGCCTTACTATATATGAAGGTTAACATTTCCCTTGGTAAGGCATGAAACCATATGTTATTTGATTTCTCCGTCTCCACGTGTAATTGACAACCAGTTCTTAAACAATACCTCTTTCCAAAGTGTTTTTGCCTATCCCAGGTTTATAGTCTTACTGCATCACCTCTTTTGGGCCTTAGGTATTTAAGCTTGGATTATAACTAGAGCCTTTGGAGTTTCCGCTATGGTACAGTGGAAATGAACCCAACTAGTATCCACAAAGATGCGGGTTTGATTCCTGGCCTCATTCAGTGGGTCAGGGATCCGGCCTTGTTGCTGTCTGCAGCCCAGATTCAACCCCTGGCCTGAGAATTTCCATATGCCTCAGGTGTGGCCCTGAAAAGCAAAGAGGAAAAGAAAATTTAAATTAAAGAAAAAAAAAACAAAAAAACTAGAGCCTCTGAACTTGTCTTCTTAATTTCTTTCCTCCTATTCATTTTTTAAGTACATTACTGGCATGTTAATTTATTTTTTTTGTGCTTTTGCCTTTATCTAGAGCCGCACCCATGGCATATGGAGGTTCCCAGGCTAGGGGTCTAACAGGAGCTGTAGCTGCGGGTCTTCACCACAGCCACAGCAACGTGGGATCCGAGCCGCGTCTGCAACCTACACCACAGCTCACGGCAACGCTGAATCGTTAACCCACTGAGCAAGGCCAGGGA
Source organism: Catagonus wagneri (assembly GCA_004024745.2). Lineage (NCBI taxonomy): Eukaryota > Metazoa > Chordata > Mammalia > Artiodactyla > Tayassuidae > Catagonus > Catagonus wagneri. The sequence goes on along the minus strand of PVHT021183693.1, from coordinate 31,009,299 downwards.
TTGAACCCGCAACCTCATGGTTCTTAGTCAGATTCATTAACCACTGAGCCACCACGGGAACTCCAAGATTAATATTTTTTAAGTCCATTATTATCATGTTGTCGAGGTAAAAATCTTTTCCTATCTATCAACAACATAAAAGCCAAAAATCTATCATCTGACATTTCAAACTTGACCTGATTTTATTCTCAACAAATTGTCCATCAAAACATTTTCTTCCTTCTCTTTTCTAATTTTTTTTTTCTTTTTTGGCCACCCCACGGTATATGGAGTTCCTGGGCCAGGGATCAAATCCGAGCCACAGTGGCCACCTATGCCACAGCTGTGGCAATGCTGGACGGATTCTTTAACTGACTATGGCAGGCCTGGTATCGAACCTGCATCCTGGTGTTGCAGAGATACCACTGATCCTGTCGTGACAGAGCAGAAACTCCTCTTTTCTAATTTATTAAACATAGAGATGCCACATTAAACTGTTTTTATGGAACAAAGTGTAAATTTATTTCTACCGTCATATAATGTAAAATGTGAAGCCAGAAAAAATTGAAATTAAGTCCTAATTATTGGTTGTGTCCCCTCCCAAAAAAATTCATATGTTGTAATGCTCAGTCCTTATACCTCAGAATGTAACTTTATTTGGAAATAGGGCCATTGCAGATGTAATTAGTTAGGATGAGTGTCGGCTTATTGTCCTTATAAAAAAGGGAAATTTGACACAGACACATGAACACACACACAAACACACAGATACACACATGCACAGAGGGAGAACTTTATAGTATAATAGATGTGGTTTTATAGTCAAAAAGACCCTAACAGGGCTCTCTGATGATTATTGTTTTTTATGGTAGAAAACACCCAGATACTAATTCTGAAAGGCCAGATATACCATTTATTTTTTTTAATTAAGAATGAACATTTTATTATTATATTTATTTTATTAGAGTTTGCAAATATTCTTTAAATTCTCTATTTCTACACATGAATTGTTGGACCATGAAGGCCCATTCATGAATGTATTTGTATTAGCCATAATATTCTAACTACCAATGATCAGTGGCCACAGTGGTCATAGGCAGTGCATTAATTTTGCAAAATTTGACCAGATGATCAAGTGTTTGGTCTGAAATAATGAAGGAAGTTCTTCATTTCTATTTGGAAGAGTCCTAACTCCTATAGTCAGAAAATGCAAGACAGCTACATCATCTTCATTCTCTTAAAAGCCTAAATCTAGTTTCATGTGTCTAGAGTGCACAATTTGTCCATGGGGAAAGAAATACTCCCTACTGATCTTTGTTCACTGGTACTCAAAAATTTTTAATTTAGTAGCCTGTAATTAGGAAGTAATTTGCTCCCAACACTAATGAAGTTATAACTCCAAGCCATGTTGAAACACTGTAAATGAAGCAGTTTTATGAATGAATCACTAATCAGAAAATATTTCTAGCTCAAAAAACTTTAGAGACGGAGTTCCATTTGTGGCTCAGTGGGTAACCAACCCAGCTAGGATCCATGAGGTTGTAAGTTAGATCCCTGGCCTCACTCAGCAGCATTGTCCTGAGCTATGGTGTAGGTTGCAGATGCAACTCGGATCCCGCGTTGCTCTTGGCTGTGGCATTGGCCTACGGCTACAGCTCTGATTAGACCCCTAGCCTGGGAACCTCCATATGCTGCAAGTGCGGCCCTAGAAAAGACAAAAAAAAAAAAGATCCAGCATTGCCATGAGCTGTGGTGTGGGTCACAGATGCCGCTCAGATCTGGTGTTGCTGTGGCTGTGGCGAAGGCGGGCAGCTACAGCTCTGATTGGACTCCTAGCCTGGGAACCTCCATATGCCTCAAGTGTGGCCCTAAAAAGCAAAGAAAAAAAAAAAAAAAAAACTTCAGAGAAACTTCTACACTGTCCAAATGCTAAACTCCATATTAATTAAGTTATACTACCTAGCGTTAGCAAATAACAATTTCAATTTGAGTACAAGATTATTCAGATTCTAACTATAGGCTAATTCTACAATTTAATAGTAAAGATAATATATAATGATCAATGCACTATGAGAAATAAATGTAAAAAATTTAGCTTTGTTAACGTAGTGATGATCAAGTAAAAGTATAATAATTTAGATAAATATATTGAGAATATGTATATATTTATATATGTAAATATACATCTACATGTTAAACAGGGAATGTCAAGTAATTTCTAATAGTAATCTATATAATCAAAAGTTCATATATTTGTAGAAATTGCAATTTTTATTACTTTCTATATAATATATATTTTAATCTTTTAATATTAAGTTGATTAGTAACCTACTTAGTATTCAAACATATATTTTTATTTTTAAAAGTGACTTATTTCGTACAACCAAAAAACAAATTTATAGATGTCATAGTCGCTAATCAGTTATTAACAACTCCATAAGAATTCTGATTTTGACACACTACAATTTCTCAAAAACTTCATTTCAAATCTGATCCTAAATAATCATCAGTGATAGCATTCTGCTTTCACTGTACCAGCATTAAAAAATGAAAGCCTGGATTTCCCATCATGGCTCAGCAATAACAAACCCGACTAGTATTCATGAGGTCATAGGTTCGATCCCTGGCCTTTCTCAGTGGGCTGCAACATAGGTTGCAGACAGGGCTCAGATCCCGTGTTGCTGTGGTTGTGGTGTAGGCCACGACCCCTAGTCTGGGAATTTCCATATGCTGAGGGTACAGCCCTAAAAAGACTAAAAAAGTAACAAAATTAAAAAAATAAAAGGCTACTTTCATGGAGTCATGTTATCCAAAGTTTAAAACCATAGAGCTAGAAAATTTAAGTTCACATTTTATGTCCAAGATTCTAGGGAGACTGTGCCCACTTGATGGTCACAGTTCACGTTTACTTCAAAAGGTTTTCTTGAAACCGAGAACATTGCTAGAGACAAAAACAATCCTGATGTATCCTGATATTTGCACTCCGCGGGGGTTCAGAATGAACTTCTCCAAAATGGGTCACTTTAGCATGCAAAATATTTTGAGCTGAAGACAATAGAGATCCAAAACTCTCAGGGAGAGCTTTTTATCTCCCTCTCAACTGCCTAAAAGAACTTAGGAAGAGGGTCTGTTCCAGGAAGAGAGCTATCACCACAGATAATTACAAAGAGCATGGGCTAGGTGTGGCAAACTGGGGAAAGCTCAGCAGAGCCTATTTGCTCAAAGTCCTCTCTGTGTCCTATTGTCTCTGCAGGGCATGAAAAATACTTGCTTATCAAACATTTGCTCTTCTCATCTCCTGTGAATTGTCTTCCTTCCCTTTCAAGTCCCAGAACCCTACCCCATCTTCTTAGCTCAGAATGGCAATAAGCCTCAATTGCCTGACTGTTAGGGGGCCCCTTAATATTTGTCTTTGTGGGACTCCTGTATGTGTAACAATTAAACTTGTTTTTCTCCCATTAATTTGTCTTGCCCATGTAATTAAGAGACCAGCCAAAAGAACCTAGGAAGGTCCAGGGACATTTTTCCTCCCTTACAATACAAAGATGGCCAGAGACACTTAAAGAATGATTTATATTCCCTAACATCTGTGAGTCACTTCTGAAATCATTATCTCATTCCATCATTTCTACCACATAGCTCTGTAATTCTTCAAAATCTATGATTCTATTCAATTCAAATCTGATTAGCAATGAACATGGCCTTTAATCTTCATCAGATTAATTAGCATTTTCAATCTGAGTCTGAATACAAAACAATGTCCTTGTTTTGCTTTTCTGTTGTTGTGTTTTTCCCCCAAAGTTCCAAGTTCAATGTGCTCAGATGTCATAATACATCTATATGGAAGCATGATCTTATAAATCATCAGTGTTCAGTGAATTAGAATTCCCAAAACATTGCTTAATTCTAAAAAGCCAGTGATCTGAGGAGGCTGCTCAATATATACTTTCTAGAAGTTTCTACCATCTCACCAAATGGCTGAGTTAAAGTAAAGTACCTCTCCAAATATTCACCAAATTTTGACTGCTAAAGGTACATTGAGAAAGACTTCTTGTTCTTCAATTACATTTTATGAACTCTCCAGTTGAATAATGTATGAAATCTGGACACAGCAGAGCCTTCTCCTTGTTCTTGAAAAATCTTTCTCCCTTCACTTGTAAGTGCCTGACCTATGGTGAGTGCCCTCAAATTTTCTGTGTTCAAATTCCTTACAGGTTGGCATTTAGGAACTTATAGCTCATTTGTGATTGCTCATAATAAAAAAAAATCTGAGCATTAATTTGTATTTCTCTTTCTCTATTTCTATGACTTTCAAACTTAAACATTCATCAGAATCAGCTGAAAAAAGATTGCTAGGTCCAACCATCAGAGTTTCTGATTTATTAGCTCTGTGGGTAAGGCCTGAAAATTTGGATTTCTAACAAGTTGCCAGGTGATACTGATGCTACTATTCCTAAAACACACTTAAAGAACCACTGCTCTATCTGTAACAAAAAATTTCAAGCAGTCTACCCTCAAGAGTCAGTCCAAATTTGGCAGACTAGCAACCAATTTCTGATACCACTGGAAAATTGCCTACAAATGTACACACTCAGGCAGTCCTTTGCTACCATTTGATCTCTGTTTGACCAAAAGAAATATTATAATTCTCCACAGTAAATTTCCATAGTTAAATCTAACATATTGTAATATACAGCAATCAATAAATGATAAACAGGTTTTGACCAATCTTCTTTTTATATTTTGATAATTTATTTGTGTTGTTTCCAAAGGGGTTAAATGACTAATACCTTTTTTTTTATCTCAAGCAACTTTTTCACAACATATTTTACACAGCGTAATCATTATGGACTTATAAATAACTTGCTTAGGGTAACACAGCACATTAAGTGATGGGAAACTGACTTAAACCTAATTTTGTTTGGTTATTCTATAAGATACATAACTGTACAAATATCATTAGCCTATTTATAATTTATGCATTATGAAACACTGATCAGAACTTACAGTTTTTTTCAAGATTTTCTGCAAAGACCTAAAGTTTTCCAGAAGACTGTGGTTTGGGGATGGGGTGCACTAAACTAGTCCTTGATGGATTTTCCCTCTTCCCACCAGCCTGGCTGCATTCACACAGTACTACCTTTATTTTTATTCTATACTAAAGGATATGATAATCCAAGTTGAATGAAAATGAACTATTTTATGAGTCATCAAAATTTATACTAAACACCCAGGAAAATGGTTTGAATAGCACTCTATCTTGAAATAGGACTAAAATTTATTTTACATTAAAAAATAGGCAATTAGGAGTTCCCTTTGTGGCTCAGTGGTTAACGAATCCGACTAAGAACCATGAGGTTGTGGGTTCGATCCCTGGCCTTGCTCAGTGGGTTAAGGATCTGGCGTTGCCGTGAGCTGTGGTGTAGGTTGCAGACGCGGCTCGGATCCCGTGTTGCTGTGGCTGTGGCGAAGGCTGGCAGCTACAACTCCTGTTAGACCCCTAGCCTGGGAACCTCCATATGCCGCAAGTGCGGCTCTACATAAAGGCAAAAAGATAAAAAAAAAAAATAGGCAATTAATGTTTTTATAAAGAATAACAAATTAAACTTCTATAGAGTTTTTAAAAATTTTTGATGGCAAGACACCTGACTTTTGTAACCTAACACTTAACTTTTACATAATTAACATGAGAAAGCCTCTTCAATAATATTCAAAACTCTCATCAATTTTTTCAAAAGTCTCTCAGTTCTTTCACAAACGTACCTAGCAGTCTTTTTATTTATTTATTTATTGGTCTTTTGAGGGCCACACCCATGGCATATGGAAGTTCCCAGGCTAGGGTCAAATCAGAGCTGAGCTGCTGGCCTACAGCCACAGCAATGCTAGATCAAAGCCACTTCTGCCACCTGCACCGGAGTTTATGGCAACACCAGATCCTTAATCCACTGATCAAGACCAGGGATCGAACCCATGTCCATGGATCCTAGTCGCGTTTGTTACGGCTGAGCCACAATGGAAAATCCCCTAACAGTCTTTTTGAAATAGCTATCTTAATATTATTTTGACTCCCTTTTGTGGACAGATTTTATGATTACCACATACAAAACAAAACTTCAAAAAGAGATAAAGACACGCATGAGAATTAGGAAACTAAAGGTTGGGTGTGTGGTGCAAAGGGAAATAGTAAAACCTGTGTGATGTGGTAGTGTGTATTAATTTTTTTTTCTTTATTTTATAATGTTTTGACATCTTGGGGCCTTGCTAATCCTGGATAGGCTGCCTACTCCCACCAAAGCCAGCTAATTCCTAGAAACAGCAAACAATGTGCCTGCCAGCATACCCTTGATAGGCAAGCCAACCAATTCAAAGCCCATGTCTCCAGCCAACTCCTTTATCTGATTCTCCCACATTGCACCAGTATTTCCCCTCCCCTAAACACCCCAGAGTCAGGTATCAGATAACTAAAAACCATTCCTATAACCCAGAGTCCACTACATTATTTATACCAGTCAATTCTAGATTGTTTTCCCTGCCCCACCTTCCCTTTCTCTTGAAACCACAATATAGAATTTGGGCCATGCTGTCCACTCACTCTGCCTCCTGATTGAAGGGGTTCAGAATGATGCTCCCAAAATATTCCACTTTAGCACATGGATTACATTGGACTAGAGACTATCAAGGCCTCAAAGACTCAGGAAGCATTTTTTTTTCTCTTAAAAGAAATTAGATGAGGAGAAGCCTGGCCCAGAGAGAAACCTATTACCATTTATCTGAATGACCTGTCTATATGTACGGCAGACATCTAATTCCCAAACATCTGCTCTTTTACTGTCCTGTGAATTACCCTCCCCCACTTTGAAGCCCCTGACCCCCAACCCATTTCTTAGCTTAGGATGGCATATAGGCCTCAACTTGCCCTTGGCTTATGTTTTCATGTGGGTTCCTGTACATCAGTAATTAATTTATTTTCTTATGTCAATTTATTTAATAGATCAGCCAAAAGAACCTAGAAGAGTAAAAGAAAAATTTTCCTCCCCTGTATGATCCAACTTGGTTTTCCCTATGTGGCCCTTCAGGGCATGGCATGCCTTCTTCTCTTGGAAAGTGTGAGTAATAAAATTTCTTTCAATGGCATTGACCTCCTCATGCTGTCCATCATTCATCACTCAAAATTAAATCACAGTTTTCAATTAGACATAGTGGAAATAAATGTTCTCTACCAGGTCATTATTGACCAATGGCTTTATATGTAATTTGATGACTTTGCCAATAGCACCTATATCAAGTTCACAAAATTATGTACTTGCTGCAAGGTTAAGATTTTACACTTTCAATTTAATTATGTAATGTAGTCAGACATAAACAATATTAGATGGGGAGACTGATAAGGTTTGACCTTGTTAGGTGACCTTATTAGATGATCTTATAATTCGACCTGACAAGACTGACTTTTTGATGAAGAGAGGAAGAGTTGTGTTAAACTAAGAGGGTTATCTGAGATGGAATCAAATATGTAACCAGTTCATTGAAGAATACTTTTACTGTATAATAGTCATTTCCCTATCTAACTCACAGTGGCAAAATCATAAATAATGTAATCTCAGATAACCAGGACCCCCTATCTACACTCTATGTACTGTGAAAAATTTAAATTTATAAAGGACATTTCCATTTGTAAAGGTATGTCCAAGCCAGGAAGAGAATTATGCCTAGAGACAACTCTTCGCCCACCAGAAACTCCATTTACCATACGTTTCTCCCTTTACCTTCCCATAATTCCCTCTCTCTCCACCAGAAGGCTAAGACCCCTTTTCCACTGTTTAGCCTGAGATGGTGTATAAGCATCAGTCATCTGACCACTGCCCATGGTCACATTTCACTATAAAACTCCCATATATACAGAATTGACAGCTTTTTTCTTTCCTTGTTGATCTTTTATTAATTTGATGTGAAGGCCCCAGCCACTGAACCTAGGAGAGTAAACGGAACAAAATCTGTGCCGCACCCCCACCCCCACCAATAGTCCCAATGGGCATGAGGAAAACCAAGATAACATGCAGTTACTATTTTACCATTTTGAAATTTTAAAGAGAAAAGGCAAGTTTTTGTTGTCATAATTTAAGGCTTGTTTAATCTAGAATTTTCGCTGGGCTTTATTTTTATTTTATGAATTAATAAATATAAATTTCAAATAAATCTTCAGTTTTAAACACCATTTAATATCAGTGTATTACATTAATTTCTGAGGGCTGCAGAATTTTTAAAATGCAGTTTTGAAGATATAAGGGATGTGATTAAAACTGCTAATAAGTAATCTGAAAATATAAGACACAACACATATTAAACCTATAATTAAGTGAGAGAGAATTACCTATATCATAAAAATAAGCCTAGTATGCATTAAAATGTGTCTCCATAAATATAATACATTTTGATAACCCTAAGTAGCATCATTAGAAAATGTTTCTTTCATTAATCAAATATTCTAATTAACAAAAGTCATATATATCCTAAATATTAGTATATTTTAAATAGACTAAAGAGTCACATCCATAATAAAACTATACTTATAATAATTTTATCTTTCCTTTTTGATTTGGAAACTGTTTCATGATTCTCTCAATGCTTTGAGTTACCATTATAATTATCATTTTTGATTTATGCATCCAATCAACAAATGCCTCTGGCATGACATATATTATACAAGGTTCTGGAAATACAACCACAAATAAAACAAAACAGTCTCTGCTCTCGAGAATTTTACCGATCTGCTCAAGGGGCAGATAATTAAATAGGAATGATAATACAGAGTGATATTATGTGCTATAATGAAGGTAAGCTGGAATAGCCTGGAGAGACCAGAGATGATTTCCAAAAGAAGAAGACAACTGAAATGAGTAGGATTTGAAAAGCCATTGTGGTCTGTGGAGTCAGAATTAAAACAGAGTATAGCTGGCCCCCGAAATGGGGTAGTGGAACACAGAAAGCCAAACTGGTCACAAGAAGTCAGATCATAAAAAGCTTCTGTGGCTGTGAAGAGTTCAGCCATTATCCTGAAGTAATGGGGAGTCACTGAAAGACTTTTAACAGAGATCTAAAATGATGAAAATTGCTGAGTAACAGAGGTAGAACATCACTTGATTAAGATTTTTGGAATCCCAAATGCTAGTAAATGTATCAATTCACTAGTAATATGGGCATTTGTATCAGGGTATGATTTATTCTCTATCATCCCTATCCATTAAATTTACAATATGTTTCCTTGTCTTTTAGGTAAAAAATGCATTTCGATTGGCTCAGATTTCTATATCATTATGTATCTTACATATTTTATTATATTATTTATAAAATGCTTGTATAATATGAATAAACAAGATTTCAATCATAGCATACTGTCGTCTTTTATTACAATATCGTGATCAGTTGAAGAATATACAGGTTTGAACAAATAAGAAAAATTTAGAGGACTCAAGAGCAGAGCATAAAAATTCTTTGAAGAAAATAAGAGTTATAAGAAAAGGTCAAAAGAGCCAAAACCAATTTACTGCTAAATTCTAAAGAATGTCTTAGAAACTGTCTTAAAACATACTTTTTCTTTTTTGGATTAAATAGGCAACATCTCTTCTGGGTGATCATAACTCCTCCCCCCTTCTATCCTTTCACCCAGAAAGAAAGAAAAGAAAAAAATTCTGATCATCCATGTGAATTATTTCCTGACTAGCAGAAATAGAAAGAAAATAAAATTATTTATCATCAGACATTTTCTGGTTAATGTTTCATTTTAAGATAAATTAATAATTTGCCTACACTAAATACATCATATACACATACCTCCAGGGAAATTACTATATCATTTCTCAGCTTTTCTTAAGCCTCTTTGATTCCAAACTGTAATTGGTTCCTTTTCTGAATTATTGCTATAATAGGGTTTCATAATATTCTGGAATAATTTATAATTAAAAATTAAACTATATTTAAATACTACTGATTTTTTTTCTTTTTTTGGCCACATTCACAGCATGTGGAAATTCCTAGGCCAGGGATCAAACCCACACCACAGCAGCTCCCCAAGCCGCTGCAGGGACAAATACCAGATCCTTAGCCTTCTGTGCCACAAGAGAACTCCCTAATGATAATTTTTAAGGTTTTTATCTTGGCCATATTAGGAAAAATAAATTCACCTTCCAAGGTTTATTCATGACAATGAATTTTTACTGTTTTTAGAAAAAAGCACGTGTTTTAACATAAGTATTAACCAGGCAAGGTTAATTCTCCTGCTCATTGCCATGTATACCAAAAAAACAGCAATTAGTAAATGACTTCTTATACTTCACAATACTCATTTTGATAGCTATGAATCTCTAAAAACATTCCTTTAAAAAATTATATTATAGAAAAGCGAGAGTAAGCTCTGAACAAATAATTTTGTGTCTGATAAGATCCTCAACTAGCATGTAGGCCTCTCTTCAAGTCCTTCGACCAATATAACTAAAAACTGATATTAGAATTGACTAAATAATTTGAAATGATATATATGCAAAAGAGACAAGAGGGAAATTTTCAAATTAAAAGTTTCAATCAATTCTAGGAGTTCCCTTGTGGTGCAGCAGGTTGGGGATCCAGCAATGCCACTGCAGCAGCTTGAGTTGCTGCTGTGGCACAGGTTCAATATCTGGCCTAGGAACTTCCAAAGGCCACAGTTGCAGTGAAAAAAAAGGGAAAAAAATGGAAAAAAATTCAACTCCACCACATTTTCTAAACAGACTGCCATGTTTGATGCTAAAGCAGCATAGGGTAGGGTTAAGAGCCCGAATTCTAATGCAGACTTCATGGTTTAAATTCTGATTGCCTCCACTTTCTTGTATGTCTGTGTGAGTTTAAAACCTCTCTGCATTTCACCTTCTATGCCTCAGTTTGCTCAACTGTAAAATGAGTATAATAATTGTACCTACCTCACCGGAAGGTTATGAAGATTTTGTGAATTAATACACGTAAAACATTTAAAACAGGCCTTGGCATATACTGAGATTGTGTGTTAAAAAAGCTTTGCTGGTCTCGATATTTTATAGAAATGTAATGTTTTGACCATAAAAAATGAAATCATTTTAACATTCTAGGAGTAAAATACTTGATTACAGGTAAGGCTGAATTTCAGCCCCTATGTACCTACAGAGCATTATAAGATGTTTAGACCTGATATATATTCTGAATAGTCCTCATCTCTGGTCACAGGTGGTACTATCTTCCAAGCAAAACTGACTTATCTTGGGTGAATATTTTTCAGCCAAGTTCTACAGAGTTCCTGGTGTTTTAAACTCATTCAGGATGAGAAAGGGGAGGGAGGAAAGCTGGGGCATATCAGAAACCTTTATTTTATATATTGTACTATAAACAAATGACTTCGCCTTAAAAAAGGGTCTTGCTTTAAATCAAACTGAAATTTACACCTCTGGAGGTTGCTTTTGAAAAGCATTTTGTACAAAATTTGTCAACCACTCTTGCAGCAGTTTATTTACAATACCTACACTACCTTTCCATTCTGATGAGACCAGATTCTTACCCTTTGACCTCAGATCTCAGATTTTTCTACCTTAAGCCTACCACCATATCTTTATGTGAAACGTTGCATTAATAACTTCAAATATGTATGAAAAATCATTGTCAGCTGAACAGTAATTTAGATAAGCACTCATGTTTGAGCTGCCCAGCAAGTGAGTAATTAAATGCTCTACAACTGCCAGCTATGTTATTTTAACTACATTATTTCAGTTATTTTCTTAATGAATATTTAGGGTATTATTGGTTCTATAGAGGAAGCTGGGGCTTTAGGTAAAAAGTTAAATAATAACCCAAGGTTTATACCACTAGGACTTGAGGCCAGCAATCTTCTCCCTATACTTTTACTGCTCTACTTTGCCTTTCATGAGGAGGGAGGGAGAAGACTCCCAAATATACTTACAAGGCAGACTGGAAAGGTATGTAATGGAAAGGGATAACCAAGTCTTCATTAGTTCTGTTCAAAGCTTAATTTTCCTCTCCTCCATTGAGGAAATATTTTAATAAATCTGAAAACATTAATCTTGAAAAAAAATCTGTTAATATTTTATGGTAATTTATTTTTTCATAGGCAAGAGAGCATATTTACAAAAAAGTTCCTATTAAATAATTTCATTCAAAGTTGTCATTAATGCAAGATTTTATATCCCATTTCTACTTAAAAGAGGATGATCATTCCATTGCTATCAATAAAAAAATCATTATAGTTGTTAATGATTATATAACATGTCCCAGGCATGGGGCTGCATCTTTTAAATTTACAATATCAATTAATCTCTAAACTGCACTAATTTACAAACGAAGAAATTAAAGCAGAGAAAGTTTATGCAACTTGATGAAGGTCACAGATTAGAAAGGTTTCACCTATGATCCAAACCCTACTGAGGTAGTTTTTCTCACGTAACCCTTTGTGCATCTTAGGTGGGGTTACTTCAGTGCCGCAGGTGTAATTTCGCACTGCTGAACCTGAACACCAAGTCTATATGTTTTTTCAGTGAGAAATCTCTTCACATTCTCCCTCGCTCCCAGAATTAAGAAGACCTAGCATCCAAGACTGCAAGACTTAAAATGTTGACTTCTGCTGCAGCTTGTGAAGAACCATAGGTCTATGTTTCACTGCTTCCAACAATTTGTTTGCTCTTGGATTCATGGTTTAGAATTAAAATATACCTGAAGGATGCTAGGTCACAGCAAAGTTAATTCTACTCTGCTATCAAATCTGTATTCTTGGCAACAGCGCACCAAGCACTAATTTTCTGAAGTAACCAACATCTCCCATATTGGATAATGTACACAAGACGGTGGAATAGAAGGACTGCAGCTCAACTTCGCTCTCAAAAAACAACAAAACTAGAACCAAACGCAGAGCAACCTTCAACCAAATGACTGTAAACTTCCAAAATAGATATTCTACACCAGAAGACAAAGAGAAGAACATATCAAGAGGTAGGAGGGGTGATTACGTGATAGAAGCAACCCCATACCTCCTGGGTGGGAAGCCCCACAGACTGGAAAATAACTGCATCACAGAGACTCGGCTACAGGACTGAGAGTTCTGAGCCCAACATCAAATCCCCACGCCTAGGGATCCGGCACAGGGAGAAAGTGCCCCCGGAGCATCTAGCATTGAAGGCCAGTGGGGCTTGTGTGCAGGAGCTCCACAGGACTGGGGGAAAGAGGAGACTCCATTCTTGAAAGGCACACACAGACTTTCACATACACTGGGTCCCAGGGCAAAGCAAAGTCTCCATAGGAATCTGGGTGGAACCTGATTGTAATTCTTGGAGGATCTCCTGGGAAAACAGGGGTGACTGTGGCTTGTTGTGGGGGAAATGCATTGGAGGTGAAGCTCTCCGGAATATTCATCAGCCTGCATTTCTCTGGAGGTGGCCATTTCTGGGAAAATCTGGTCCCTCCCATCAGCACCAAGAATCCCCAGGTCAAACAATAATCCAGGTGGAACCACAGCCCCACCCATCAGTAAACAGGCTGCCTAAAGACCCCTCAGGCATACAGCCAGCCTCTAATCGCATCTGGAGACAAAGCCCCACCCATCAGAGGGATAGAAATCAACCTCACCTACCAGTGGGCAGGCACCAGTCCCTCCCATCGCGAAGCCTACAGCAAGCCTCCCCACCCCATACCATTAGCCACAGGGGAGACAAACACCAGAACTAAGAGAGGCTACAACTCTATTGTCAGCAAAATGGTCACCACACCAAAAACCTATAAAAATGAAAAAACAGAAAACTATAACTCAGATAAGGGAGAAAGAAAAAAGCCCAGAAAAACAGCTCAGTGATGAAGAGATTATCAGCCTCCCAGAAAGAGACTTTAGACTGTTAATGCTGAAGATGATGCAAGACACTGGAAACAGACTGGAGGCAAAGATTGATAATTTATAGGAAACACTGAGCAAAGAAATACAAGCTGTAAAAATTAAACAAGAAGAGATGCAAAATACAACAGCTGAAATAAAAAATTCATTAGAAGCAGCCAACAGTAGAATACAGGATGCAGAAGAACAAATCAGTGAGGTGGAGGACAGATTAGTGGAAATCACTAATGCAGAAGAGAAAAGAGATAAAAGATTGAAAGGAAATGAGCAGAGTCTCAGAGAGCTCTGGGATAATGTTAAACGCACCAACATCCATATTATAGGGGTGCCAGAGGGAGAAGAGAGAGAGAGAAGGGGACAGAAAAAATATTTGAAGAGATAATAGCCGAAAACTTCCCTAATATGGGAAAGGAACCACTCAGTCAAATCCAGGAAGTGCAGCGAGTACCATATAAAATAAACCCAAGGAGGAACCCCCTGAGACACATATTAATCAAAATGACCAAAAATAAAGACAAAGAGAAAATTTTGAAAGCAGCTAGGGAAAACAAACAAATAACATGCAAGGGAACCCCAATAAGGTTATCAGCAGATTTTTGAGCTGAAATTCTGCAGGCCAGAAGGAAGTGGAATGATATACTTAATGTGATGAAAGGGAAAAACTTTCAACCAAGATTGCTTTACCCTGCAAGGCTCTCATTCAGATTTGAAGGAGAGATCTTCAAAAGCTAAAAGATTTTTGCAACACTAAACCAGCTTTACCTAATGGAACTTCTCTAGGCAGAAAAGATAAGGTCACAACCAGAAACAAAAACAACACAAATGACAAGGCTCACCAGTAAAGGCATATATACAGTAACGATACTAAATCATCCATGCACAATTATGCTACCAAAATCAGAAATCGTGAGAAGAGAGCACAAATGCAGGTCACTGGAGAAGCACGTGCAATTAAGAAACCAACAACTTAAAACAATCTCATTTATATGTAGACTCCTATATCAAAACTTCAGGGTAACTGCAAATCAAAAATCTACAATTGATGCACAAACAAATAAGAAAAATCAACTCAAATACAACATTAAAGATAGTCATCTTGTGAGAGGAGACAACAAGAAATAAGGGAAGGAAAAAAGAGCAATAAAAACCCCAAACAGTTAATACAATGGCAATAAGAACATACATATCAATAATTACCTTAAATGTTAATGGACTGAATGCCCCAACCAAAAGACATAGACTAGCTGAATGGATACAAAAACAAGACCCATATATATGCTGTCTTCAAGAGACCCACTTCACTTCTAGGGACACATACAAATTGAAAGTGAGAGGATGGAAGAAAATATTCCATGCAAATGTGTATCAAAAGAAAGCTGGAGTAGCAATACTCCTATCAGACAAAATAGACTTTAAAATGAAGAACATTTTAAGAGACAAGGAAGGGCACTACATAATGATCAAAGGAGCAATACAAGAAGAAGATATAACAATTTTAAATATCAATGCACCCAACATAGGATCACCACATTATATAAGGCAACTGCTAACAACCTTAAAAGGAGAAATCAACAATAACACCATCATAGTGGGGGACTTTAACACCCCACTTACAGCAATGGATTGATCATCCAGACAGAAAATCAATAAGGAAACACAGGCCCGGAATGAAGCATTAGATCAGATGGACTTAATAGATATTTATAGGACATTCCATCCAAAAGCAACAGAATACACATTATTTTCAAGTGCGCACAGAACATTCTCTAAGATTGATCACATACTGGGCTACAAATCAAGCCTTGGTAACTTTAAGAAAATTGAAATCATATCAAACATCTTCTCTGATCACAATGCTATACGACTGGAAATCAACGAGAAAAAAATGGCAAAAAATACAAACACGTGGAGACTAAACAACACGCTACTAAATAACCAATGGATCACTGAAGAAATCAAAGAGGAAATTAAAATCCTGTTGAGCTCTTATTTGTGGTGTGTTTTTCTTTCACCTGCTCCCAACTACTCCCCTAACATAAATTACACTAATAAGTGTGCACAGACACACATAAATATAGTATGTTAATATCATAAGTAATATATATGAATATAAAAAGTGGATATAAATAACTTAAGAAGTTGACACCTATAATAAAGGTTAAGAATACATATCAAGGATTTCCCTTCATGGCTCAGTGGTTTAACGAATTCGACTAAGAACCATGAGGTTGCAGGTTCGATCCCTGGCCTTGCTCAGTGGGTTAACGTTTCGGCATTGCCGTGAGCTGTGGTGTAGGTTGCAGATGTGGCTCGGATCCCACATTGCTGTGGCTGTGGTGAAGGCCGGCAGCTACAGCTCCTGTTAGAACCCTAGCCTGGGAGTCTCCATACGCCATGGGTGCGGCTCTACATAAAAGGCAAAAAGACAAAAAAAAAAATACGTATCAATATATATTCATGTATATATGAAAATATACAAATGTTAATATTGCTTAAAATGTTCACTATTTCTGAATTTACTTTAAAGAGCATATGTTACTTTTATAATTAGAGAAAACATTCTTTTTTAGAAATTCTATTCTTGTTACAAATATGTGTGATTAATTATAATTCTACTTTTTGGCATTTTTTGAATTTTTTGAATACTATATATTATAAATTTTATGTGGTATAAATTTTAGTATTAAATAAGGTTGCATTCTCTCTTTATATATTGATGTTATTAACTCATTATCCCAATTACAGCATAAAAATGGATTCACTTATTAAGTCTTGGTAAGTATATAAATGTTCACATATTTTAAAAGATTTCATACTAGAGGTTTATATAAAATTGGAAGGGATCTTAAACTGGTAATATAAAAATACAACCAAAATATGTTGTGAGAAGATAGAAATACACATATATGTAAATATATTTGTCTCTGCTCTCGGTTCCTGTTACAGAGCTAACATTCTTTGTGATTTCCTAAGTGCAATTAGGAGCATCTTTAATCCTGGTTCCTGACAAAGGTCCTAAATTTCTTGGAGTTTCCTGGGCAAAGCAGTCATTTCTGTTCCATGAGAAAACCCTCAGTGAGCTCCTGAATAGCTCCAGGATTGGGGTCGGATTATCAGAAAGAGTCTTCTGTAGAAGCTTGGAATTTTCCGCACTTCCCCCATTCTCCAGAGAGACAAGAGGGGCTGGAAATGGATTTAATAATTGATCATGCCCATGTAACGAAGCCTCTCTAAAAATCCCAAGAGTATTGGGTTTGGAGAGGATTGGGCTGGGGAACACATAGAGGTGCTGGGAGAGAGGTGCCCCAGAGAGGGCAGGGAAGCTCCCCACAACAACACACACACCCTGCTCTACACATCTCTTCCATCTGGAAGTTCAGCTGTATCCTTTATCATATCCTTTTATAATAACCTGCTAACAGTAAGTAAATGTGCTTCCTGAGTTCTCTGAGGTGCTCTTGAAAATTAATCTAACTGGAGAAGGGGGTATGGGAACCTATGATTTACAGCCCATTGATGTGAAACATAGGTGATAACCTGGACATGGGATTGGCATCTGAATTGGGGGGCTAGGGGACAGTCCCCTGGGACTTAATCCTTAACCTGTGGGATCTGAAACTATCTCCAGGTAGACAGTTTCAGAACTGAATCACTTCATAGGGCACCCAGCTGGTGTCATAGAGAATTGCTCATTGTGGGGAAATATCCCCCCACACCTGAAGTCAGAAGTGTTGTGAGTGTGGCAGTAGTGTGAGAGTAAGAGAAGTCTACAGGAGGAAGACTTTTTTTTCCTACACGTGAGCCTAAGGAAAATGATCTCTCTGTAAACATATTTAGGTTTTAGAGTTTTTAGAGCTAATTGTGAAATTCATTATGACCTGTTTATCAAGGCTACAGGCTTTGTCTTCTGACACTTTAGCATGCCCAGTTTGGAAACTGATTTCATTGCCTTAGGGCATGCTTTCCATTTTCCCTCCCTATAGATGCCCCTCATCTTTCTCATTACCTTCCCTTTCCATTCTGTTCAGCAAACTTCCAGCCTACTCACATCCCAACCTGTTATCCACAGAAGAGAAAGAGAAGTAGGGAGGGTGGGTGGGTGGAAGAAAGAAGAAATTATTTTGTTCACCTCAGTCTTGCATAATTATGTCAATACTTCCTCAAATCCATACTATTGCAGAGAAGAAAGAAAAAGAGAAAGGCAGAGAAGGAGATAAAGAAAGGAGAGAAAAAAAAAAGGAGGAGGAGGAAGAGAAAGTCACCTGTGTCTTCACCTTTCGTTAAAAACTTAATATTTCCAGCTTTGAAACCAAAAGGGAAAAGGATAAAGTGTCATGTTTAAACTCAGAAGCCTTTAAAATCTTTATGACTCTCCCTAAGACTCTTATCTATTCACACCCAATAATAATGCAATCATAGCCATGACACATTTATTTAAAACATTATTCAGAGTTGTTATTGAGGCAGTTGATGTTAATGGAGAAGTTGACATCTTAAATCACATCTGTTTCTCTGTTATAATCACAGGGCAAAGCAACACTTTGGAAAACAGAGAGAAGTGTAGATTAAAGCAATGATTAGAGAGAGAGAGCTAGAGTGTGTGAGTGAGCAAGAGAGAGAGAGAGAGAGAGGAAAAATGAGGAATGAAACCTCATGAGCAAAAACTGCTCTGAGCAAAAACTGCTCTGAGCAAATAACTATATGAATTGGGCTTTATATCTTAATTGCATATTTTCTAAGGTAGCAGCTATAGTCATATACATATAGGTTCTTCCCTAGATTTTAAGACTACCAACAGTTATCAGTGAATGTGATTAAAGAGTTTAAAAGTTCCAATTGGATTTAAAAGAAACAGAATGGGTTGATTGCCTGGTCTGTACACAGATTTACATTACATATTTCTGGGTGAATATTTATCTATATATCTAGCAATGTGAAATAAGTATAGTTCAAGTCATTCAGCACACTTTCAATATTCTAATAGCCTCTGGAAAAAGTGTCATCATGAGTATTAACGGTTTATTTTGTTCTAGTTGGTATTTGTCTAGTTGCTTGTTTAGGCTGGCAAAGGACAAGATTAACTAAATGCTAGAGAACAATCATTCCTCCAAATATAAAGTCATTCAATAATTTATTTTTTAATATAAATTTCTTTTTCATTCAGTATTTTAAAGGTAACAGATTTAAAAAAAATGATTTATGTATTAGGAACCACAGACACACTATAGTATATATACAAATCTTTCTTCAGAGTCTAGAATGTCTACAGGCAAAGGATGTATTAGTTACCGCTCAACCTGACTCCATATTCTTCACAATACAAAGGAGCACACAGCCTGCCGAGGAGAATAAACATCTAACTGGGGGTGTGAGAGTCTGGAGACAGAAAGGATTAACCAGGAGGAGTACTGAAGTTTGGTTTTTTTAGGGAAAGGGATAAAATCTGGTTTATTTACATAATCTTTCATCTCTCTTCCAGTCTACCAGAGTAATTTTAGAAGAGCAGATGTAAACACACTTCTTAGATCAAATTAAGCAACAATATAGAACTATAGTCACAATGCAACCATTTGGCCAGCACCTTTACAGTGGGTTCAATCAGCTTATATTTGTTATAATTAATTATTTACTTAATTTTTCATTTCATTTTATTTTTTTCTTTTTACAGCTGCACCTGTGGCATATGGAAATCCCCAGGCTAAGGGGTCAAATTGGAGCTGCAGCTGCTGGCTTATGCCATAGCCCCACAGCAATGCCGGATCTGAGTCACATATGCAACGTACATCGCAGATTTCAGCAACACGAGGCCAGGGATTGAACCTGCAGCCTCATGGATACTAATTGGGTTCTTAACCCACTGAGCCACAATGGGAACTCCTCACTTAGCTTATTTAAAGAGAAGCCAGTATTATAATTCAGTTCTTTAGTTTAGCAGATATTTATTGACCACTTATATATTCTGGAACTGTCCAGAGCCCTTGGAATACAAAAATAAAAGATAACTGCATGGTCTCTGACTGCTTGGAACTCACAATCTCTATGTTTGTATTTTTGGTCACAATTTGGTAAAAGCATAAAAAGTCTGGAAGAGCAATAAAACTTTCCGTTGAAATGCTTTCCCTAGGGCTGATTAAAGCTTCAGTTTGTTTATATCCTATTTGGCCTGATGGTCCACAGTGCCGTCTACAAAATCACCTAGTCTCCTGCATGCTTACTTGACCTCCAGAACAGAATTATCAATGCAGACATTTTCTGTATGACTGCCTCAAGATTTTGGTAATTTACACAGCTAGGAACTGGAATAAATCCCCAAACAAATGAAAGCAATATCTGATGGGCCCTCCAACAAGGACCCTTGCCACATCCTGGAGTTCAACTGAAGTGAGAATTTAAAACCTGGATTATTATTACTTATTTGTTTTTATATCGCCCCTGGTACCAGGAAAGGAATTATAACATTTCAGTGTCACTAACCGTGGCCTCTAACCATGGTTTGCTACACATCATTTAAGACTATGCCACAGCATTGACACAGCTGTAGCATAACTGCTATGGCACAGCTATGGCATAGGCTCACATCTGGGGCACAAGGAAGTTCCTCACCAGATGTGCCCCAGATGTGGCCATTAAAAAAAAAAAAGACCATGCCACTAATGTACCATTTGATGAGGACACAAAGTTGGTGAATTCCCTAAGCCAAAGAGTGGATTTTGAGAATGGTTATCCACACACTTGCATCCTGTAGAGTACAGCAAACCTAACTGGCACACACCTAAGGGCTTGGTCTTACTAATATCACATTCTAATAAATTAAGATGAACACTCATTTTTAACTGGAGTGCCTGCTTTTATAATCAGCAGTAGTTCGGTCACTAAATCAAGGCAAAATACATAGGAAATTCTACTTCCTCACAGCTCTCTTCCAGAAACACAATACTTAAAAGAAGGTACATTAAGCAAAAGGAACTTACGCTAAGACAAATAACTGTAAATATACCTAAAATCCAATATGTAGGCTCAGTTGCTTCTAGAGTACTACATAAAATATAAGAACGTCCTGCTATACATTAAGATCCGAAGGTAATGGATAGCTATAAGAAATTATGACTAATTAATCATTTTATAAAATTGCTTTTAAAATCTTCAAAAAGTAAAGCTCATTTTTCATACTTTATAAAATACTAATTGCAAAAAATAGACCATGAAGTATAAAAGTAAAAGATAACTTATGTCTATCATATTTATACTACACAACTATATTAGTTTTCTAATATTGCATCACACATTGCCACAGATTTAACAGCCTAAAACAACACACATTTATTTTATCTGTTTCCTTGGGTCAAAAGTCTGAGTTTGGCTTAGCTCGATCCACCCCCTCAGGGTTATACAAACCTGCAATCTAGGTGTTAAGCACAATGAAGTTCTCATTTGGAGCTAGGTTTTCTCTTTCAAGTTAACTTAGCTTGTTGAAGAATTTAGTTTTTTATGGTTATAGAATTAAGGTCCCTGATTTCTTCCTTCCTTTTTTTTTTTTTTCCCCTGCCATGGCATATCAAAGTTACTGGGTCAGGGCCAGGGATAAAATCCAAGCTGAAGGATCCTTAACCCACTGTTCAGGGCCAGGGATCAAACCCATGCCACCACAGAGACAACACCAGGTCCTTAACCTGCTGCACCACAGCAGGAACTCCCTCAATTTCTTGTTAGCAATCATGGACTGATCTCAGCAACAAGAAGCTGCCCACATTTCCTTATCACATACCCCCAGTGGGCAGCTCACAACATGGATGTTTGCTTTCTCCAGGACAGCAGGGAAGCCTCTCTCCTACTCCAGTCCCCCCTCTGAATACTTCAGTAGTGACTATCCCGTCACCATTTGTAACGTAGGTAACCTAATCAAAGGACTAACACAGTTGTATTCATAGACTGCCCACTGTCAAGGGGAGAGAATTATTCAAGGTATGTGCCTCGGGAGGCAGGAATCTCGGGAACAATCTTAGAATTCTGCCTACCACAACAATGCTGTCTTATGTGCAACATGATTGGAAATGATGTAGCCCATACGGATGCATTTTAGGACTTTTTCCAATGAATGCTTTATAGAAATTATATGTTATCATAACATTATTACTGCCGTTGTGAACAATTATTACTAACCCCAAATATGAAGGAGATGACAGAAGCAGAAAGATGCCACGCCAGCTCCAGAGAGCTTTTAAGTCACTCAGGGAAGGCAGTAGGAACAGAATCTAGAACTTAGGTACTCAGTCTGCTTTCCTAGCTCTGTACTATAGCATGCTGCTGTACCACTTCTGAAGGAAACTGGCAAATGTTTTTATTTTAAAGGGCAATTAATTAATTAAAACCAAATGGACTGTAAAGCAAGTTTTCATAATTTCCCAAATTAGAAAAATTTCAAAAATTGTCTATTTTGAAAGAAAGTATTTTTGTTTTTGTGTTTTTTAGCTAAGAGAAAGGGGAAAAAAATTCTGAAGCCTAAATAATTAGATGTCTGGCCACACCACAAAAGTCACATGAAAAGCCAATATACCTTAAGTGTTTGCCTCTCTTTCTCTCCCCCCAATACAAATGATGGTAATGACCAAGGAAAATACATGGATCGAATTAAATAAATGTTCTCCAACTGTACCATGGTATTGTCTGAACAGGTAGGCTCTATATTCAAACTCTCCAAAGAAAGGAAGAGGAATGATATTATTGCTAAAATATGCTCCAAATTTAAAGTCCTAAAATTCTATTGCAGTAATTTAAATTCCTAATGATCACAGGAAAACAATAAATTCTGGCAGTCAGATTGGAAGGAAGGAAAGATAACAATTAAGCTGATCCCTATATGATATGTGCCCATCCCTGTTCTGGTAGCTACCACACGAACTGATTTAAGATCCTTAATAACCCATTTAGTAGGTGACAAAACCAAGGCAGATAAGGGTTTAGTGATTTACCCAGGTCACAAAGCTAATAAGGGTATTGTTTGCATTGGGAGGCCCTTGCTAAAGGTTTATTAAATATGGGACTGAATTAACAAATGAATAAAAAAAATAAACAATGTAGGGTCAAAGACTAAAAGACTCAAAGATCATTTATCCTTCAAATGTCTAAGTTTAAACAGAGCATTAAAAAGTAATCTGGACAATAAAAAGAAGATAGTTTCACCTATTTGAGTGAAGTTATTTTATAAATAACCCTGCAAAATATCAATACGGGAATGAGTTGACATCCCTTGGTGTGACGTGACCTTCATTTCTATGCTCTCAAAGAAATGATTCAGGAATTCTCTTGTGGTGCAGTGAGCTAAGAATCTACCATTGTCACTGCACTGGATCAAGTGGCTGCTGTGGTGAGGGTTTTGTCCCTGACTTGGGAACTTCCATGTCCCACAGGCTTGGCCAAACAAAAAAAAAAGAGATTTGGCAAATATGCAATTTAAAAAAAAATAAGCTGTGTCTCCACACTTTTCGTTATCTTATTTGTGATTCAATCAATTAGACAAAATCTATGAAAAAACTATATGACAAAGTTGGGTCAATGGTAAATTAAGTGTATCTTTTTTCTTTCGTTTTTCTTCTTTTTCCATTTTTAGGGCCACTTCTGTAGCATATTGAAGCTCCTGGGCCAGAGATTGAAATCAAGCTGCAGCTGCAACTCAAGCAGCAGGGAACTCAACACTGGATGCTTTCACCCACTGTGCCTGGCCAGGGATCGAACCCATGCCTCTACAGCAACCTAAGCCAATGCAGTCAGATTCTTAACCCATTGTGCCATGGGGCGGGAACTCCAAATGAATGTGTCTTAATGCATATATATTTTTCTTTTTTTTTTTTGCCTTTTTGCCTTTTTTATCTAGAGCCACACCCGCGGCATATGGAGGTTTCCAGGCTAGGGGTCTAACAGGAGCTGTAGCTGCCAGCCTTCGCCACATCCACAGCAACGTGGTATCTGAGCCGCGTCTGCAACCTACACCACAGCTCACGGCAACGCTGAATCGTTAACCCACTGAGAAAGGCCAGGGATCGAACCCACAACCTCATGGTTCTTAGTCGGATTCGTTAACCACTGAGCCACAAAGGGAACTCCAATACATATATATTTTTCATATATTTTTCCTGTCACTAGAGAGAAATCCACTGAGTGGTCCAATTTGCTTAGATACAGGTTACATCATTCTATTAGAGTTTTGGACATGAAAAATTCCTGAAATAAGTGCTTCAACTAGAAAAAAAATAGATATGTGTTAATTTAGTAATGTTTTTCATGAATATAATTGCATGATATAAACTTTTAAAATTTAGATATCTTAGTATTAAATATAGATTAAAACTATAATATTAATCTTACATGAAAATAATTATCTAAAAAATAAACCGGGTATAAACCCATGCAACTCATTGAAATCAGCCAGTACCTTCAATTTTAATAAAACTGACTAAACTGTATAGTTTTTTTTTTTTTTTTTTGGCTTTTTAGGGCCTCACCCACAGCATATGGATGCTTCGAGGCTAGGGGTCCAATCAGAGCTACAGCTGCCAGCCTACATCACAGCCACAGCAATGCCAGATCTGAGCCATGTCTGTGAACTACACCTCAGCTCATAGCAACGCCAGATCCTTAACCCACTGAAAGAGGCCAGGGATCAAACCTGCAACCTCATGGTTCCTAGTTGGATTTGTTTCCTCTGCACCATGACGAGAACTCCAACTGTATAGTTTTATTTCAATATGTTAAAATAATCATAATTCTTTCTTCTAAAACAGTGGTTTAATTTCCTCTTCTTTCATGCTGAAAATACAAGTAAAATTGACCAGGGAGTGTTAAACTAAGGTTAAAACTGTTCCTTTTCATTTTTAATCAAATAATTATTTCTTGAAGATGTATTCTGTAATGGACATAAAGCAACAATTTTTGCCCTCAAAGTATTTACAACCTTGTAATGAAGATAATACAAGTATATAAATTACAGTCATATAAAACAGTACATTAATGAAGGTTAAAAAACAGTTCACTGGGCTGTCCAGGGAAAATGCAGGCCCAAACATTTCGAAATAGAATTCCCTAATTCAGTCAACAGAAACTCCTCATTGTATGAAACTGTGTTCACCTCCAAATTCGTATGTTGAAGTCCTTACTCCCAGGACCTCTGAGTATATGTATTTGGAAACAGGGCTTTGAAAGAGCTAATTAAGCTCAACTACATTCATATGAGTGGGCCCTAATCCAATATGACTGGAGAAAAAGAAGAGACACCACTGACATATACAGAGAAAAGGCCAAAAGAGGACACAGTGAGAGGGCAGCCACCAGCAAGCTAAGGAGAGAGGACTTAGAAGAAGCCAACCCTACTGGAACCTTGATCTTAGACTTCTAGTCTCCAGGCTCTAAGAAAACAAATTCATGTTCTCAAGTTACACAGTCTGTGTTATTTTTGTATAGCAGACTAGTAGATTATTCCTCATAGGAAAAAATTAGTGGTAAAAGTTTAACACTCTAAAAGATAATAAATCTTGAGCCACATATTCCATTTTTCCATATAAAATTAATTAATTTACAGTGCTAAACAAGTCTTTAAATAAGGTATCATAAACATAAGCACTATGAGGCCAGGCAGATTAATGAATAAAAAGTGTCTGGGATTAATAAAATAGGGAGGGGTGAAGACTGCAGCTTACTGTGGCATTCATAGTCAGGACAAAGTCACTGATGCTACTCACCTTCAATATATTATGTAGGTGAGGGCAAAATATCTTTGTATATAACTTAAGGGCTGTCATTTGCTACTTCGGCCCAGATCTCAGTTTTTTCATATAAACCCAATCTCTAAAGTTCTTTCCAGCTTCATCATATTAATCTTTTCTCTATTGGAGGAATTAAACAGAAGATAAATTACTCATTCCCAAGAAAATGTTTTGCCTGGAATCACAAACCACTTAGTAATCCACAGTTTAATCAAATTATTTTCTAGAAATTAATTAATATTGAATGGCACAGAAAAAAATTAGAAGCTTTTCAATAACAATATTCCACACTTGGAAGCATACCTCAGTTTCACACATTTAGCCTGTTATTATTCACACTTCACAAATTAGCAAACCCGGCTGTCCCATAGGTGCTTCAAACACAAATAGTCTGAAATTGAGTAGATGGAAGCCACTGGAAGGAGTATCAGCATTGGAGTCAGGTTGCACCTCTGCTCTGACATTCAATAAATTTTGTGACATTCAACAATGTCATTTAGCAATGCTTACTTAATAGTTTACTCAATATTAAAAAGTGATGAACATTTATCACAGAGGTTTGTTGCAAGGACTTTGAGACACTGAACAACTTATTTCAGTGCACAGCTAAGAAAAAATGTTCAAGAGTGGGAGGACCGGGAGGACCAGCAGCAGCAGCAGCAGCAGGGGTAGTGATGGTGCTCATGGCAAACAATAGCAACTGCAATAATAGCAGAAACACGCCCATCACATCTCAGGAAATTCTGAGTTCCTTTCAAACTGTCTCCACACTATTAAAACAAGAAATAAAAACCTGAATTTTTTTCTTCTTTAACTTGATTCTTAGCCATCCATTACTTCAGTGAACAGCAATGTCATCCACCCAGGAGACTAAACTACAAACAGATCTTATTTAATCCTATTCTTTCTCTCACCCACATCTCTCGTTTATTCCCACATTTGTCTGCCACTGAAGCCTACTGAGTTTTTCCCTTTCACTGGAAATCCATTCTTTTCCTTTCCCCTTCATTTTCACTGCTATTGCCTATTACCTTTTTCTAGAGTAAGCAATAGTTTCCTAGTTGGTCTCCTGGTATTCATCCTCTCCCTCCTCTCAAATTCATCCCCCATTTTCTTGCCATATTTGAAAAGAAAAATGCTGAATATATGCCTCTCATACTTAAATTGTGCTAGAGCCATAATGTTGCCTTTGTTTTTTTATAAGTCCGAACTCCTTTGAAACAGTTGTATGTTTCAGTGGGAGGAGCACAGCCTTTAGGCCTTCACAGTGAAATCAAATGCCAGTTTTGGCATTTATTTGTTGCTTGAGCTCATATTACTGTTTATCCAAACAGATTAAGTTCATTGGAGAAAAAAAGAAAAGACCTTGCCATGTGTGATATCCCCAGAGTCATTCTTTTTCTTTTTTCTTTTTTTTTCTTTTTTTAGGCAAGCACCAAGAGCCATTTTTCTTTACTTTTTACAAATACACTGAAGAATCATGCAATGCTACAAGTGTTGGATGAAATCCTGGGCCATAAGTCGGCACATTCCTTTGCAACTGGTCCTGTGATGGCAGAACCTTTCATCTCACCTTTATTATTTACTATGACCCTTGCGTTATCTTCAAAATAAAGAAGCACGCCATCTTTTCTCCGCTATGACTTTTGTTGTCGAAATACCACTGCTGAATATATCTTCTTTCTGAGCTCTGGTGTCCCTTTCTGACCGTAGCCATCACCATGTCAACCACACCAACAGCAGGAAGTCTATTCAGTCATCCTTTGCTCCCCTTCACAGAAATGATATACAGGTTATTGGCTCCCATGTTATCAAACAGTTGATCACTGCTCCAACCGGAAGACCCAAGGATATCTGGAACTTAGCACCAGAGGACCCACCACGTCCTCGCTTAGACAAGGATGAAAAGCCCCAGGGTCATTCTAATTGCCCCAAAGAAAGAAGGCAGTAAAGATCCGCGCAATGAATGAATGAGATCAGTCACTGCAAAGTCCACAAATCAAATTATGTTGGAGTCAAAAAGTCCTCTGGTCCAGAGATTTTTTTTTGGTGAGGTTTCCTCCCCAATAAACAGATTTGAAAAAAGTAAGTTTTCCCAGTGAGAATGACTATATCTCTCAACAATATGGAATAACCTTCTTAAAGTCCAATCTAAGACTTTCTTTTATGCAAAAGGACAACGTGGTCATACTCTAAAATCTAAGATCAAGTGAGTGTCTTTATGATAAATTGCCTGAATGAGCACCACAAATACCACTGGTTCACTCATTTATTCACCAACAAATATTAATTGGGCATGGCAATGTAGCATATAATGTGATAGAATTTGCAGATATAGTTATGGTTCCTGCCCTCAATTTGCTTACAACCTAGAGGAAATAAAGGTAAATAAATAATCGCACACAAAAAAAAAACCTATATAATTTGTCAAGTGCTATGAGGAAAAGCATAAAAGCTGGGATAAGAACCATAAAATGAGGACCCAGTTTAGGTGGTGTTTCAAGGAAGGCATCTCTGAGGCTACCTATACAAAAATGAGAGATAAGGAAAAGAATTTATTTTGATATCTTTTGGATATAAATAAAAAGTTGAAGAATACCATAAAGAGATAAATTTCTACTTTGGAATTGCCATTATATTTTTAATAATGATTTCAATCCAATCCACAATATCTTATAGACTGAGATCTCCTGAAAGATGGGATGCCTCATTTCTTTCATGTTGTGCTGATGTATCTAATTCCAAATTTCATGAGTGACTACTCCATAAATACTTGTTGACTGAACACGCAGGAAAGGGTTAAAGGTAAAGAGACAAGATAAGTATGTATGATTTAGAACACATAGCAGTCACTTAAATTAAGAGATTAGTATGCTCATTAACCAATCTGAAGAACCATTAGCAATGGAAAATAAAGCGAGTGAAAGTAAGTATTGAGGAACAACATATTACAATTAAATTAATGGAGTTTAGGGAGGATCCATGAAAGTTCCTGCAGCTTCTGCCTCATCTTTATAATGTCATGGTTCTAATTTACCTCATTTATATTAATGAACAGAGGATTGCACAACTATTAGCATGATTGAAAATTACACTAATGCTCAGTAAATCTACCCCTAATTATTATGATTAATGAGAAGCCGATCATCTCAGACCAGATTAACAACCTAAAGCAACTGAAATAGAGCAAAAAAGCTTTTTCTTGCTAACCCAGGTCTTTAGTCTTTTTTATTTAATGAAACCCTGAGCAATCTACTCAGTAATATTATATACTAATTCACTATAACTATCCATTTACATAGATTTACATAGATTATATTTTTCACATTTATGTATTTATTTGAAATAATTATTTCTAAGTGTATTAAAATGTGGTCTTACGATTGGCTTTATGCAGTGTTAATGTTCCAGTATGAAACTGAATAATAAAACCAATCATATTTTTCCTCTACCTGGTTCCAAGTCATCTGTTTAAGGGTTATCTCCTTCAAAAGAGAAAGTATTCATCTCTGCAGTCATCAGAATTAATAAGTAGGACATTAAGAGGCATATACCTTGCCTACTTATTTATTTAAATATTGCTACTTTACAAAAAGAGTTTAAAATGATACAAAGGGCATAACTTTATTTTAAGCAGCTTAATATCTGAGTTATGTTTTTGATTGGTACAGGTGAGCTATTTTATGTAATTTTTCCTTAATTCTGCTTTTATTAAAACTGCAGTGTGATATTGACTTATTTTTTGGTCGAGTTTATTTTCTATCTGTTGCTAGTGATAGGTGTCCATGGAAACAAACCTGTAGTCAATGCTAGACTCCTTAGCACAGTGGCCTAAGATATCCAACTTTGACAGCACAGCAAGCAAAAAGCCGTCAAGGCTATTTCTGTGAACTCCATGACAAGCTTTTAATGAAGCAGAAAGAATTTCACATTAACATGGCCTTTAGGTCCTGAAAGTGTTATCCCATCTCAAAACTGTATTTATTCTGCTCTTATTATCAAAGATGTTCTTACTGTATTATGGGGTCTTTAAGTTAAAATCACTTTAAACACACACATGTCATTTCTTCAGGGCTGCTCATCTTCTAAGAGTTCAAAAATTAATTCCCAAAATATTTATTGATGGCCTGCTCTGCCCCAGGCTCTGTGCTAGAGCTGGGGATTTAATAACACCCGAGACAAAAATGTCCCCATCTTCATGGAGATTCTAGTTGAGCAGGAAAGACAGAAATGGTAACAGTTAAAAGTATGAAGAGTGCTGCATAAAGCATAAAGAAATGGAGAGGTGCCTAGGAAGAGGGAAGAGGGGAAGAGGGGAAACCCAGCTAACACAAGAGATCAGGAAAGCTCTCCTCGAGAAAATGACATTTAGAAGGAGAGCCTAAAAAAGTGCAATAGTTTCTGGTAACTTGCTCTGTAATGAAGAATTAGGACTCTGGGAAACAAAATGGAGTTTATAACTCCATTTAAAATGTAAACTTTAAATTTATAAATTCAAAGAAAAAGGCCAAGTAGCATAAAAGAAAGATTTGAGATTTAGGGCCCCACAGACTTGTGTTAGTGTCTAGCCTTACCAGTTCTTCGATTATATGATTTTCAGAAAACATATACCTGTTTTATATGCCATAAAAGTAGAAATGATATGTCCTATGTAGGATGGCTGTGAGGATTACATTATATGTGTGTGTGTATACACACACACACACACACACACACACACATATATATATACACACACATATTATATCAGAATTAATATATGCATATATATATATAAATATATATATATATATGCCTGGTCTTCAAATAATATTAATTTTTAATTTTCTTTCCTTATATTAAAAAAGGTGGCCCCAAATTCTATCCTTCTGTCTTTGTGAAAATTCACAAAATAACATTTTTGGGAGGATGTCATGAAAGTAATTTGGATGTAAATTTAAATGACTACCACTAGTTAGGAAAATAGGCTGTGTGTTTAGTTAAACCTGTGTCCAGTCATTTTCTAGTCCATACTAGTTGTGTGGCCTTGAGCAAGTTACTTTATCTATCCTGAGCCTAGGTTTCCTCATCTGTAGGACAGAATATAATAGAGCCCAGTCACAGAGTGACAGAATAAAATGATATACTAAAAACCAAGCTCCTGGGCTTCTGACAAATAGTAAAAGTTTGATAAAGTTAGTTGTTTATATCACTGTAGTGGTTGTGACAATAATAACAGTAGCAGGAGTAGCCATCTCTGGCTAACTTCTTTCATTTACGTATACAAAGTTAGGGAGGGGAATCAATTTGGGAGAATAAATCATGAGACAAATGCATCAAATGAAAGAATTAAAAGAGTTCTAAGCAGTAATCTAAAAATACTTCAGTGCTTCAGATATACTATTGATATAAAGTTTGGGTGTTCAGGGGAGATTTAAAAGTAGGTTGTCCAGGAAACATCAAAAGTATCTGTTCATGACAGGATTTACAACCAGTTAATTGGTGAGTTACATCTAAGGACTGGCAGCTGTTTCTTACACAGTGTATGAGTTGATATTGCTGCATAACAAACACCTTAAAACATGGTGCCATGCACAATAACTGTCTTTTTTACAATTTAGTGAGTTGGCTATTTGACCTATGCTAAGAAGGGAGGCTTCTGTGCTGGTCTTGTCTGGTCACTGATGTAAGTACAGTCATCATGTGGATCAACTGGGCCTGGAAGGTCCAAAATGTCTTCAATCACATGGTCTGGAGGGCGGAACTGGTAATCACCAGTACCCTAACCCTAACCCTAACCCTAACTCTAAACCCTAACCCTAACCCTAACCCTAACCCTAACCCTAACCCTAACTCTCCATATGGTCTCTCTCCCTTAAGAGAATAGTATGCTTCTTCACAGTGTGGTCTCAGAAAGGGAAAAAAAAAAAGAAAAAAAAAGAAAGAACAAAAGCTACAAAGTCTCTTGAGGTCTAGTCCCAGAACTTCTGAAATATGACTACTACTAGGTTCTGTTGGGCAAAGTAAATCACAAGTCCAGCTCAAATGATGGAGGAAGAGAAATAAACTGTACCTCTTGGGAGAGGAACAGCAAAGACAAATTACAGAGAAACACACATAGAGAATTAAAAGAAGTTTCTAAAAGAGTTCTTTTTTTCCAATGTACCACATAAAGATAGCTCATATTCCCTACCTTCTCATAGTGTTAGTACTATATAAGTTTTATTGCCACATGAAAACTAATACTACTCCATTTGTATTTCTCCTATTGCATATAATATGTGAAACATATAGAGAGCCAAATCGCTGTACCTCTTTAGATCTCTCCAGTTGATGTTCATGAAAATTATCAGGGAGTTTCAAAAAATGGTCTCTACCTCCCACAGTTTAGGCATTCTGAGTTTAATCTATCAGGCATATAACCCAGATACTCACTTTTTTTAAAGAAGGCCCCCACATGATACCAACAAACACTCATGGTTCAGAACCAATGCGTGTAACTTGTTCCAGTTCTTCTTAAATATAAATATGAATGGACCTAAAAAGCTCTTTCTCTTCCTGTTGAAATGCTACTAATTGTTTTATTTCTTCTATCCCTCTGGCTGTTAACTTTTAAATTCTTCTTCCTGGAAATCTCTTCCTCTATCTTTAAATCTTCAATGCTGAGTCTCAAATT
>PVHT021183693.1:30934926-30976015 GCA_004024745.2 Catagonus wagneri | reverse complement strand
TAATGCTTTAACTGAGTTCATAAGCACATTTCCTGATAATGGTCACGTTGTTGGTCTCTCTGAATCTGGTGCCCTTTTCCAAAAGATTTCTATGCAACTGCCAGAATGACCACTCTAAAACATAAATCTGCCAGAATAACAATTCTGAAACATAACACATCGTTAAAATACAAAATAATCGCTGTCTAATGGAAAAGGTTTCATGCTTTGCCGTGATGGGAGACACAGTCTAAGACCATATTATGATAAGCATAGGGATCAAAACCTAAGCATTTGACCTTCAAGATCAAGGGCAAACAATGAAATTGTTGGTCCAGAGCTTAATTTATGCAGAAAAGTGTTTTGAGAAGATTGATGTGGCAGTGGCGGGGGAAAGAAACCTGGGAGAAGGAAGACCATTTAATAGGGAACTAGTTATAGCAATTTGGGTCTGTGGTAATAAGGATATGGCCTCAGATAGTCATAATCCCACAAATGTGCTGACTGGACTCACTTACATTTATGACCATGAATCTCAAATGGGTAGTCACACAAGCCAGACAGTCCTCCTGTACCTCCCACAGTAAATTCATTTTCTTTCTCTCCTAGCTTGCCCACATTTCTCACTTTCTTTCTTAAATCCCCACTACCCTCCTCTCTACATCTCATTCTCCACTGCTATTCTTATCTACTACTTCCCAGGAAAAAATAGATTACATCACAAAGAATACCCCATCATCCCTTCATGAAATTTCCCACACACATCTCTGTAATGTCCCTCTGATTTCTATGAAAGCAACATCCCAGCTCCTTCCTTTCTGTATTGATCCCTCTTCCCCTACCAAACCTACTCAAGAGCTCTAGGCACTAAGTATCCTTTCTCTCAGCTTCATGTTGATTTCCCATTCCTATGAACACAGAATATACCTTCATACTGTCCTTAAAAAGAAAAAAAAAAAAAAACTCTCATTCTACCTCTCATTTCAATTAATATCTCATCTCTCTGCTACCCTTCTCAAAAGAAAATTCTCAAAGTAGTTGCATACATACGGACTTTTCGCTCCTTTACCATTGAACTAAGGGTTCAAAATATGTCCACACATTCCTTGACATTTTCTTCAAAAGGTGAAGCAGAAATTTCTTTAAGAATCCCCTTTTTGACACAGAAATAGCAGAAGTGGTACAATGTAACTTCTGAGAATAAATCATGAAAACTGTCACAGCTTTCCTCTCATTCGAGTGCTTGCACTGTAGGAAAACCTGCTGCCATGTTGGTACCAGCCTTGTGGAAAGCCTTGGATATGAGGACTATGGCCTCCAGCCAACAGCTTTAGGACCAAGTTATCTTACAGGTGGATCTTTCAGGATCACTACAGCCACACTCAACCTCTAACTGCTACTTCATGAGACTCTGAGGCAGAACTAACCAATTAAATACTTCTAAATTCCTAATCTAGAGGAGGAATGAGATAATAAATGTTTGCTGTTGTTAATCCACTAAGTTTTGTTGTTGTTTCTTAATGTAGCAACAGATAACTAATATAACCACTTCTCATTTTCTTCTCAGCCCAGTCCAATTATATATTTCCAATCATCACTCCAATAAGATGGTTCTTATATACAAAACTAAATTGCTTAATACCTGTTAATCACTTAGAACAGAGTCTTGGCCTAAGTGCTATGTGAATATTTGTTATTGAGTGGTATTACTACTATTATTACAAGTAGCAGTAGGAATACTTGGGTCACTGAGAACCATCATATTGCAAAACCCAGTGGTTAATTCTCAGTCTTTATCCTCGCTACTTCTCATAGTAAAAACTACTCTTAGGTCACTGAAACACTTTTTTTGCCTTTGGCTTCTTGGTATCATCTATCTCATGGTCTTTTTAATGGATTATCTTGTTTTTCCAGACCTCTAAACACTGAAGTGTCCATGATCTGTTCTGATCTTTCTTCTTTTCTTTCTTTCCCTACCTCTCTCCTTCCCTCTCTTCTCTTTCTTTCTTTAACTCTTTCTTTCTCCCCCCCCACCCCGTCTATTGATACATTTTCCCTAGGTGGTTTTATCCAGTACTGAGGCTTTATATAGTATGATTTTTCTACATTCTAATTCTTTATTTCCAGTCCTGATCTCTCCCCTAGGCTCTAGATATATGTATTTCCTTCTCACAATTTCAATGTGAATCTATTAGGCATCTTCAATTTAGGGTGTCTAAACAAGAACTCTTGATACTCAATAATTTCATTTTATATCTCCTACCACAAAAATGTAAGCTCTATGAGTACAAGAAATCTTTCATACCAGGCACTAGGTTGTGAAGACTCTGCTTAGAATAGTGACAAGCACGTAAGAGTACACTAGACGTTTGTAAAAGGTAAGAAAGAACAGGTTGAATCATTTAAAACATGCTGAGAAATATAGATAAGTAACAGTTTTAGATTCTGTTTAAATCTCATAAAGGTAAGTCATTTTACATAGCATACAAAATAGCATGTAGAATCAAATTATGTCAAACTCTATGTTTAAGTTCCTTGTCATAACGCTGACCTTTAAAATTATTTTTATTGTAAGAAAATGCAATACATCTTCATTTAAAAACTTAAAAAAATTATTACCAAACATTCATTTCTCTGTCATTGTGGAGTTTTACCAAACTTAGTAGTTTCATAACAGCAGCCATTTATACCTAAAATAAAAATGGGAATCACTATCTTTTCTAAATACTATCTTTAATTTTTTTTAATTCTCTGACATTTTGTTAAGCTCCTAATACATGCCAAGCAATGCACATATAGTGTGATAAAAAGATAAATATTACTTAGTTCTTGCAAGCTAAAAATACCATGGCAGGTATGGCCAGAGACAGACATGAAGCCAATGATCACAGTGCCATGAGAAAGTCTACGGGCAGGTAACTGGGGAGAATGGTGACAGGTCAACTATCTGCCAAGGGAAAACTTCCCAGAGGTATAACACCTCTCACAGGGGATGGGAACTATAAGGTCTGTCCCATCAGAATTAGAAATACATCCATATTACAATAATTTTTCAATGTTTTCCTGACTTCTCCCTTTTTTCTGTTTAGATACAACAGCTATAAAGTTCTCAATTTTTTTTCATGCCAATATCCTTGATAAAAATTCTATAATATCTTTTTGAAACTATCCTAGGTATAATGTGGCTGAAGTATTTCTATTAATCCAAAAAATGTTCCCCATGAATTATTTCTCAAAGTCATCCATTTTGAACCTTTTTTCATATTTAGGTCACATGAAACATACCACATTTTCCAGTGTCTTCAGTTGTTGAATATCGGTGATTCAAGCCAGATAATATGCTAAGCTTGACATCACCAGAGTCATATAAAGAGAATATATTAGGCCAAGGAAGCTGATATTTTCTCTTAGCCCACTCAGCTATGAAACAAACACTCTTGAAATCATTTAACTTTTGACTATTGAGCATCAAGTCCCTTGTAACCAAGGAAACCGCTTTCAGATCCCAGTTTAACAGACAGAAGGGAATTATTTGTCTGATATAAGGGTCCATCCTTGGCACCCTTCTTCTCAGCTAATGCATCCCACTCCTTCACCTTTCCTTAACTTCTCTGCATCAGTGACTTATAGCACAACTCTCTTCTGCCTCATATTATTTCTGGTCTACTTGTGAGACTTTCTTATTTCAAAATTGCAGACAATAGCAAACCTTCTTCTACAGTGGAGGCAAACTCTAAACTGCATCCTTGAAAAACTAGAAGCAGTGAAAGCCATTAACAACAACAAAAATTTGCTGTTAATACAGCTAGGAACAGTGGCCTAAATACAATGCAAGAATGTTTGAGCAGCTTAGCCTAGGGGTTCTGGCTCATGATATTATATGAAGTTTCAGTTAAGCTATTGGTGGAGGCTGTAGACACCTGCAGCCTCAACTGGGATCCTGGGTTCCAGCCTCAACTGGGATCCTGGGACTTTTTTCTAATGCTTCACTTCCTCACCAGTTGGCCTTCCCTTAGAGCTATTCAGGACATGGCAGCTGGTTTCCCCTAGGGTGAATGATCCAAGAGATACAGAGAACGAGGGTACACATGCAAGAGAGAAGCCTCAGTGGCTTTAAAACCTCATCTCAGAAGTGGCATACCATCACATATCACACAAAACAAGTCTGTTACAGTATTGTAGGAGACTGAATTCTAGAAGGGAAGATCTGTGAGTCTTGGGTTGTTGTAAGAATAGGATGAATTAAAAGCCATCAAACATATACAACTGTGCCTGGCTCACTATAAATGTTATGTAAGTTTTATATATGGATCATAATCATCATTATCAGAGGTAAAGTTAGGATAAATCTCTAAATGTGAGATGAGGGAAAAGCGTGCCAGATATCCTTTCATCCTCTCAAATGGTTAAGAGTACAGAGGACTATAACCCTAGGACTGTCACTAGTTATGGGATGTGAGCATACTATTTAATCTTTACCTCAGTTTACTCATTTTGAAGGTAGGGTACTAGAATTAAAGCAAAATCTTCACCATCCCTTCTGGTTCAGGTAACCAATGATCCCAACATTTTTTTCACCCTCTGTTTAATATTTCAAAATTAATTAAAGGAGGAAAGTTACTTTTTTCTCCCCATATCACTCAATATCTTGAATCAAATTGTTTTCATTTCTAAGCCTTCTTGAAATTCTTAACCTTAAGACTGCTTTTTCAGTGACATTACAAAGAATCCACAGATTCTCAATTCTGTATACACAAAATGATTTTTTTAAGTTGAATTTCCATCTGAACATATTTCACTTTTTATGAGAAAACAATTTCTATGATAATCCTTACTTTTCCTAGATATTTATTTATCCTCATCCATCAGGCTTATCCTAAACATCATCTGCAAACATTTGCACATTTATTTTTAAAGACTTCAGATTTTTTCTCCCCATAGTAAAGTGGCATATATCTTCAACCTCTTCTGATATCCACTGTAGATGTTACTGGATTCAATGTTCTTTAACACTTCCTCACACCTTCAGTTAAGCTCTGCTGCATAGTAAATAAGATATCCAACAAAGCCACTTTAAACCTTGCTCTGTAGTTTGTTGAAACCTATAATGCATACTTGAATTAATTAAAACTTATACTTATGAGATTGAAACACATGGTAGGAACCAAGAGCATTCAATTTATTTTCTCAAATGGCAAGTCTATCATGTAGGTGAGCTAGAGGTACTTCTAACACTCTGGATGGTTTTCAGGGAATCTGCTAAGTACTTCAGAGAAGGTAGCTTTTGAAAAAAAAATAGCATTTGTTTCCTTAACACCACCAAAGATTATGTTTCCAGAACTCTTATTTATTCACTAGCTATAACATTTTCTGATAAAAGTTATTAATATCTAGATGGTTTTCTTTTTTTTCTTTTTCAGGTGCCTTACTGTTATAATTGCATATAGAAAAATAATTATTTTCTGTATGCTGATTCTGTATCATGTAATTTTATTCAATTCATTTATTAGTTATAGCATTTGCTGGATGAAGTCTTCAGGATTTTTCATATGGACAGGTAAAATAGATTAGACTCCCAACTGGCACATTTCTTATAATTATATAGTCCCAAATTATTAGTTAGAGTAATAATTTAACATAAACATTCAAATATAAACTGCTTCTGGAGTTCCCTTTGTGGCTCAGTGGTTAACGAATCCGACTAGGAACCATGAGGTTGCAGGTTCGATCCCTGGCCTTGCTCAGTGGGTTAAGGATCCGGCGTTGCCGTGAGTTGTGGTGAAGGTCGCAGACGCAGCTCGGATCCCGCGTTGCTGTGGCTGTGGTGAAGGCCGTCGGCTGCAGCTCCTGTTAGACCCCTAGCCTGGGAACCTCCATATGCCGCGGGTGCGGCCCTAGATAAAGCATAAAGACCAAAAAAAATAAAAAATTAAAAAAATAAACTGCTTCTTTTATATATTAAGTTCCATTTTTTTTTTTTTTTTTTTTTTTTTGGTTTTTAGGACCACACCCACAGCATATGGAGGTTTCCAGGCTAGCGGTCGAATCAGAGCTAAAGCTGCTGGCCTACACCACAGCTACAGCAATGCAGGATCCTTAACCCACTGAGTAAGGCCAGGGATTGAAACTGCATCCTCATGATTACTAGTCAGATTCATTTCCACTGCACCAGAAGGGATATTCCCATTGATTATTCTTGATCAAAGAGTCACCATTTCCCTAAATGGTGGTTACCTCTACTTTGTGATTTTTGCCATTTCTTTGGCCTGTGGTCACCAGCATAAGCAGAAAGAGGGGCTAAAAAGTACACGTTTCTTAACTACTCTGGCCCAGAAGTGACACTCAGTCATAAAGCCACCTACTGTTAGACAAACTGCAAACACCTAGCAGTGTTCCCAGAAAAAAAACGAAGAGTCAAAGTTGTACATCAACTCTGTAGTACCTGTGCTAATCCATAATCATAGAAGGATTGAGCTAAAAGGTACTTTACCATCTTCCAAACACCTACTTTTATAGGTGGGGACCCTGAGGAATGGAATAATGAAGCAGCTTGCAAAAGTAAACAATGGAGTTAATGTAGAATAGAGACAGCCACTTATTGCCTGATAGTGTGTCCAGTTCACTCCACCTTAAACAGACCTTTTGGAGATAGACCCAGCCACTCCAAACCATCCACTACAGTTTGCATCATCATATCAGCAGACCAAAAACTCCTCATGCACTGGCCAGGCCACTTACTTGGAATAAGCAGACACTTTGAGGGACAATCAACCTTAAGAATTTGACACAAAAATTAGGACAAATCTTGTCAAAAGCCATGAATATCAGCTCATAAATAACATAGCAAAAGATATATCCGACAAATATAAATGATTGGTCTGTCTTTTTTAAAGAAGACATAATCTAACTAGAAGACGAGTGCTTAAGCCCTATATTTAATTAAGCCAGGTGGACTAAAGGCACTGATTGGGGCATTGGATCATTGAATTTTAGAATCTTGATTCTCAGTGCTTATGCAACTTCACTTCATCTGGAGATATCAAATTAATACTTATCATGCAACAGATAGGCTTCCAGAAGAACATGCTAAACATTTTCAATTTATGGGCTTTCCCCAGATCATCATTTAATGATCTCAGCCACACTGCATACTTTATCTTTGCCAGAGACTGACTACACTGAATCGGCCAGCAGAGGGATTCCCCAGTGTCCAGCAATCTTGTTAAAGCTTGGAGATTCACCAGAGTGATGCCTCTCTGTGATGTATTTCTTCAGAGTAATTGCCAGTTATACATTTAGGGCCTATGTGAGGCAGGCAGAATAGTGAACAAGCAGAGTCCGCTTTATCTAGAAAACAATAAGTTCCAAGATTAAGATCTATTTTTATGCAATTTCAAGGCACTTACAATGTCTGTTTTCATGTGGTCTCTGCTTATAGATGGCCCTGTGAAGAGCTCACAACCGGTTTACCAACATCGTGCCAGCTGTTTCTCAGAGAGCTGAACAAACACACATGCTAATGCAAAAGCAGTTGAAAACTGGCCTGGTTTCCACAAATTCATTTCACAATTTCCTGATTTAGACTTTTTTCAGCACCAAAACACAAATAGAAGGAGATTATGTGTTATATTTCAAGAGGACACACTAATACTGTGGAAATAATTACTTTTTAAAAGATAGTTATTACATAAACAATTGATTGCACTGCTAAGTGCTTACAAATGCCTCATATAACAAACTGTATATAAGCAATCATACTATCTACAAGCAACAACTGATATAATTAAATTTACTATGACTGTACAAGATAGTTTTTACCGACTTCACACTGATTGAACGTAAGCAGGATAAATATTGAAGGAACTCATCAAGAATTAAAATTTATCCCAGTTTCAACAAACACATTACCCTATTTGTACTGCAAGAAGAAAAAGGAAAACAATGAACAAAGGAAACATACAAATGCAGCAGTTTTGTTATTGCAACTACATAACTCTACTTGTGCTAGGATTTATTCCACATAAAAGGTTCACTGAGGAAAAACAAACTAAAGATAAATAGATTTGGATGTACATGCAATTAGTAACTGAATCATTCCATTTAAATTTAAATTTCAGAAACAAATAATAAATCTTTCACTCTAGGGGACT
The DNA here is from genome assembly GCA_004024745.2 of Catagonus wagneri. NCBI lineage: Eukaryota > Metazoa > Chordata > Mammalia > Artiodactyla > Tayassuidae > Catagonus > Catagonus wagneri. Next base: position 30,967,886 of record PVHT021183693.1, on the reverse strand, counting down.
GAAAAAGGTAATTATGTAGCAAATGTTGGCATCTCTGGGCAATAAATCTGAATCTTATCCTTCCTTGGTATTTCTGACACATTAGACCACCTACCTGTGCTCCTCTCAATTTAAAAACAACAGCATTCTTTGAGTATATTCTTTGAGTACAAGAAATAGTTGTTGAATATCTAGCATACTCTATACAGGAAATTAAATTTTAGGAATACAAGTAAAAATATGGCAAGTGCCTTCCCTCAAGGCGCTCACACATTAATTAGACGAAGGCAGATTTCTAAATAAACAGTTGCAAGGAAGCAATAAAGGGACTCAGAGAGAAGGATGAATGTTATTCAATGTTGAAACAAAAGCAAGCAGAAAGTTCTGTCTGGGAGAGAGGGAAGACTGTGGTATGGTGAACGGTTACAAGGAAGGTGTGATGTACATGGTGAATAGGTGGGAGGTAAAAGATGTCCCAGAGAAAGGAAACTACATTGGCAAACGACCTCAGCATTGGAGAAGAAACGAGTATGTCAGGGTTGATGTAGACTTTCCAAGCTGGGGTATGAATCAATTAGACAGAAACAAAATCCTGGCCTTTCTACCTTACTCATACTTCCCTGTTGATCTAATATAGACACCTTGATCCTCAAAGCTGCCTTTACTCAATTCAATGAACTCCCTTATTCATCTTTTCACCTTGAAAACAGTCTCAATGAAATGATTAATCTGTCACCTCTTAAAGTTAATAGGCTATTCATTTAAAATTTCCAAAGCAACCCTAAAAATAAAGCAAAGAACCAAACAGCACACTGGCCAAAGGCATATTTCTTGGTATGAACTCAAACAGATACAATTAAGTTATAATTTTATTTTCTTACAACAGTTTAAAACTTCCTGTTGGGTCTTCCTTCCCTCTAGATGCTACCTTGGGCAAAACTCATAGCTTAAGTTGCTTTAGAATTGTTTAAGTAACTCTTTTCAAGAATTAAAAAGTCAAGTGTTATGAAACCAAAATATATATCTCACAAAAAATAACCAGCCTCTTGCCTTTCCCTAGCTGAGACCTGGCCCCCTCTTAGTTACCAGCAAGGAGGAGGAGGGGCTTGATTTGTTCTGTTACACTCCTTGGTCCTCAGACCCTGTCTCCTTCAGACCCATTGTGCTATGTCCTCCTCTGGCAGCAACAAGGATGAAAGAAAGAGTGAGAAAAGGCAGATGTCACTTCTGCTGTTATCCCGTCTGTGGCCTAAGCTGATGCTAGCAGAAAAACAACAACAAAACCTATTAGACATTCTTTCCATGTAAAGGAACAGACCTGAAAGGTGAAGGAAGGGAAATGGCTTTTGCCCAAGAAAGGTGTAAATTCACCTTCATCATTTCCTTTGATTCCAGAGAATCACTACCAAATATTATTCTGCTTCACTTCAGTAATCCCCACATGAATCCCTGTATCCTTTTGCTGCTATGCACCTGTGTCAGGAGATGCTCCTCTCATCCCACACTCGGTAAGAACCTCCAATGGAAAAGGACCTCAGCTCAAGGTGGATCCCCACTGAAGTTGGAAAGATCCTGTATAAAACGAATCGGCTATTTACTCCTGTGCAGACTGTCTCAGAAGCCAGTTATTGCCTCAAGCTCTGATAACTCCATTTTTCTCCATTTGACTTTAACACTCTTATCCAAACAGCAACCTTTCTGGAACAGAATGTATGAGTCAACCAGACAAGCTCTGTTCAGCCAGTGTCTGCTCGTGGGTTCCAATCATTTGTTTTCTGCAGACAGATAAAGAATCAGAAGACAGATAAAGAATCAGAAGACAGATAAAGAATCAGACTTGGTGGCTGATCTCCAAGTAAATTCCTTATTAGATCTTCAAACCCTTCACTGCTTTTCAAAATGTAAGGGCAAACTTGAAGAGAATATCCAAACAGACATCCGTTGTTTCAGAATGATGAGAAACCCTCAGGTACCTCAGGGTCTTTGAAGATAAAAATCAGCCTGGGGATCTTCTTTGAACTTGTTTTATTTGGCACTAAATATGAAAAAGATTGTTTTTAAAATAACTGTGGAAATTGGTAGAGTCTCCTGATATGGTACACTTGCCAACTTTAAAAATCTGTAGTGAATTATATTTGTAGTTTTATTTCAGGAAAAGGTTATGTATAAATAGAAGACAATGGCATAACTGATGGTCTATGGAAGCCATAATTTTTCACTGTACCATTTTCATTACTTGAATAACCATTTCAATCTTTTCTAGGAGTAAGAAAAAATGCTTCCAATTACATTTCATAAAGGCAATGAATTTTACCCTTTGAATTACGTTCAGATTCATGGAGCATTTCTATAAGGAGCCTTTTAAAAAAGATAAATAGTATGTTATTGATAACTGATGTAGAAATTTCAGAAATCTGCACTAACCACAACTGAATCTGAAAATTCAATGAATTATCCAGAAGACACATATCACAGCTCTTAAGTTATAGAAACTTATAATTACATATACAAATATTTTATAAACTTCACATAAAATGTCTTTTAAGTGAGCAGATTCTAGTGACAGAAGCGTGACAACATACCACTCAGGTCATCAAATTTTCCCATTGACATTATACTAGGCAACTTTCAATGTTCATATGATCATAATTTCTCTAATGTCTTCATTGTCATGTTCCTTACATTCCCATATGATTATTTATTGAATATAGTAAATTATATCTTATTGTTATAAAGTAATAAATACACCATAGATTATGTTTCACTAAAGATACAGACAATATACTATCCCAGCCAAACTTAACCAAAAAGTTAGTATCAAGATGGATTCCTCTCCTCAATTTTTTGATTCTTTTTAATAGGGTCTCCTGATATCTATTTACCAGTATTATCTAAATGTGACTAAGTCTCATCGTTAATTAACAAAATGGATTTTTAGTCAATCACAGTGTGATGCACCCTCAATATAGTACGGTTTTCATTTAATGAATTAATTTTTATGCAAATTTAACCTTTAATGGAGCTACAAACAGTTGCATTCAACTTACATCTGCATAACATTTCCCAAATGGTTTAAAGGTAGTGGGAGTGGAAAATAACTAAATTTTTTGGTAATTAAAATGCCCCAAATATTACACGTCAGGCTTAATACAATTCTCCAGTGTTTTATTTATTTGTTTTGCCAGTACACACTCAAATTGCATAATTATGACAGAAATCTTGATCTCCTTCTTTGCATGTGCTGGAAGGGACATTGCAAATAGGACTCTTGTTAAATGGACCACACCCAATAGGGTCAAAGCTCCCGGTAGGATATGCCAAAGCCATCTCTAAATAAACCCCAAGGAATGGTGACATTAAAATCTACCCGAGAGCTTTTCTCTAAACACTATTGTGTAAGAGAGTAAAAACCTAGTCAATAACTTAGCTTTTTAAGTGCTTTAATTTCCCTGACACCTGACCACTAGGGACAAAATGTGTGTATGGTATTTATCAAGAAAAAATAAGTAATTAGAAAATGATTGGAGTTCCCATCATGGCTCAGTGGTTAACGAATCCGATTAGGAACCATGAGGTTGTGGGTTCGATCCCTGGCCTTGCTCAGTGGGTTAAGGATCCGGTATTGCCATGAGCTGTGGTGTAGGTTGCAGATGTGGCTCGGATCCCGCGTTGCTGTGGCTGTGGCGAAGGCCGGCAGCTACAGCTCTGATTAGACACCTAGCCTGGGAACCTCCATATGCCACGGGTGGGGCCCTAAATAAGGCAAAAAGACAAAAAGAAAAAGAAAAGAGAAGAAAATGATTGATTCCACTTACAAATAATAGGATTAATTCCACTTTTAAATAACAGAAATATAGACATATACCTCTCTTGCTGCTCTGAGAGTGATTCAATAACCTGCCCTAGAAGAAAACCCAACACAAAGCCCAACACATAATGGGAACTCCATAAATATTTCCTGAACTGAAAGACTACCCAATGCCAAGGCCCAGGGAAATGGATACTGTTCTCCACTATATGGAATAAATTCACTGCTGCATCGTCCCACCCTACTCACTAGCCAAACTTGTTTGTGTTATTGTTATGCATTATACACAGGAAGTAACATTAACTTTCATCAAAATATCTGCAAGATGGCCTGGCCCCATGAAAACATGTAAACATCCAACCTCTGAAATGCAAATTCTCTAAGAGTGGTGATTTTGTTATGTTTTCTGATGTGTCCTAGTACCTAGGACAGTGCCTGACACATAATAGATACTTAAGAAACATTTATGGATGGATGGATGGATGGATGGATGGATGGATGGATGAATGGATGGATGGATGGAAGGAAGGAAGGAAGGAAGGGAGGACACTGGGAGAAAGGAAGAATGATCCAGGTCCTAATGACTTGTTTCTTCACATACATTTTTGCTACTTGCATAAAATGGTTTTGATCAGGAAGCAGTGTGATATAACAGCTGAGGTTATAAATTCTGAAAGCAGATCTCATTTGAATCTTGCCTTATCTACTTATAAGCCATTTGATGGATATATTTCTGAACATTTTTGTGCCTCACGTTCCTCTTCCTTAAAAATGGATCATTATAGTAACTCCCCACAGGGTTGTTTTAAGGATTAAATGTGAAAATATATTTAGGAGACCTCAATAAATATTATCTCCTACTGTTATTATCTTTTATTAATCTCCCTTTAGGATATGGCTCATCTCTAATGTGACATATTATTTATCATCCTCCCTAAGACACTTTTGAGAGTGAAAGAGGAAGGTACTAAAATGATTAAAAATCATCAATTGACCTACAACAAATATAAACTTGGAGGGTACCAAGCAATCAGTGACATGTTGTTCTCCTACTCACTGGCTAAACCTGCTATCAGGCAGACTTCTTTATTCCCAGACCTAGACAGAAACATTTAGCAGAAACTACACTGTTACCATTTTTACAACCAACATCATAAGCTCCAATTTAGAAAGTTAAGTTCAGTGGGTTACAAATATAACTACCTGAGCAACTTCCTTAAGGTCCTCCTATTACTGTTTTTTTTAACTTTTTATAAAATTTAGTTTTTATTGTGTATTGGAGTATAGTTGCTTTACAATGTTGTGTTTGTTTCAGGTGTACAACAAAATGATTCAGTTATACATATACATATATCCATTCTTTTTTTGATTCTTTTCCACCTAGGTTATTTATAGAATATTGAGAAGAGATCCCTGTGCTATATAACAGGTCCTTGTTGATTATCTATTTTATGTATAGTAGAGTATATATGTTAATCTTTAACTTGTAATTTGCCCCTCCCACTCCCCCCCTGCTTTTCCCCTTTGGTAAGCATAGTTTATTTTTGAAGTCTGTGAGTCTGCTTCTGTTTTGTAAATAAGTTCATTTGTATCATTTTTTTTATATTCCATATAAGTGATATCATATGGTATTTTTCTTTCTCTTTCTGACTTACCTCACTTAGTATGATCATCTCTAGGTCCATCCATGTTGCTGCAAATGGCATTATATCTTTTTTTATGGCTGAGTAGTATTCTATTGTATATACATACCACATCTTCATCATCTGAGAGTGGACGTTTAAGTTGATACTGTTTTTCAATAAAATATTCCCCACTATTACTTGTGTGTATCTACTTTCCCACCAGATTGAGTGCAGGGCTCATCATTTCTTTGTTGCTCAGAGTAAAAATCAATCAATCATTCAAACAAATAAAAGCAGTAATGATGGATGGACTTAACAAATTCAATATTTAGGCCCAAACATCCCTGACTTTATTCTTTATTCCATTAACTCTGAGATAATAAGGAAATTGCTGTCACACACAATTTCTATATAATATGTTGGGATAAAACAAATGGTTTGAACTGTAGTCTGAGAACTGTAACATCGTCAGAAGATTTAATGTTAGAAGAGCTTTGCATAGGAATATTGATTCATTGATGAGATAAACCTTTAGGGGGTACATACCAGGTGCTGAATGCTAGAGAATCAAATATAAAGACAAGTACCTTCTTGAAATTCATAGAGAAAACGAGTGCAATGTAATGTGATAAATACTGTGCTAGAGAGAGGAGCCAATCAGAAGTTTGGTACCACAAAGTGAGATCTGGAGAATCAGTGATACAAAAAAAGTAGAATTGGGAGAATCTAGTAATTGTGCTGTGAGCCACAAGCAATGTCCAGAATCTAAATGAGAAAATGTTACAGAGAAAATGTTTTATCTTTGGCCCTGGTGATGACTATGAGTTGGCTGGATGAATGAGGTAGGGGAAAAGCATGCAAGATAAGAGAAAAAGCCTGATGAAAGCCACAGGATTACTAAAAATTATCTTAAATTCAAAAAACTAAAAATAGTTGGATATGCCTACAACAATAAAAAAATGAAGCAAAGAATAATCAGAGATGAGGCTGTGGATCGATCATGATTGATATTGGACATCACTAGTGATTTTAAGGAAGAAGAATCTAGGGCATAAGAATAAAGATGTGATAATAGAAAGATAACAATTAGCAAACATTATAAAAATATGTTCCAGTATTTTTTCTAGTTACTTTGAGGCAAGAATGATGTAACTCAAATTTATTTTGATTATAGCACTTAAAGATATCTTTGTACCAATAAGGAAAAATTAAAAAAGTCAATTAAGTGCAATTTTATTTATTACTTTGACTCTCTGTATTAACTTTAAAGATATGTAGCCTCACCACCCACTGTCAATTAAAAAAAAAAGAGAGAGAGATTTATAAGAGCAAGGGAAAGAGAACACAGACACTTTATTTCAGCATGAAATACCCCTTCAAACATAACTCCTTTCACAACCTTAGAGGTACTAGATAATAATGATGCCAATCAGCCTTTTTTGTTTTTGTTGCTTTTTTTTTTTTTTTTTTGGTTACCTCAGTTGGGTCATACCTGTTAGCATAATTATTCATAATTTGAGCTTGGAAGTTGATTTTTACCATATCATTTAGAAGACTGTCCTTAGCTTGCAGTTCTAATTGGAAAAGACAATCATTACTACTTTAATCTAGTCATTTTGGTCTTACCTCCTGAAAATCATATTCACACCTCAACTGGAAGTGACTCATGAAGATTTTTTATTACCTGTTTTGAAGATTTTCTACCTAAAGTAGAAGCTTATAAGTTTTCAGTTCAGGAAGTCATAATATTTGAGATTTTAAACATTATTTTCCTTTTTATATAACATTCTTACTCTTTACTTCAGTAGAAAAATGAAAAAGGACAAATTCACTATTAACACTTTGGTATATTTTTCCATTCTTTCTGTTAACATCCTTCTACCTCATCTAAATAGATAGAGAGGGATATAGATAAATAGGTAGATAAATATTTACACAGGTAGATAAAGAGCTATGGACAAATAAATGTATACAGCTAATGGATAAAAATGGAATCACGTTATTCATTGTTTTATAACCCAAATAAAATTTACTTTCATTGTACTTATCTTCTCATTTTATTAATTATTTTTCTACAGCACAACTTAATGACTGCTAAATATGCCACATTAGGAATATGACTAGTTTAATCCTTCATAGTAGCATATTAAAATTGTTTCAAGTTGTTAACAAGTAAAAACACAGTGTGTACAACCTTAATATTTAGGAAACTACTTTCTAGAATTTATATTAACTTAAAAAGGGATTTATAATATTTAAGAACACTACCTCTGGAAAAAGTAAATAATGTCAAAGACCAAATTTAAAAACGATCTTTGCTCTCAAGAAAAGAACATTAATTTAATGTTCCACTCAATGTTTCTTGGTTATTATACAACAAAATCCACTGTGATGAACAGAATCCTGTCTATGTTGTGCACAGCAACATATAATAATGAAAATAAGGTAACTGGTCAAACTAAGTCAAACGAGTTTCCATAAGTATTTGTGGACAACCAAAATTAGTGGTTCTCAAAATTTAGCAGACATTGGGAGTTCCCATCATGGCTCAGTGGTTAACAAATCTAATTAAGAACCATGAGGTTGCGGGTTCAATCCCTGGCCTTGCTCAGTGGGTTAAGGATCCGGCATTGCCCTGAGCTGTGGTGTAGGTCGCAGACGCGGCTCGGACCCCACATTGCTGTGGCTGTGGTGAAGGCCGGCAGCTACAACTCCTGTTAGACACCTAGCCTGGGAACCTCCATATGCCGCGGGTGCAGCTCTAGATAAGGCAAAAAGACAAAAAAAAAAAAAAATTAGCAGACATTAAAAAATTATTTTGGGGAACTTTCAAAGATGTAGATTTCCAAAATATATCCCTTTCCCCCATAATTCAATGCATTACGTTTGTGGTGAAATTGAGCGGTCTGCATTTTTATCAAGTACACAGGACTGGAATGCTGGCAAGCTTTCTCTTTAAAGGATCAGCTGGTAAATATTTTAGCTTTGATTGTCTCTGTCATATTAGTCTTTGTTTTTTATTGCTTTTGTTATTGTTTGTTTCATTTGGATATTTACAAGTCTTAAAAAAGGTGAAAACCATTCTTATCAAATTGGGCCACGTAGACTCCAGGCCAGCCTACCGGCTCTAGATTGCTGACCCCTGCCTTCCCTCAATGATTCTAAAGTAAGAGGTCACTGGATAAAATTTAAGAATTGCTGCTCAGGAGTTCCCTTCGTGGCTCAGTGGTTAACGAATCCAATTAAGAACCATGACGTTGCGGGTTCGATCCCTGGCCCTGCTCAGTGGATTAAGGATCCGGCGTTGCCGTGAGCTGTGGTGTAGGTTGCAGACGCGGCTTGGATCCTGCGTTGCTGTGGCTGTGGCCAAGGCCGGTGGCTACAGCTCCTGTTAGACCCCTAGCCTGGGAACCTCCATATGCCACAGGTGCGGCTCTACATAAAGGCAAAAAGACAAAAAAAAAAAAAAAAAAGAATTGCTGCTCAAAACCGTATACAAGGAGGAGCCCAGGAAACATGAGAGTGGGGTAGCTACATCAACACACTATTATTTGGTGCAAATTAGCCTTACTGCTGCTCAATACTTCTTCTGGATGGCAATGGGGATGCTTTTCATTTGGATGTTTAGCAAAAGTAGTTAAAGGTTGCTGCGTGTGCTTTTTTTGGCCAAGTCCTCATTGTCTACGACTAGTAGGAAGATCATACTAACATCCATTGCAAAAGGCACAACATATTGTGCTTTGATGCCATGATTCATTTGAGATATTATTTCTGGTCCAAATTCCGAGATTATTGATGGGATTAAAGTCAATGTGGGACAAAATACATTGAGAAGAGCCAATAATAGCTGACTATGGACTTTGCTTGTTTTTTTATGGTAATATGGAAGAAGGTATTTTCCAATGGTTGTTATAAAAATATCTTCCATTACCTATGCTTTTTTTTACAATGTGATTTTGACACTCCTTGTATTGAGATTTGGAGTCAATGACAACCCTCTCCACCCCTTGAAACTGGGCAGTCTTGTAACAATGGCAGAAGTGAACTTGGGTGACTTCTAGGGCTAGGTGTAAAAGGCAAAGTTTTAAGTGACTTTCAGAGGACATTTGCTTCTGGAATCTTGCTGCCATTCTGTGCAGAAGCCCACAGGAAAGGGCCAAGGATAAATATTCCAACTGACAGCCCAGGTCAAGACTCCCAGCATCAACTGTCAAACATACCAGTGAAGACACCTCTGGGAGATTCCAGCCTCCAGATGTTGAGTCACCCCAGCCATCAAATCTTCCCAGTTGAAGCCTCTGACATCATGCAGAGAAGAAAAGCCATTTCCACTATTCTCTGTCCAAATGCTGACCCACAAAACCCATTAAGATAATAAAATTATTTTTGTTGTTTTAAAACACTCAGTTTAGGGATATTTTGTTAAGCAGTAATAATAACTGAAACAGAAAAGGTTATCCAATCTTAGTGCCAGTGGCTTGGATAAATTTCCCTCATTAAAAACTTATAATTCTACCTGAGAATTCATGAGCATGAATGTGTGCATGCATACTCCCATGACATATTAGGAACCCCCCAAAATCAATATTTTGTTTCTTAAAGAATTAAATTTCATTGAGGATTTAATTGACAAACACTTACAATAGGTCAGGTTCCAGATGTCAAATGTGTCAAATATCTATATAAATATATAAAGTATGAAAAATGGCATTTCATAGTTATATCTACATCTATGTAGGTACATAATAATTGAATATTGGTCTCTAAAATGGCAGTTTTATAAAATAAAATACATTCATTATCAGTCAATAAAGCTCAGGACAAAAATTTATAACACAGGCACATCTCCATTCATTGTGCTTTGCATATAATGCATTTTTTTTTAACAAATTGAAGGTCTGTGGCAACTTGCAATGAACAAATCTATTAGCGTCATTTTTCTAACAGCATTTACTAACTGGTACCTCTGTGTCACATTTTGGTAATTTGGACAATATTTTAAACTTTTAAATTATTATTACTTTGGTTATGGTGATCTGCCACCAGTCATCTTTGATGTTATTATCATTGTTGTGGAGTGCCATGAAATGCTCATGTATAAGATGCCAAACTTAATCTATAAATGTTGTCTGCATCCTGAATGCTCCATTGACTTCCATTTCCTCATCTCTCATCCTCTCCTCAAGCCTGCCTACTGCCTGAGATACAACAAACTTGAAATTAGGCCAGTTAAAACCCTACAATGGCCTCTAAGTGTTCAAGTCAAAGGAAGAGTCCCATGCCTCTCACTTTCGAGTCCTCTTGCACCCAACTAACAAGTTGTGAATGCAAAGGAAATATTTTTGAATGATAGTAAAAGTGCTACTCCAGTGAACACACAAATGATAGGAAAGCACAACAGCTTTATTGCTGATTTGGAGAAAGTTGTAGCAGTCTGGATAAAAGATCAAACCAGCCCCAACATTCCCTAAGCCAAAGCCTAATAGAGAGAGGGCCTAACTCTCAAGTCTATGAAAGTTGAGAGAGATGAGAAACCTACAGAATAAAAATTTGAAGCTAGAAGATGTTGGTTCATGAAGCTGAGGAAAGAAGCCACCTCTGTAACATAAAATTACAATGAAGCAAGTGCTGAGGTGGAAGCCACAGCAAGTAATCCTAAAAATCTAGTGAAGATAATGAATAAAGATGACTTCACTAAACAATAGATTTTTAAAGTAAATAAAACAATCTTATGTTGGAAAAAGATGCCACCTAGGAGTTTCATAGCTAGAGAGGAGAAGTCAATATCTGGCTTCAAAGCTTCAAAGGACAGACTGACTCTCTTGTTAGAGGCTAATACAGCTGGTGACCTTCAGTTTAAGCCAATGAACATTTACCATTCCCAAAGCCCCAGGGCCCTTAGAGTTACAACAAATCTACTCTGCCTGTACTCCATAAGTAGAACAATAAAGTCCGGATGACAGCACATCTGCTGTGTTTATAACACAGTTTACTGATTATTTTAAGTCCATTTTTGAAATCTAATGTTCAGAAAAAAAAAGATTCCTTTCAAAATATGACTGCTCATTGAAAATGAACCTGGAGTTATAATGGAAATGTATAATGAGATCAATGCTGTTTTCATGACTGATAGCACAACATTCATTCTGCAGCTCATGATCATGGAGTAATTTTGACTTTAATTAAGTCTTACTATTTCAGAAATACATTTTGTAAGGAGATAGCTGTCATAATGGTGATTTCTCCAGTGGATCCAGGCACAGTAAATTAAAAACCTTTTGGAAAGGATTCACCATCTTAGATGCCATTAAAAACATTCATGATTCACTGCAAGAGGTCAAAATATCAAAATTAACAGGGGTTTGGAAGAAGTTTATTCCAACACTCATGGATGAGGGGTTAAATACTTCATGAATGAGGAGCAGAAAAAACTGAAGATGTGATAGGAATAGTAAAAGAACTAGAATTAGAAGTGGAGCCTGAAGACGTGATTGAATTGCTGAGATCGCATGTTAAAACATAAATAAATTAGGAGTGTTTTCTTATGGATCAGCAAAGAGAGGGGTTTCATGAAATGGTACCAGTGAAGATGCTATGAGATTGTTGAAATAACAAGAAAGAACTTAGAATATTACACAAGCTGAGTTGGTTGATAAAGCAGTGGCAAGGTTTGAGAAAATTTATTCCAGTTCTGGAGGAAGTTCTACTGTATGTAAAATGCTATCAGCACTGCATGCTATAGAGGAATTTTTTGTGAAAGGAACAGTCCATCAAAGAGGCAAACTTCACTGTTGTCCTAACTTGCCATAACTACCCCAGCCTTCAGAAATTACCAGCCTCATCAGTCAGCAGACACTAACATCAAGGCAAGACCCTCCACCAGAATAAAATTTACAGATGATGGTTAGTACTTTTAGATTGAGATACATACATTGTTTTTAAGATATGATGTTATTGCACAATTAATGGACAACAGTACAATGTAAACTTTTACATGCACTGGGGGGCCAAAAATTTATGTGGATTGGCTTATTATAATATTCACATTATTGTGGTGGTCTGGAACTGAACCCATAATATCTCTGAGGTATGCCTGTAATGACTTAGAGACAACTCATAGCAAAGTGTACATACATATATATACATATATATACATATATATACATATATATATACATGTATATAGTGTGCATGTGTGTGTGTATATATATGTGTGTGTGTATATATATATACACACACATGCATATATATATATATATATATACGTTTATCATATATATCATATGTCAGATACTACTCTTCATTGGCAATGATAATCCAAAAAAAAATCTGGAAACTAGAAGACCAAATGAAAATAGAAGATTTAGAATTTCTCCTTAAGACTTTTTCTAAGAACAGTAAAATTGTGAAGAAGAACAGTTAACGTCATCCCTAAATTCCAATTCCTAAATTACATTTTCATTCCATTCAATTCCATAGTCTACTTATATCTGTTCTTGAGAAGAATAGTATCTCCCTGGGAATTTTCAAAAAGTCAGATTCTACCACTAGCATTCCGTATCATGGTCAGCATTTAGGAAAGGAATTGTTAATCTTAGAAAAAGGTCACACTCAGATTATGCCTATAAATTTGATCAAAGTGAAATCATAAAATAGTAATCTTCAACTCTGCTTTTCTGGGAAGCATTATAAATTTCCCTTTGCAAGGGCTGGGCTAACTTAACATGCAGTCATGTGCAAAGAAAGCATTCATGTTGTGCTTGAAAGAAGAAAATGTCCAGGCTTACTTTTAACCTAAAACCAAGCCAAAATAAGTATGCTATAGAAAAGTCAGCGTCACGTGGCATAGAAGTTACACATTTGACCCTTCAGGAGAAATTATACATTTGACCCTGTATTGCAGATAAGTTATTATGCTCTGTCTGTGCACAAGGCAATTACCCTATTTAAGCTCATTTATAGATCAGGAATTTTAGATGGTTTTGAGCTGAGGTAGCATTATGTAAATGAAAGTTTTACCTTCACAATTTTTGAATGTCTATTTTTATTAACTCCACAAATTTCAGTAGCAAATCAACTTGCCTAAAAAATATCTACATAGTCAATATGAATGAACACAAAATTGTAAAAGAGTACAGTTTTCACTGCATGTCAACACATGTTAGGATCAGAGGAGAATTAAGTGTACTCCTAACTGACCTTCTTATTTGATATTTATCTCCTTTTCCATCTTCCTTCTTCCTTCCTCCTCCCTCCCTCTCTTTATCGTTCTTTCCTTTCCTAATATGCTTCCTTCTTCTCTCATTTTTTATTCTCTAGTTCAACAAATGTGAAATAAAAAACAGAATCACAAAAAAGGTTTGGATCCATACAAATAAAACTGATTAATAAAAATAAATACATCCAAAAGTTACTATATACTATACAAAGAACAGTCCTAAATATTTAAAAAAATATTGCCTCAGTTAATCCTTAAAATAACTCTATAAGATAGGTGCCATTATTCCCTCAATCCGATTTTTTTTTATTTTTCGGTTTTTAGGGTTGCAGGTTGGCCTGGGGTCAAATCAGAGCCTCAGCTGCCCACCTATATCACGGCCACAGCAATGCAGGTCTGTGCTATGTCCGCAACCTACACCACAGCCCATGGCAATGCTAGATCCTTAATCCACTGAGTGAGGACAGGGATTGAATATACATCCTCGTGGATATTAGTCGGTTTGTACCCCCTGAGCAACGATTGGAACTCCCTATTCCCCTTTTTAACAGACTAAAAAACTACAGCATAACGAAGTTACAGTTTACTCAAATGGCACAGCTAGGAATCAGGAAAACAAGATTCAGATCTAGGCAGTATGACTAAAATTTGCCCTCTCTACCGTAATTTCTATTATGAAATTTCTGTTTAGGCCAACACACAGTGATTAACTAATTTTATAAAATGGCATTCAACTGGTAAATTTTAAAATAAAAACAGGAGTACCAAGGGGCTCAAATTCATTAAGGCTTTGGAAACCTGGAAAAGAATTGAAGAAATGCAGGTAGAACCAATCCAGAGAGTGTTTGTGAGATCGCTACTTATTTTTTTCTATTTCATTCTGAAGAATATTTAGGGAGTAATGAGGGAGGTTTCATTCTTCTAACTAATAAAAATAAAAATTCTCATTGGCCAGAAGTTTCAGGAATTTTAAGGGTAGTTCTCTCAGTCACTTACAGAACCAAGCGATGTTCAGTTTCCATTTATTTAGTCCTGAATGTCTAGGGGTACAAACGCTTCCAAGGCTTGAGAAGTCTATTAAAGAATATTTCTGGAAAACCTCAGTGAAACCAGGAAATTTGGGCATCTCTGACTTCTGCTTTACGAATGTGTTGTAACTCATTCTGCTGTCAAATTTCAGAGACTCAGAATTAGAATGCTAAGTATGGAAGATCCTCAGATAATAAGCAATGCAGTAGACAGAAAGCACAGAAAGTGTGATATCAAAAAGATCTGAATGAAAATCTCTGCTTCTACATTTACCATCCCTCATGCAAGATGGCTTTTGTAAGCCTCTTTTTCTGTAAAGTGGTAATACCTACACTAACTTTGTAGGTTAGTGATGAAGATCAAATAAGATTATGTTAGAAAATGCTCTTGGCCCAGGGCCTATTACATGCAGGATTTTCATTAATGCTAGTTTATAAATGAGGAAGTGGAGACCTCTATACCTAGTGTTGGTAAATGTTGCATGATCTTTTCAGATCCCTGTTTATGGAAATACAAAATCCCCAAAAATCACAGGATATGTTTTTACTTTATAAAATATATTACCATGAAATTTACATTTAATACATACTCAGAGAATGTAATATGGTAATTAATTACTAAAGAACTGTACATATTTTTTTAGAAATATTTTCCTCTTCCACAAAAAGCATAGTATATCCCTGGAATAAATTTTATCTGGGGCATATAGATAACCTGAACATTAAAATATTCCTATAAAGAGAAATTACCTCTGGATTTTGCAAATATTGGCCTATAATACTAGTTTAGCTTTCTTCAAATTAAATTAATCACATATAGGAAAATGTTTTTAAACCAGTCTTCAGACAAAATCATAAACCAGTAGGAGATCAGCAATAGTTAGTAACTACTATATTCTGGCAAGTTGCTTAGCAACTCTGGAATTGCAATTTTTCATGCTTTTTATTCAGCTAAGAAATACTTATTGAATACCTACTACATGCACGTTGCCAAGGTGAGAAGCAAACAGCTTCATGAAGCGAATAATATTTTTATCATTTTCTCCTATGACAAACCGACTCTAAGCAGTTTCAAAACTTGCCTGTAATCTAAGAGGTAGAAAATGAAAGAAATTGAGTTTGAATTCTAGTCTGATGGCCTCCAAGGACCTTGCTGTTTTTCATTCTATTATCTGCTGATAAGCCCTAAATTGCTGTCTTTGGAACCATACCATAGCCTGTCTTATAGTCATGTAACTGTTTCATTTTTATATAAACTGCAATATCCATGAATATTAGGGCCCCTGTTCTGGCTGCCTTTTATATTTATATCCTAGAACAGTGCTATTCAATGAGAGTTTTGTGTGGTGTTAATTGTTGGTGAAAGACTTGTCACTAGACCCCAGTGAAATAGGTACAGACCCTGAGACTGCTAAAATTTTTAAGAAAATTTGATTGAATGACTGGGTGTCTCAAAATGATCGACAAAGTGGGTGTACATTCTGTATGTTTCATTTTTAAACCAGATTCCTATCTCTATACCTCTTTTTGAAAATTTCAACCTTGGGGGGTATAAGTGAAGGACACTAGACTGCACGGGTTTAAAATGAACAATTGGATCAGTTTTGACGTATGTATGTACCGAGGAAATCACCATCACAATCAAGAAAACAGTACATTTCTCTCACCCTAACAGGTTTTCTTGTGCCCTTTTGCAAGCTATCCCTCTCTCCAGCTCCATCAATAATAAATGGCAAATGGATGTGACTAAGTATCAATAAGAATTATTTGCAAAAACAGGCATCAAGATAGTTTTGGCCTGTGGACTATGGTTTGCTGACCTCTGCTTTAGAGTCATTTCACTGACTTTAAAAAGCACTTTTAAGTGATCTGAAAACAAAGAGAGTAACAAACAGAATCTGTTGGATTTTTGGTCCTCAACTTAGGTGAAACCTGATTAAACTATTGCCAAAGCAACCCTAATGATCGCTTATCTTCTGTTTTGAGATGAGCCTTAATCAGAATCATGTTTGGGTTTAACTTTATCAAGCTTTGTTTAATAATAATAGCATATAAGTTGCTCTTATTACATTTGCTTAATTTTCAAATTCATTTATTTTTTACTTAAATTTAAAAATCAGTTATGTTAAATACAGGACTCTACATAGAGGAAACAAGTCATGAGAATTTTTTAAAAAATGTTCAGTGTTCAGGGGTAGGTATTTTGTACTCACGATCAAACCCACTATATGATGACTAATTCTTCTCTATTGTAAATGCAGAGTACAAAGTAAATAATCCCCTTGATTTCTTGAAATGGAGAAAAATATCTTAAAACTAGTCAGTTCCAAAATATCATATGCATGAGATAGGAAACAAAATTTTGGCATGTTTCTGCCCCTACCTCCCACCAAATATTCTGAAACTGTAACAGTGAACACTCATGTTAAGCTTAAAGAAATCTGAGTTATCAAAGTGTTAACTGGCTTTTCAATCATCAGAGCACAGTTTCCCCCAGAATATAATACATTAATCACAGCACCAGTTTATGCCATATTGCTTTTCTGTATATATATATTTTTTTCAAAATAAATCATCACTCTCCTACCATCGTTATGGGAAAAGAAATACAGAAAATGAAAAGCAGCAATAACAAGACAATGATCCAAATATCCTATGTCTACTTTTTAAGATTTCTAGATTTATCATAATTTCTAGATCCCTATTAATTTTACACTTTTGCAAAAAAGCATATATGTTAGATAAAGTGATTTTATAAAACTTGAGTTTCAGTAGAATATCATCCATTAACTTACAATGCAGTATTATTTCCCATTAGCTAGTTTGTACATCAGAAGGCATATTATTTAGAGTATCCATTGCAGAAGCAGGCTTAAAAGAACATAACATATTGAAAGATGTACAACTGAAAATTCTATATTTATTGTTACTCAAAAGTTTTCAAATCACAAACTACACGTGTGCATGTGTGTGCAAGTGTAAATCTGTGTGTATATACTACAAAGGTTAAGATTTTCCTAGGCTATTGCCCCATACCACCTTCACCACTACCAATCAATTGCAAATTTTGAAGTAGGGGACAATAAAGGTATAAGATCAAAGTATTCTATGAACAGTAATATAAATAACCACTATATCTCTGAGGTTTTGTTTTGGTTTTCTTCTTAACTGGTAACAGTTTATGTCACACATATATGAACCAGAATATTTATTATGAACCATAAAATCATAACAACTTTACAGAAAAACCTTTGAATATGTGGATCTTTTAAGCTTTAGAAATGTCTGAAGTTGAATAAGATAATACCCTAGAAATGGAAAAGCAAGACCTTGATCTTATGCAAGGCAGGGCAGGGCATTTGCAGTGCTCACTTCTAAAAATATGTTAGTGTTCTTGCACGGTGCATAGATTACATGGCTTTATATGGGTATGCCTTTTTATGAACCTTATCAATGCACTACCAAAATGGATGGCAGGTAAAAGACTTAAGATCGTAAAACAATAGCTTGTACTTTTCTATCACCAAATTGTTTAAACTTTTTTATTACTTTTTAGTTATATTTTCCACTAGATTGGATAAGGATTTTCTTGTTGAGCTCTATTTTCTTACTGCCTAACATAGTGCTTGTCACATTGCTGGCATTTAATAACTATTTTTGAGTGACTAATATATCATAAAAACAACAGAATAATACCTAAACTTTGTTATTGCTGTTAAATAAGAAACTGAAAATATTTCTTAAGTATTCATTTATCACTCTAGATTGAATTTCCTGAAGTGAGATTTGAGAACCACCAATATAAAGCCATCTGGATTAATAGTTAAAAATGGTTACTTCTTTATCCACTTTACATGCAATCCATCTGAATTATCTGATTATGAAATCAGTCTCTCTCTCTGTGCATATATATATGAGTGTGCATGTATGCATGTGTGTATATAAGATGTATATATAGATACAGATAGCTTTTAAAAAGTAAACTCCCATGAAATTCAATTGCACCATAAAGGCTGAGAAATATTGTTGGTGCTAAATATAGTAGGTCGATCACTACTGTTGTTATCAGTAGTAATAGTACTAGACATAGAAGTAGTAGTAGAACTACATAAATATTTCTTGAATAAATGGCGTGAATGAATCATTGGTTTTTGCAAGCCTATGTGTCAGACAGAATGCTAAGTAGTTTGTGCTATGTTTAGTTAAAATAGTGTCTTAATCCTTAGTTCATATATTTACTACAATTTAAAGAATTGGGAGCCAGATTCAGAATGGTTAAGAAACTTGCCTGAAGTCACATATCATAGAAGTGTAAAGAGTTTTAATATATGGCCAAGGCTGCAAAGTATTTTAAGTGCTGGCAACCAATTCTACTTAATTCCCAAGCCGAAATGCTATTCACCAAAGTAAGGATCAGAATATGGGCACTATATTAATTAAGTGTATCAATTCAGTGTCACTGAAAAGAAACATATTCATAGAATTTGCAAGTTTGTTTCTCTTTAAAAATTAAAGATACCTCAGAGCAACTATCTTTAAATAATATCAGTTATTCTAACTCATAGTGCTGAATGGTTGTCTAGAGAAGATAACATAATCAGCAAACGCTCAAACATTGATCTATTTTAATGGTTTTTTGTGTTGTTGTTGACTTCGTTATGTAGATCATTTTACACAAAGAAAATTTTTAATGAAGCTTTAGGGAAAAAACATATAGTAAATCTAAAACTTATAAAAATTAAATAAATGTAAGTCTGCAATGAGAAGACAAGATTCATCTTTTCAAAAACCTGATGTAGTTTAATAATTGAATGTTCTCAAGATCATAAAGATATTCCCAGAAGAAACTGGAAGATCTCTTTGTAATGAGAGCTCATGAGAAAAAGAGTGTCTATCTCAATGTAGAGAAAAACATTCAATTATCAAGGATTTGAAAAAGAAAGTGTTTCTACACCATGGGAGGAAAAGAAAACTAGTTGCAGAAAACTAAAGTTCCAAATAATCCCATCTTCAAAGAGGGACCTACTTTATTATTTAATAGAAGTACCCCTAATTAGAAAAGCAAAAAGTCACCAGGGTTCAGCAGAGCCAACAGGCAGATAATCTCTTCTATTACAAACTTCAAAGTAATGCTTTCTAGATAACACATTACACTAAAGGTGATCTCTACTGTATTACTGTAAGTTCTAGTCACAAAATTAAATCTTGGGAATTTGAACAGTGCTAAAGTTCATGCAAAATTCACCAAAAATAGAGAACTCTACAGTATTTTGTTGCTTACAAATTATGCCAGTGGAGCATCAAAGACACTCCAGTATCCAGCAAGGGTGAATAAGTAGATGGAAAGCTAAGGAATCCAGCAATTCTCCAATCAGTACTCCTGGAATATGTCCAATGACTGTTCATTTTAATATCATTAAATTTCAGTTTACTTAATTTCTATTTCAATCACCTCTGCACAGATCTTTCTTAGCCAGTGGTTTTCATACCTGAAAAGATACAGAAAAATTAAACCAGGATGATCAAATTAAGTTAATAATCTAATGTTTGGAAATATAGGAATTTAGCCCAGGCTTTCTATGTCATTGCTACTGTCCTGATTTTATAGAGTGTCAATATGCTCTTTGTTAGAGTGAGAACATCTAATTCAGCTTAGCAGTTTCTTTGTTTTGATGATCTAATGGTGCCTGGTTAATGATACGCTGTTAGATATATCCTAACTGGTAATGCAGCAACTCCTAGGGAGAAAGCAATGAAACGTTATACTTTGCAGTTCTGGTGAAAGAGTCGCTGCAAGCTGCTCGGCATGCCTCCATCAGGGGTCGAAATTACAGAAATAATTTTATGTCTTTAAAGTTTCCAATAAATTGTGAAACTGACATTGGTGACCATTTTTAAAAATAGGACCAGAGGAAAAACTCATTTCAACACAAAACTCTGCCACCACTGGATTGATTTTACCTATTAAAAACACATATCTATAGTTGAAGTTATTTGAGTTTCCTCAATCATTTCGACATGCTTATGTAAGTCTAAACTTATGTATTACAAAATTCAAGGTGAAACAGATAACAAGTCATCATGTGGTCATAGTCACCTTATCTCACAGGCTAGCCCGTGAGTTGTTCAAGATCAATTCCTCACAACACAGGGACAAGTCAACCTGGTTTTCATACCTCTTGCTTCACTACATACTTTCAAGAATTTATTCTATTCTAATCAACAATTTCATGGTGTCCCAAACATTTTCTAAATTTCTAACTCTACATCTTTAGTCTTATAATCCAGCAAATGATAAATCTTACCTATCCTTACAGAAGCAGTTAATATTCTAGTACTGCCACATGGATGCCCCGTGGTGCTTTGATTTTTTTTCCCTTGCATTCTGATAATAAATCACTCTTTGCATTTTCTATTTGACAGAACAAAATACGTCTTTAATAACAACAGTAAGTGCTATAGGACATGTAGTACCGGAAACTAATCTAATTGCTTTACAGAATTCAGCTCATTTAATCCTTATGATAACCTTATGATATATGCACTTCCCAATATATATTTTTTCCCATTTTATATATCCCATACAGATATGTCCCATACATAGATACACATATATACTGATCCCATATACATATGTATAAGTGTATAACACATATGTATAAGTGTGTAATATTTATAAGTATATCCTTCCCATTTCATGTATGGGGAGTGAGATGCTATGTGACTTCCTCCAGGTCACAAAGCCCCTGTGTTGGTAGAAACAGGAATCAAATTCAACAAGTTTTGTCCTGGAACTCATGATCTTAACTTTTAGTCTACATTGCACCATATATTATTTTACACAAATTATAATTTTATCAACTAAATATTATGTCCCAAACTATGAATTTGGCACTGATGGCTGGTGATCATCATGCAGTTTTACGCAGTACACAGGCAACGTGCTATAGTCAGCAAATGTATTTTAATTAATTGAGCCCCTCAAATGCCTATTTAATAGAAGTAACATACTTCATTTGTGTAAAACTAAGTCCCCTTCAAAGTGTGAGGTAAGAATTATTTTTCATTAAGTACCCAATAGCATGTCAGGTGTTTTGTTAGATTAAAAGTGATTCTATTTAATCCAATCATAAGTGTAATATATGCGAAGAAAATTTAAAGTATTGGTTTTTCTTAAAGGAGACACCAAATAATTATTCTGTTTAGTGTATAAGGTATACTATATTGTGTGTACTTTTTCAAAAGTGTTCATATCTTTTTTTTCCATTTTGATTAAGGTCTATAGAAAGCTTTGATTGAGGCTATCTTCAAGACAGAATGATAAAATTTAATTAATATTTACATAATGAAAACAACAGAAATAACAATAATAACAACCCCTACATTTTCTGGAAAGAATTATCAAAATCACTCTAAGTTGGTTACATTTCATATAAGTAGCATCAATAGAGCTATGTTATGTGTATATTATACACTTTCAAAAAGTATTATAGGAAGTAAAATCTAAAAAATTAACTCCCTGTTTCAATTCTTTCCATGGCTTTCTAAAATGTTCCTACTGACCTTGCTCTTGAATGTCCACATTCTGTTTATTTTTAAAATTAGGCAATACAGGTAATGTTATTTGGTTGGTTTCTTTTTACATTCTAAATTGACATAAGCCTTCTCTCCTTTGTGTGCTTGCTGGATATTATATGCAGACTTCTCTCAATAGGCAAGAAAGGTAAGCTTATAAAGATCTACACAAAGTGCACTAAGATACAAAAATGGTTTTGCTTAGAGCAAAGATAGAGCAGAGAAGATCAAAATTAAAAGATTGCATCATACCAATTTAAAATCAATCATATATATTTACTTATTTGTTTATATATACATGTGTGTGTGTGTATAGATATATATATATATATATATATATATATATATATATATTTTTTTTTTTGGCCACATCCATCAAGTGAAGAAGCTCCCAGACAAGGGATTGAACCTGTGCCACAGTGGTGACAACACCAGATCCTTAACCTGCTGAGCCACAAGGAAACTCCTAAAATCAATTTTAAAATGACCTTATGGAGTGCATACTACATGCTAGGCATAATATTGATTTACATTTATTATGGCATTTATTCTTTGTTGAAGCAGATACCATTTTACAGGTTGCTAAGAAATCTCCAAAAATATTAATAACTTGACCAAGATTGCACGACTAGTAAGCAAACAGGGACAAAATTACAACTTAGATTGGCCTGCCCATTTGCACATATATTTTGAAAAGCAAAAAAAAAGCAACAGATCAAGGACAGTAATTCTACACCCATACACAGTCAATTATCTGTTGGTGTTAACGGAAGGAATTATTGAAAGGGATGAAGCAATTTTCTCAATCAAATCATAACAAAAATATAATTACTTTCAGAACATTATGATATATATCATATATTTATGTAATCATAATATCATGTATGTGTACGTGCACACGTGCTAACATATATATTAACATGTTATACTTAAAAGTATGACTTAAACCCATATAAATTTTAATTCACAATTCTGTAAGCATAATTCCACAATTTTTAGAGGAGGAAGATAAAAGGGTAAGTAAAAAGATGAAGACTATATAATAGCACTCTTACTAGCCGTGTTATTCATCATTTCCTGTAATATGGGAATTAAAATAATTCTTATAAAACATAAATAAAAGTCTCCTCACTAAAATCCTTTAATAATTTCCTGTGACACTTTAAATAAAATCCAATCTCTTTGTAACCTGGCCTGCCACACAGCTTCTGTCCTCTGTCCCCATGTTCCTACCCACTGTCCTCTTTCCAGCCATGGTGCCTCAGTAAACATGGGAGCCTCCTTGGAATGTCATGACTCTTCATTTTTTTAGTCTATCACAGTTTAGATGCCATCTCTTAAGATGTACATCTCCATTTAACAGCTTTTAAATGTAAAAATTATGCAACTATCTGCTTCTTATTACATTTCTTCCACTTGATTATAAGTTTTATATGGACAAAGGACCTTAGGTTTTATTTCTCATTGTGCATGTGAAACCAATCATGCATGAATAAAAGAATGTGCAGAGACAGCGACACTTGGATTTGAATATTATTATTTCAAACTGTTACTCTCACCAATGAAATATATATTTTTCCCACAACTACCTATTTCTGACCTCTTTATTATAATTATAATTTTATAGTAAACTATGCCTATCATAATAAGCTATTATTTATAATTTGATGAGCTAAATATTAAAATCAATTGTTATAAAATTATCATTAGTAGTTTGCTACTCAATTGTTTATTAATAACTGACTCTGAAAATAAAGTGTATTTCTTCTAAAAAAGTCAGATTTTAGGAGTTCCTGTCATGGCTCAGAGGAAAGAAATCTGACTGGTATCCATGAGGTTCGATCCCTGCCCTCTCTCAGTGGGTTAAGGATCTGGTGGTTGCCGTGAGCTGTGGTGTAAGTGGCAGACACTGCTTGGATGTGGCATTTCTGTGGCTGTAGCATAGGTTGGCACCTGAAGCTTCAATTCAACCCCTAGCCTGGGAACCTCCATATGCCACAGGCACAGCCTTAAAAGGACAAAAAAAAAAAAAAAAAAAAAAAGGGAGAAAGACTTTACTTATGATTAGATCAACAAACTTCAAAGAAGGGTGCAACAATAGAAAATCTTAGTTCCTTAAACTCTGTGCTATAACTTTCACATACCTTCAGTGAACATGAACCGAAAGAATTGTAGCATCCTTCAAGCTCTTAACATTTTATGATGTAAAGTGATTTAAATAAAGGAGAAAAAAACGTATGGACAATTACAATGATCTCTGTGGGTATCTGCTTTTAATTTTTAGGATATTTCGACTTCCTCTAGTTATAAAATATGTAACACAGCACAGAACATTCTGGAACAAGTAAAATATCATTATGTATTTTTCTCCATTTTTTACCACTTTTACAAACCCAGTCTCAAGCCCCAATGCCATGCACAGCTGGTTAGATTTATGAACATCATTACAGCATGTGTTCTTCTAATAATCATTCTGCCAGAGGACATGGTTTGGGTCTTTTTGAACTGGTGAACTTCTGAAAGATAGCACAAATTGAGGTTTTGTATCTTACACCTGTGCCAAGCTAACAGAACTACAGAGGACAGTGTTGAAAGCACAAGGAACCTGATCTGTTTTTGTTGCATCCTGCTGTGCCTAGCCAGAGACCATCATTAAACAAAAAGTCTGAATGATTTTCTCATTATTTGAGAAAAGGATATTGAAAAATGATGGCATCTGTGTATATGGTAAGAAAATTGTGTAGAAAGGGAAACACTGCTATGTTTTAGAAAATCATTTTTACTAGTTTTTAAAAATCAAAGATATTATGCAAATTCCATTCTCCTCAAACTTTTGCTCACTGATTTTAAAATCTGTCAATGGACAAAAACCATTGCTATGTTGTTTGCCTAATGGCAATTGTTTATTTCCTCCCATCCTTCTAATTTTATTCATTGGAATTCTACTACTAAGAATACCTGTCCCTTCTTTACTGTTATAGGTTGTATATTTTCATGCCCCCCAAACTCCTCTGTTGAAATTTTAAGCCCCAATATGATGGCATTTGCAGATGAGGCCTTTAGGACATAATTTGATTGAGATGAGGTCAACAAAGTGGTGCCCCTATCATAGGATTAATGACCTTATTAAGAATACTATTTATCTTTCCTAGACTCAATTTATAAAATTATAAAGCCAATTACAAGTGAATAATCTATTAGGAATAACCACGTGCTAAATATTGTTCTGATTAAAGATACATTTATTATACTTGAAAAGCTTTCATAGTCATCCCACAGTCTTTTTTACTATGAAATAAAATATATTACATAGGAACAATTATTATGTATGCTTTCAAAATATGCTTCTTCCTATTTATGTGTTAGGCAGCTTATTTTATTTTTATCATCATTATTTAATATGGATTTTACAGTATAAATAAAACTACGTAAACATTCCTGAAGACATTTGATGCAATTTTAATTCAATTAAAAATATGCATAGCAAATTATCAGCTGAACTTAGAAACTGGTGATGAAAATTTTGTACGATCTTTATTTTATCAGTCTGTTAAAAACAAATATCTTTAGAGCCAGATTGCAATTGATAGTCCCTTTCTATTCTTAATAAGGTTGCAATTGATGCTTTTCCTATTTTTAATTCTCTAAAGTTGAGGACTCAAAAAAGAGAGTAATAAAAGATCTAAAACAAGTGAAAGTGAGACTGAACTGCAACTTTCTTTCAATTAAACCATAAAGTACAAGCTCCAAATAGTTAATCTTACTTGATTTAGAAAAGAGTTACCAAGTATTTAATAAATAGCTTGCAATGGATAAGATAAGATAGTAATATACACTGTCTCTAACCAAGGTTCTGCTGTGCTGCAGGTATTCAAGTCTACTAAATAATAGTACTTTGGAGTGACCGAAATGAAACACATGGAATATTTTTGGACCACATATTACCATAATTAAAGAACATCTTAAACAACAAAAGCTACAGTTATACTACATTTATGTTCAGTTTCAGGCCTTTGTTTAACATCACTGAATTTAAACTGTGACCAAACATTTTTAATATATATTTTGCCTTGACATGTATAACATATTTTAAGAGAGTAAACATAATGCAAATATGCTATCACTGATATTATGGGGTTTTTTATCAGCAGGGCCTTTTGGAGTTCTTGCTTAAATTCATTAAGGATTGCGAATTAAGAATCATTTGAAGACTAAGTAACATTTTTTAATAGACCATGTAAAAATTCAGTTTTTGGCCTTCTTATGGATTGATATTAATTTACATTTGGAAAATTGGAAGTTATTGCTGAAACAAAATTATACTAAATTCTTAATTTTAAGAGAGCTTCCAGGATGTAACAAATAAAACTTCAAATAAGAACTATTCTCTGAAACATTTTGCTGCCACAGGTGTAACAGGGATGGTGAGCAGGCAGAAACAGTGTTAAAAATATCATGTATGAAAGCTAAGATAGGTAGATACACTAGACAGTATGTATTAGAGTCTATAGACATTATTTTGCATTTTCAACCTCCTCAATTTAATGAGCTATAATATATAATATGCAACATGAACTCTAACCATAAGATCTTGAGATTGATTGGGTCAAAAGTTAGGTTACATTTTTTTTCTAAAATTGTTCATTATATGCAATTTCACTTTAAATTGATTAAAATAATTATTGCCTTTTTTTGGTTTTCCTTTCTATTACTCTAATAAAATTATCTGAATGCAATATTTTAAAAAAAAATACACCTTGAACATCTGACGGAATAGTCAATGGCATAAGTCCTGAAACCAGACTGCTCAGGTTCAAAAACGGATTCTACCACTCACAACAGCTCAGTGAAGTTGTCTCTACTTTAAATTAGGAAAACTAAGGTTTAAAAGTTTACCTAAGGAGTTCCCGCTGTGGTTCAGCGGTTAGTGAACCCGAAGAGCATCCAGGAGGACTTGGGTTTGATCCCTGGCCTCACTCAGTGGGTTAAGGATCTGGCGTTGCCATGAGCTGTGGTGTAGGTCACAGACGTGGGTCAGATCCAGCATTGCTGTGGCTCTGAGATAGGCCAGCAGCTACAGCTCCAACTGGACCCCCAACCTGGGAACCTCCATATGCCTCAGGTGCAGCGCTAAAAAGACAAAAAGACCAAAAAAAAAGAAAGTTACCTAACATTCCAACCTCAAACTCCATTATTGACAGAGGTGAGATAGCAGAGCATGATTCCAAATCTGGCTCTTTAATCACTAAGCCCTGATGTTTTAATATGGGTAACCTCAAAATTATCTGAATGAGCTTTATCATCAAGACAAAACAGAAGACTTCTGACTTCCCTTAAAATATACCCCCTTCAACTATACACTATTTCACATGAAATAATCCACCCAACTCACTGCTTTAAAAGTTTGTAAGCTTTATAATTAGACCATTCAAGTCTGACCAATAAAAGTATTTCAATAAGTATATAATCAGAGAACACATTTCCAATAGTCTTATTTTCTAGAATACTTAGAACTTGCCCACAACTGATGGAGCATTTATAGAGTTAAACAATGGTAGAGCTATTTTTATTTCTTACTTAAGTCTATCAAGGAACAATTAACCTTAACTCCATTAACGCTTTCCCATCTCAAACATTCCAAAACACTAAACTAAGACTCTGATAAATCCCAGGCTTTTCACCAAAAAATGAAATACCAAACATAAAAATAACCAAAAGTGAGAATTGCAGGGTTGGAGTATCTGTGATGACAGTTTACTTTTATTCCCTTATTGAATTCAAAGTCCTTGGCGATCAGATACAAAGATTTGGGCATTTGCGATGTCTCCAAACTGCAGACTGCGATACAGATTCTCCAATGAATCCATCTTTAGTAAGACTGCATTTTAAAATGATGTCCTTCAAAGTTTATTATAACTAAATTTTACTTACATGAGAAAATGTTCCTTTCTAAATAAATTTCTGTGATAGTGGAGGAACTTACACTTATTTATTACCTATTCAAATTCATGGATTATATCTGATACTTTTCACATATTATCATTTTTTATTCTCCCCAAAACCATATTATTAGTCTAATTTTACCTATAGAAAACTGTGGCTCAAAAATAGTTCAGCAGTTTACTGAAAGTCTCACAGCTAGAGAGATCAAACTGATAAATTCAGATCTATCTACTTACCAAATCCACATCCACTGCACTCCATCTGGTACCAAGTATTCATTATTTAATGTGATTTTTAATGCCATAAAATATAAAGCCAGAAATAGTGGACCCTATATGAAATATGTCATATTTTGCTTACAGAAATTATGAAATTGTTTGAAGACTAATTTTACCTTTTTACTTTCCTCAGTTTGAGCTTCATGAGTCAACTTATTCAGCCCTTCAAACCTCCTGGTTTATTTATTTATTTGTTTTTGCTTTTTAGGAAAAAGTTAGAAAATACTTTATGGAGAAAGTTTTACCAAAACACTTTCAAATCAATGTCATAATATTGTATATCATCGATTCAATTACAGCATTGATTCTTACATGCATAACAAGACACTAAAAAAGTGAAGGGGCCAATGGCAGTTGAAGGGGCCTCCGGCATATCAAAGTTCCTGTGTCTGAGACCTACACCACAGCTCATGGCAATGTGGGATTCTTAACCCACTGAGCGAGGCCAGGGATCAAACCCATGTCCTCATGGATAGTAATTGGGTTGGTTTTTACTGAGTCACAACAGGAACTACCTCAAACCTCCCAGTTTAGATAAGACTAATATTTCCCAGGGTGTTGGCATCGTGGCTCAGCAGTAAACAACCCGAATAGTATCCACAAGGATGCGGGTTCCACCCCAGGCCTCACTCGAGTGTGTTAAGGATCTGGCTGTGAGCTGTGGTGAAGGTCATAGATGCTGCTCAGATCCCACGTTGTTAAGGCTGTGGTGTAAGCCAGGAACTGTGGTTCTGAATCGATCCCTAGCCTGGGAACTTCCATATGCCACCAGTGCAGCCCTAAAAAGCAAAAGTAAAAAAAAAAAAAAAAAGTTAACATTTTCTTGTTATAACTTTTTATCATATTATACCATATTAAGAATGGTAATAATTTTAATACTGTAATATATAAAACTTCCTATTTCACATTAATTTGGTACAAATGAAAAATTAACTCAGTAGGTATAGAGAAAAGAAAGATCAAAAGGAAAATACCATTTATTGAGTACAAGTTGTGGTGCAAGATATTTTTTAATTTGGTTTAATCTTTGAACAGCATCCCTCCTTCCAGGCGGAACCCTGAGTTTGATTAACTGACTTGCCAGGTGACCGGCTAGTGACTTGATTTGGAGGCAACTCCCTCCAAAGCCCACACTAATCCAGGGCTCATACCCCAGGGCAAGTATCCTGAGAATATTCCTCTTGCTAATCAGATGCCCTGACACAGGACAGAGGCGAAATCAATGAAACACAAATTATTAGTTAGCATATCTTCTCACTAGTATATTCAGAGTGTACCAATTTTAAGTGGTTTGTTTTGAAGCATTATTTGTGCAAGAAGATAATAAGAGATGATCCTATGACATGTCAATAGTCCACTGGACTGCTTGCAGTTGAAAACTCAACAACACTGCTGTCACAGCTGGTTTCAGTAAAGAGACATCTAGAAAATCATGTTTTTTTGGTAATGGACTGGTTGGTAAGACAACTGAAAATACTTTATGGAGAAAGTTTTACCAAAACACTTTCAAATCAATGCCATAATATTGTATATCATCCAGTCAATTACAGCATTGATTCTTACATGCATAACAAGATACTAAAAAAGTGAAGGGGCCAATGGCAGTTGTAAGATATCATCAACTGGAGGACACATCCTAATTTCAGGGACATTAAAATGCAAAAAATTATGCATCGTAAAAACCATGAAGCATCATAGATATTTTCAAAGTGGTTTAATGTCAAAATACATTGGGTATTTTGAAAGCAAACATAATGACTGGATTATCATATACAAATCATTAGTCTCTAATTCTAAATATTTTTTTATAAATAATCCTGCCAGCAGAATGATGAGAGATTAATGATGCTATACCACAAGGAAGCCCCAGGGAATAGCAGCAACAGGGAAATATCAATATATAATTCTCAATTTGTGCTGATTATGAAGCAGACCATTGCCAACAATTAACCTTGTCAAATTTTTTTGTATCTAAATATTTTCTATCCTGTGCCTCATACTTAGGAACACTGATAACCATTAAATTACCAAAAATTAACAAGGGGAATAAAGGCTGTCAAAACTAGAAAAGAAGGGGTGATGATTTCTTTTTTCCATTTGCATTAAACTGCTCAAGAAACACATCAGATCAACAGCAAAAATATCTTTTAGGTGACTTTCCTCACATATTGGTTACCTAGGATTCCAATGAACCATTTAGCTATTGCAGCCTTAGGGCATCCATGTATTGACAATTTACAGAAGTTTTCTTCACCTAATTTGTTCTGCTATTCCTAAGGAGGAAAAAAAATACTGTTACCTTAGCAACTGCAAGGTTACATTTTATCTTGAAGCTGCAGAGCTTTTTCAGGGAAAAAAAAAAGTGTTTTGGTGCTGACATACCATCCTCTTTGGGTGATAGCTTTAGCAGTCAGGTTGAGGATAACATGCAAACACCTTTAGCTTCCAGCTGCCCCACCCTCAATAACAGCACTTTGCATTGATTGTATTTCTTTCTTTTTTTTTCTGTTATAGGAAATGAGGGAATCACTGATATCAAACATGAATATAAAGAAACTCTCAGAGGCTACAGAGAGGGCAGTTCATCACAGCTGATCTTCGTTATTTCTCTGAGAAGAGAAATTGGTGGACAAATTGGCAATTGTTATAACGGGAAAATAAACATCCTGTCAAGTGTCAGTGGCTGGAAAGTCAATTTCCAGCCCTAATAGAAGATAGCTGTAAGCCTGTCTGCAGAAGAATAGATTTTTCAGAAAGTACTAAGTTAAAAACACATTTTAACAATTTAATTCGAAAATCACTCTAAAGGCTGTGGTTCTTGCAGCTTACATACTTGAGGCTACCTTGTCAAGGGTACATGTCAGATCCTAGATGTGACGCCAGCAGTGCCTGAGGTATGACTGACTTTAAAAAGCAACTCAGGAATAAGGGAAATGGACAGAAAAATGAAATATAAGAAAGTATATTAGGTCTCTTCTCCTTAAAATGGCTGAAACCCAAATCGAAGTAGTTTAACAATAAAAAGGGATATAAACTCTCATGACCTTGGCTTCCCTAAATTCCCAGCTTTATCGCTTCATGGCTGGGAGCAGGCCCTGCTGTGCCCGGGTTGCTTTTCCTGGAACAGTGGCCTAGAAGCTTTCTCTAGGCGGTGAGCTAGGCAATCTGACTGGTCAGCTCTTCATTTGCTATCTCTCAGGACCCACTTCTCTTCACTGTCTGTTGCTGGATGTCTCGAGTGCTGTTTGTTGCTCCAGATACTGTGGACAATTTGATTTTGTTTCAAGCAGGAGGGCCATTCTAGTCCCGGCTGGCCTAGCTTAACCAGAGCACAAATCCTTTTCCCCCCAGCATCTAATTCCATGAAGATCTTGATGGATTGCCTTTGCTTGCGCATTATTCTTCTGAATAGACAGTTACTATGACCAAGCTAAGGGGAGAACGTGATTAGCAAGGACTGAGTCACATATCCATCCTGTGGATCCATCTGTTCTCTTGCTAGCTTCAGGAAAAAAGTAAAACTAGTTGCCAGACAACCAAAACTAATAGCTATCAGAATCCATTGCAGGAAACGTTCTTATCTAGAAAAAGTGACTTTGTGGGGGAGGACAATTCCATTCTAAACTTATTAGTGGTTTATTATCTCAAGCATTTTTGGAGCATATTTCATCTTCCTGGTTATGTCATGGGGAACACTGAGATGACCAAGATGCAGGTGTGGCCCTGACAGCTTATATTCTGAAGCGTTTCCTTTGCAACAGACCCTATTGCCTCTGCTCTGCACAAAGGCTCTAGAATTGGTTTAGCTTAGAAGGATGCCTTATTAATACTGGAAACATCTTTCAGATGTATCATTTTAAACATGAAGAAACAAGGCAAGGGGGGGTTAAGTCACATGTCAAAAGTGAAGTGATTTTTATATAGCAAACTTGATATTGTTGTAGTGTTGAATAGTGTTCATGTCTTGCGAACTGAGGCCTTGCATATCCTCTTCGCTACTCTCTTTACCGTATTGAAGAGTGTTAACCCACCTGGACTCTCACTTTCAAATGTGCAATTTTATTTGCTGCTGTGTTTAAACCAAATAAATTACCCCACCCTTCACTGAATAAAACTCATTTGCTATTTTCTTGTCTTTACTGTCTATCCTTTAGTCACCATCCTAAAGCCAAAGAGTGCCTTTTTCTTTTCTTCAATTCACTCATAAGACCCACATTTAATAAACTGGCAAATTTTTTATAAAATAGTCATGAGAGGGTAAAAATAATAAAAAATCACCTTATAAAAGGATCAAATAATATTTTAAAATATGTTATATACATATGCAAACTGTAAGATAATATGCCAAAATATTAATTGATTTTTTTTTTTTAAATCTGTGTTGCCTTCTTATAGGTCATTTTTACAATCATCTTCATGCTTTTTCATATTTTCTAAAGTTTTGACAATTAATATTTTTAACATACAAAGTTATTCTTAAAGCAAACTTCTAAAAAATCTATCTCG
>PVHT021183693.1:30912278-30934826 GCA_004024745.2 Catagonus wagneri | reverse complement strand
CCTGCCCTTGCTCAGTGGGTTAACGATCCGGCGTTGCCGTGAGCTGTGGTGTAGGTCGCAGACGCGGCTCGGATCCTGCGTTGCTGTGGCCGCGGCGTAGGCCAGTGGCTACAGCTCCGATAAGACCCCTAGCCTGGGAACCTCCACATGCCGCAGGTGCGGCCCTAAAATGACAAAAAGGCAAAAAAAAAAAAATAAATAAATAAAAAATCTATCTCGATGAAAATCTTCTCTGATTAGCCCAGTTTAATAAAAGATTATTCCTTTATTTGCATATTACAAAATGCATTAAAATATTATTCTACATTCTATGTGATTATTTATTTCTACCTGTCTTACATAATTGTTGAAGGCAGAAAACATATGTTTTTAATCTTCTAATAATTAACTTACTCAATTTAAGTAATTAATCAAATGACTTCTAAAATTGTGCATTTCTGGAATTCCCTTTGAGGCTCAGCGGGTTAAAAACCTGATATAGTATCCCTGAGTATGTGGCTTTGATCCCTGGCCTCACTCAGTGGGTTAAAGATCTGACATTGCTGCAAGCTGCAGCATAGGTCACAGATGTGGCTCAGATTCCGCATTGCCGTGGCTATGGTGTAGGCCAGCAGCTACAGTTAGGGTTAGACCCCAGCCTGAGAATTTCATATGCTTCAGGTGCAGCCATAGAAAGGAAATAAAAAGTTGTGCATTTCTTGCCAGCGAATCTTGAAGGAGATTCAAATAACAATGACAGCTGGCATTTTGGGGGTTCACACTATGTGCTAGGTTCTGTTCTAGGCAGTTTTATATGTTCTATCTCATTTAATTATCAGAATAATCCTTTAACAATTTTTATTTTATACACCAGGGAACTCAAATGTAGGGATAGATAATTACCTAAGGTTTCACAGTTAGGAAGTAATAGAACCATGTTTGAAACAAACTAGGTGACACCTTAGAATGTACTCTGAACCACCACACAAAAAATAGCTAAAATAGTTTCCATGCTTTGGCAATGCTAAAAATCCCCACGGGACAGGTATGAAATTTTGAAGGAAGGATTGGTTTATACAGTTTGTTTAAAATCCATTCCCTCACAGGAATGAGTACCTGCCTCAATGCACTATTTTAATTATTAAATAGAAATATGACCTAGCATAAGTGCCTGGTACATATGGAGTGTTCTATAAATGTTAATATTAATATCAGTGCATATATATGCTAGCTAGAATGAATTCATCTAGGCATAAATACCAACAAGCTTAAGCAGACTTTTTGTTTGTTTCAAGCTAATTTTTTTAATTGAAGTATAGTTGGTATTCAATATTATAAAAGTTACAAGTGTACAATATTGTGATACACAATTTTTAAAGGTTATATTCCATTTACACTTATTACAAAATGTTGGTTGTATTTCCCATGCTGTACAATATGTCCTTCTAGCTGTACCTCTTAATCCTCTATCCCTGTCTTGCCCCTTTTTCCCCCACTAATAATAAGAAGCAGACTTTTTTTTTTTTTTGTCTTTTGTTTTTTCAGGGCCAGACCCAGAGCATATGGAGGTTCTCAGGCTAGGGGTCAAATTGGAGCTGTAGCTGTCAGCCTACACAGCCACAGCAACGAAAGATACAAGCCACATCTGTGACCTACACCACAGCTCACGGCAATGACGGATCCTTAACCCATTGGGTGAGGCCAGGGATGGAACCTGTATCCTCATGAATCCTAGTTAGGTTCCTTAACCACTGAGCCAAGACAGGAACTCCAAAAAGCAGCCTTTTTTTTTTTTTAAAGCATGTGTGAATTAAAGTGCAAGCCTCTCCCCTAAGGAAATCTGCATACTACAGGCTTTTCTGCAGTTTTCCTATATGATTAAGGTTGTTGTAAGCCATTTCTCTTTGAGATTCTTTTCTTGGAAACCAGAAGTTTCAATTTACATTTTTATTTTGAAACAAATGGACTGCATAGGATTATGAATTTGCTATCACAAATGAGAAACATACTCATCTTTAGTATTGTTTCAAACAAATACACAAAATCGACAAGAAGGCCAGGTTCAAATCTTGCCTGTTTTAGCAAATAGACCAAATTTCAACACAAGTATAAAATAAATACAGAGAATTTTGTTAAACTCCAGACCCTAATATTTATGAAAACAAGAAGTTACTTTTCTAGTAACTATAAACTCTTATTAGAAATTCCCCCTCCATTTCTTTTTTCTTTAGCTCCTCAGATATACCTGCATAAGTATCCTCAAATTCAGCCTACCCTGAAAATAATTTTCTAAGGCTTAGTGAAAAAAAGCCTAATTTCTATAGCCACCTGCCTGTTTCTAGAGCCATAGCTGATTGATGGTTTACAAAGCCTTTTTATACAGCGCTGACATTTTAAAGATACTGGGCAGTCTGAACTTTCCATCTGGCGTGGCTGATTTCCTTTGTCCCACTTTCCTGTAGTGACTTATTCTGTCCTTGAGCTCTAAAACTACTTTGATTTAATTTATGCCTAGGGGTTTGGGGGAAGTTTATTTAAACAAGAAATGAGTGTAATGCCTTCAATGGTGCATAGTGATGGAGAAGCAAATCCCTGACTCCCTGGCATTTATTTGTGTAATAACTCCACTGCCAAGTACAATCAGGGAGATATTCCAGAAACTTCCATGTATTTACATAAAACTAACAAGAGAAGTGGACAGTGCTTGTAAAATGAACAGGAAGATGGAGGAAATTAATTTCTTTCAGATCTAAACAAACCCAACTTCTGTCTTTTGAAAAGCTGATATAAATAAGACATCTATTACTTAGTGCTGGTGAAGCAGTTAATGCTTTTTAAAACATTCTCTTACACATTATATCATTAAAATTTCTTTCCCTTTTTTTTTCTTTTTATAGCTGCACCCACGGCATATGGAAGTTCCCCAGCCAGAGGTCGAATTGGAGCTACAGCCACAGCGGCGGCCAGAACTGAGTGGCATCTGTGACCTACACCACAGCTTGTGGCCATGCCAGATCCTTAACCCACGGAGTGAGGCCAAGGATTGAAGCCACATCCTCAGAGAGACAGCTCTGGGTTCTTAACTCACTGAACCACAACAAGAACTGCTAAAATTTCATTCATAATAACACAAAATAGTTTTCTGAGAGTCCTGTAGGTCATAAACTACTACATATCTGGTTCTTTACTCAGGGAATTTTCTGCTAGAATAATGACTCTCAGTCTTCTTTTGGCTTTGTTTATCCAAAAATAAATGTAAAGCATCTATTATACAATAGATTCAAAATGCAATCCTGTTTATTTATTAATTAACACAACTCATGTTTTGCTTTCAAAAGACTGTTAACACAACAGTTTATAGATGCCATCATAAAAAATGCAGACAATGGAAATTCGGCTAAAAGTTATTTAGCAGTAAGAGATATTTGTAGTAATATTACATAAGAATCACGGAAATTTGAGAACAATTTTGAAATATTAGTACAAATGCACTATTCATTTTGGAATTTGCCTGGGTTCAAATCTCAGGAAGGGTATCTCTTAAGTCCCAAAAGTCTTCTGAGCATCTCCTACCATCCAGTAATATGATCAAATAATGAAGGAAGCCCTAGAAAAGGGTCATCAGATCTCAGTCCAAGCAGTTTCATCTTGAGTAAACCACTTCATCTTCATCTTTTTTTTTTGACCTAAGATTACTCATCCCTACAACAAAAATGCTCATTTCCAGAATATTTGAACTCTATTCTAGTGCTCATATCCTGATTTTTGTCTAAGCACTAGAAAGGTAACTCTGCTGAAAAAAAAAGATGATGGATTCTCAAATAAAAATAAATGAGCTTGCCCTATGGTTCAATAACAAAATAAAAAACAACCCAATTGAAAAATTGGCAAAAGTCCTAAATAGACATTTCTCCAAAGATGACATACAGATGACCTACAGGCATATGAAAATATATTCATCATCGCTAATTTTTAGAGAACTGAAAATCAAAACTACAGTAAGTACCACCTCACACTAGTCAGAATGGCCATCATTAAAAAGTATACAAATAATAAATGCTGGCCAGGGTGTGGAGAAAAGAGAACTCTCTTACACTGTTGTTGGGAATGTAAATTGTTGCAGCCACTATGGAGAACAGCATGGAGATTCTTCAAAAAACTAAAGCTAGACTTGTCACATGATCCAGCAATTCCACTCCTAAGCATATAACCAGACAAAACTATAATTGGAAAAGATACATGCACCCCTATGTTCATAACAGTAGTATTCACAATAGCCAAGACATGGAAACAACCTAAATATCCACTGACAGATGAATGGGTAAAGAACATGTGTTACATATAGACCATGGAATATTACTCAGCCATAAAAAGAGTGAATAGTACCATTTGCAGCAACATAGATGGACCTAGAGGTTACTATACTAAGTGAAGTAAGTCAGAAAGAAAAAGACAAATACCATATGATGTCACTTATATGTGGAATCTAAAATATGACAAAAATTAATTTATTTATGAAACAGAAACAGATTCACAGATACAGAGAATAGGTGCCAAAGAAGATTTGGGAGTTTGAGATTAGAATATGCAAACTATTATACACAAGATGGAAAAACAAGGTACTACAGTATAGCACAGGGAACTATATTCAATATCCTGTGATAAATCATAATGGAAAAGAATATGAAAGAGTGTGTATGTATATATATATATATATATATATATATATATATAGACACATATATACATAAAAAATTGAGTCATGTTGTTGTACAGCGGAAATTAAATGCAACATTGTAAATAAACTATGCTTCAATAAAATTTAAAAAAACAGTCTTATCAAAACTGAAAGAATAAATTAAATGAGTTTGCAATTATGATTCACGTTGAATGATAGAAATTGTATGGGAGAGGGTCATAATTGCTAGGCCTAAAGAATTATGTTATTTGTGTAAAAGTTTTTACCCATAATACCACTTTTGTTTTTTAAGAAGGGCTCAGCATGGAGTTCCCGTCCTGGCTCAGTGGTTAACGAATCCGACTAGGAACCACAAGGTTGCAGGTTCAATCCCTGGCCTTGCTCAGTTGGTTAAGGATCTGGTGTTGCCATGAGCTGTAGTGTAGGTTGCAGATGCGGCTCGGATCCTGCGTTGCTGTGGCTGTGGCTGTGGCTGGTGGCTACAGCTCCTGTTAGACCCCTAGCCTGGGAACCTCCACATGCCGCAAGTGTAGCCCTAGAAAAGGCAAAAAGAAAAAAAAAAAAAAGAAGAAGGTCTCAGCAGTTTAAAACAAAAACTCGCCTATGATAATTCAAATAAAGTTGTTTAAGAGAAAAAAATATCAGAAGTCCCATAGAAAGCAAAGGAATTATATTAGAATCTGGGATGAGGTGATGAATGAAGCTCTTAGCTTCTGTATTGTTTTCTATTATCACAAAACAAATTACTCTAAAACTTACCAACTTAAAACATCATACTTCCTGTGGGTCAAGAATCAGAGCAATGGCTTAGCTGGGGGCTAAGAGATCTCCCTCAATTCCTTGACATGTTGGCCTGATTAAAACACGGCTGTTGACTTTCCTCAGTGCAAATGAGAGAGAACATCCAAGATGAAATCTACGGTCTCTTTATAACCTAATGTCAGAAACGGGCATTCTGTTACTCACAATGTATTCTATTAGTTGGAGCCAAATCAATGAGTTCAGCCATACTGAAGGGAAAAGTATGACAAAAGGGCATGAATACTGAGGCAAGCATCACAACAGTCCATCTTAGAATCTGTCTAACACAGTTCTGTACACTCAAAGCAAAAAGATATAAAGACATTGATTGCACAGTTCTTATCACATGATAAAATGATAATTGTTTCATCCTTTATGGAAATCTTTTCATGTCAATAGTTCTAAAAGAATTTTGATATATATTTGCATGCAAAGACCAATGAGACTATCATATACAATGTCCTTAACGGTTGCTTTGTACAATATTCAGAAGTGTCCTTCATAGTCATGTCACAGAATTAAACTATGAAGAGTATTTAAATGGGAACAAGCCTAGTGCTACTTTCTAAGTATTTGAAATGATAAAGTATCCAGAAAAAAAAAGGAAAATTAATATGTCAGTGTTTTTCAAACTTTTAATGTGCTTATGCGGTCTCTTTCAGCTGTCAGTTTGTCTCTTCTACATTCTTGGTAGACAATACAATAGACATACTTCTTGCTCACTAGCAGGCATTTCAGCCAAGTTCTTATATTTTCCCACATGCAGATTCTCTAGTCAAGTTGGTAAAGATTTCCAAATCAGTATCAAGCAAAACGAAAAATCAGAATGTGAAAAGAAAGACTAAGATAAAATGCTTTGCTTTTTTAATTGATAAAATTCAAGACATTAAGAGGAATTAAAGAGTTAGACATTTGAATTTCATGTTTTTATTTTTAAAGCTTTACTTCTCACTATGCTTATAGGGTTTGTATCATATGAAAATTTTCATCCACTAATACAGTCTTTAATACCTGTTTTCCCATTTCACTATATTGTTAGGAATTAACTTCAGGAATAGGCAGTAGAAAGTATACAAATTCTAAAACTTATTCTCGAGTTTGTCAAAATTCTTACTTAACTATGATTTTTTAGGCATGAAGATGTCCAGAAAAGTGATGTACTTAAGCAAAATTATATTTCAAAGTAAGTGATGTACAGTTGATTGGTTTTGCTGTTGCCCAAATTAATTAACATTTAAACATTAAGTTAAATGACATAGCATATAGATAACCATGGAATAGTTTTATTGTTGTCAGCTATGTAAAGCCTTATGATTTGAAAACTATACATGGCTTTCTGAAAGAACTAGAATTAAAGGCATTGTAGTAAATTTGGAACACTGGTAATTATTATTGGTATTTATTAGATATATACAATTTTACCACTAAACCAATTATAAATTCTGTTATTACAAAATAAGAAAATAACTATGGAATGACTAATTTTGACATCCTTAAAAACATCCATACAACAATCCTATAAGTTATGTATATGACCTACCCTGAATTTAGACATTTTAAAACTAATACCCCTTTCATCCCACTTAACTTAAGAAAAATACTTAATAATTAAAACAAGTTCAAACCCCATAAGCAACAGGGATAATAGTTTTAAAATTATATACATGATCTACTCTGAATTTAGACAATTTAAAAGTAATACCCCCTTTATCCCACCTAACAGGAAAAAATGCTTAATAATTAAAGCAAGTTTATATCCTACAAATATATACAAAGTAGGAAAAGGAGTGAGGCAACTATTTCACAGCAGTGAATGATTTATAGTCTCAAGCTATAAAGAGTACAAAGATAACAAAATAAAAGTAACAGCACCTCCAGCTGTTACTATCAACAGAAATAGGAAGCTCTTTCATTTGTAAAAGGAAATGACACTTTTTCTGATCTCTAACAGAAAACACATGCAACATTTACCACCACTTAGAGTCTAACACATTTACTATTAGATTATTAGAATGTTCTTGCTGTCTTTGACA
This sequence comes from Catagonus wagneri, assembly GCA_004024745.2. Taxonomy (NCBI): domain Eukaryota; kingdom Metazoa; phylum Chordata; class Mammalia; order Artiodactyla; family Tayassuidae; genus Catagonus; species Catagonus wagneri. The sequence continues at coordinate 30,927,314 of PVHT021183693.1, read as the reverse complement.
TTAAGAGGCCTTCTTGCAGTTAGCCAATGATCTAGTATTTTAGTAATGTTTAAGAAATTTTGACTATACAGGAAGTGGGTGGATTTTGGCATTTACTTTGGCCTGGTACAATACCAAATCCTAGAATGCTGAACCACCACCCTACATTTTCCTTCTGACAAATAAGGATGATAACTGCCTCACCCAAATGTATAGAGAACATATAAACATGAAATTGATAAGAATAAACTCTTTTAGGAGTTCCTGTCGTGGCTCAGTGGTTAACAAATCCGACTAGGAACCATGAGGTTGCGGGTTAGATTCCTGGCCTCGCACAGTGGGTTAAGGATCTGCCGTTGCCATGAGCTGTGGTGTAGGTTGCAGACGCGGCTCGGATCCAGCATTGCTGTGGCTGTGGCGTAGGCTGGCAGCCACAGCTCCTGTTAGACCCCTAGCCTGGGAACCTCCATATGCCGTGGGTGTGGCCCTAGATAAGGCAAAAAGACAAAAAAAAGGAATAAACTCTTAGATTCTTAATAAGTTGATACCATATCATCCAATACAGTGTACTAACATCTTCGTCATCATCATTAAAGGCAGTTTTTTAGTGAAATCTGTTCATATATTAGATATGTGCTGGCTATTGGAGAGATAAATTGAATGAGACACAGATTGATAAGCTCATGATTAGGAAGGATTATCTATTTTGCATTACTCTAGAGGAATGTATTTAAGTGAGGGATTTTTGGATAGTATATTTTAAAAATGTTATTCTCCCTATGGACCCAGAAAGGCTATCAGGACAGTTGTGAAAATTTTTAAAAATACTATTATAAATGATATTGATGATGATGAAAAACTACTCCAGTAATGATCATTTTAATTTCCTTAATCAGCCACCATTTAATCTCATTCCTGGATTACCTGAAGAATTCTTTTTAAAATATATTTAACTGATATCCAGGAAACACTCCACATTCCCCACATTTAGTGATTCTGGAATATATCCAAGCACTTCTGATCTTATCAGCAAGTTGCATGCTTGTCAAAAGCAGTTGTTATTTATTCTCAAAACATTAATTTGCCAGTTGTAATTAACATTGTAATTATGCAACTCCAGTTTTACAAATATTAATAAAAGATGAGTATAAAAATAAGTTTCATCTAGGAAAATTAGGTCAAAACTTTTAGAATGACCCAGTTGGTAAAAGAGAGGATTGGCATATACTCTGACTTCACTAAATCAATATCCATTCCCAGTCCTTCTCCATTCTGAGGTTTCACTATAGGGGTGGGGTCACCTGAAACACTACCAAATTGATAGAGTCATCTGGCATAGTTCAAGCCCAAGATGCAGACATATTCATTATTTAGAGGCAAGTAGGAAAATTTTCCTTTCCTCATAAAGAGGGCGGATGACCATAGTTCATGATCCTAATGTCTGAACTTTTGACAGCCAATTTGTGACTATAAGGAAAAAGCCAAGAGAAGTTTAGAGAAAATGTTACTACCCTAAATGGCACCTGTCACTTACCTTCAGATTTCTTGCTTAATGAGACAAAGTAAGGAAGGGACGAATGAAGGAAAGACAGGAAAGATGGAGAGAGGGAAGAAAGGAATCTGCATAAGCCATAGGGAGGTTCTTTTGGCTATTTGCAGTTGAAAGCATTCCTAGGTGTTACCCAGTAATGGATGAGGAAGAGGTGCAGAGTAACTCAAAGCATTTTTCATTCAGTTTCATGAATTACGTTCCACAATGAAATTAACAAAACTGCAAATCAAATGAATGTAATTACTGCAAAGATGGGATGTGTGCAAATCCAATCAATGGACCCAAAATATTACTGCATATATATTGATTCATATAGATTAATAGGTATAATATGTAGGTATGTATGCATCCTTTTAAAGATTTCTCACTTAAAATTCTTTTAATAAATCAACAAATGCCATACCTGAAGGAATTAAAATAAAAGAGCTTCCAGCATTCTCTAGAGATCCCAAGGCCTAAAATTGAACTTGGAAAAGGTGTACAGTTTGGTTTTCCATTAAAGCTATTTTCTCGGTAGTTGGGGGTGGTGGGAGGAGGAGGAGGCTGCTCCATATCACTTATAAGTGGTGCCAAAGCAGGACCCGAAGCCTAAATTCCAGGAGGGTGAGCAAGTGCTGTGCTTTCATGACCTCTTCTTTATGAAGCAAAGTGCGTAAAGGTTGCCATAAAGGATAAACAAGTGAAATACTTTATACATTGCAGTGGTTGGAATGAAAATTGGGATGAATGGATTCCAAAAAGCAGAGTACTCAGATACGTGGACACCAATCTGCAGAAACAACGAGAACTTCAAAAGGCCAATCAGGAGCAGTATTCAGAGAGGAAGATGATAGGGGCTGCCCCTGAAAAGAAGACATCTGGTCTGCAACAGAAAAACATTGAAGTGAAAACAAACAAACAAAAAAAAAAAAAACAAGCAGAAAACACCTGGAAATGGAGAAGAGGGGAGTACCAGTGGGACACCTCAGCCTCATCGCAAGAAAAGGGCCCGAGTAGATCTGACTGTTGAAAAAGAGGAAACATGCATGAACAGAGTTGAAGTTAAAGTAAAGATTCCTGAAGAACTCAAACCATGGCTTGGTGATGACTGGGACTTAAATCACCGGGCCAAAACAGCTCTTTTATCTTCCTGCCAAGAAGAATGTGGATTCCATTCTAGAGGATTATGCAAATTCCAAAAAATCTGGAGGAAACACAGATAATAAGGAATATGCTTATCAATGAAGATGTGGCAGGGATAAAGGAATACTTCAATGTAATGTTGGGCACTCAGCTACTCTAAAAGTTTGAGAGGCCACAGTATGCTGCAGTTCTCGCCATTCACCCCGATGTACCCAAGTCCCAGGTGTATGGAGCACCACATCTACTGAGATTATTTGTAGGGATTGGAGCAATGTTGGCCTACACACCTCTGGATGAAAAGAGCCTTGCTTTATTACTGAATTATCTTCACGATTTCCTAAAATACCTGGTAAAGAACTCTGCAACTGTGTTTAGTGCCAGCGATTATGAAGTTGTTCCTACTGAGTACCATTGCAACCTGTGTGAGGTGCTTATACTCATTTATGTTTGGATCTCTGTAAACACAGTTTTGTTTTCTAATCTTTCTCTTGTGCAAATGATGTACTTTGGAAATGTTAGTGTATAACAGAATTGATGTTTGTTTTCTGTTTGATTTTCAACAGAAAATAAAAGGGGTTACAGCTCCAGTTTTCTTTTCCTTTTTTTTTTCTATTTCAAAGTTGCTACCAGTGTATTCAATGACAGACAACAGAGAGACATATTGTAGAGTTTTTAATTGCTTAGTTGATAAAGCTTCTTTTGATGAGCTCCTGTCTTGATGCAGCAGTTAACGAATCCAACCAGGAACCATGAGGTTGCGGGTTAGATCCCTGGCCTTGCTCAAACGCCATGAGCTGTGGTGTAGGTCACAGACGCGGCTTGGATCTGGCATTGCTGTGGCTGTGGCATAGGCCAGCAGCTGTAGCTCTGATTGAACCCCTAGCCTGGGAACCTCCATAAGCCGCAGGTGCAGCCCTAAAAAGCAAAAAAAAAAAAAAAAAAAACTGCTTTTGAATGAATGCTGGTAGTTCTATTCCTTTGACACTATGCACTTTTATAATATGTGTTAATGCTATATGATTCCTAGTGCCAAAGATTCAATTCAGTGTATATGTGTATATAACTGAATACACAGCCATTTGTGCTCCCCTGTTTTTTGTTTTTTGTTTTTTATGGTGTTTAAAGTAAAGAGCCCATCCTTTGCAAATCATCCATGTTGTTTCTTAGGCATTTTATCTTTGCTCAGATAGTTGAAGGATGGTGGCTGTTTCACAGTTTTTTTGTATTTGTGTCTAATGCATGTTTTAACATAATAGATGCAATGCATTGGAAGTTTTCTGGAAAAGTCAATCTTTTAGAAATTGTTTTTCAGATCTTCAATAATTTTTTTTCTTTAAATTTAAAAAAAAAAGCTATTTTCGCCAAGAAGTTTGAGTGACGAGAGTTTATGTCTATATTTGAAGAAAGATTACTAGGAACCTAGCCATCAATAAAATTTACATCCCACAGTCTACTTGGGGATGGTAGTCTCTGTGTCTTTTGAGTGGAGGATGAATATTAAGCCTCCTAACCATATTCTCCCTTTGCTACTAGGATATCATAGAAACAGGGCTCATGTATTTCTCAGAAGCTTCATCAAGAACTATACCTCAGATAATTCATCACACAAAGATTTTAAGAATGATTGAAAAATTCCACTTATTATCTGAAATTACATTCCCTATACAAATTAAATTAATTACTTGCCACATGATTGGTAAGTCTGAACTCCATCAATTCTCTCTAAAATACACTACAGTAATTCATATTTTCTCAACTGACACTTTCAACCCCGTCCATGTATTAAACAGGGGATCAGAGATTTAAGTAAATGAAACTGTTGAACTGGCTTGACTTTTGCAAGACAGTTGGATATAATGACTTCAAATAAAAACACTCACATATTCAAGTGTCTTTATGTGTATAATCCTCTATCTCCAAAATTATTTTGTAAAATTTTATTTTAAGAGATTAAATAGTAAATTTAGTTTGAAATTCACAGTTATATATATATATATGGGAAGGCCTGAAATAGAACTTGAGTCCCAGATATTCCATTTACTAACTCTATAACCAGGGAAAAGAGATTTATTTTTTTTATTTCAAATCTAATGGTGAGAATAAAATAATATGATTTTCTTTCTATTAAAATGTAAGGGCATTTTTTTACATTGAAATATATTATCCTACCTCAAGGACTGCTTTAGGTCATTATGCAACAAACTTCCAAAACGTAAGATTTAGGTAGAAATTCAAACTATCCTGGCAAGCAAAAGTAATAATAATGATAAAAATAGTTAACATTTACAGAGTCTTTCTGTTTGCCAGAAACCCTTCTAAGCACTTCGTGTATTACCTCATTAAATAATCTTAATATAATACAGGTAGACATTACTAGTATTCCTAGTTTACAGATGAGAAAGCTGAGAGACATGGAATTTAAGTAATCTGTCCAAAGTTATAAACTAATAAATATAAGTAGAAGACACGACATATATTTATATCTATAACTAAATCTATATTGATAATCAAAGTATACACACACACACAAATATTCATACACATACATGCACACATAGCCAAGAAACACTCAAGTGTTTACTGGACAAATAATATTAATCTTTTAAAACATGTTAATATGCTTTTCCAATTGCTTTTTGAAATGTGCTCAACGTTTTAAAATGTTAACTTTAACTGTGTGTGACATATATCACAAAATCTACTCCCCTCCTGTGACTCACAAGACAATTTTCAGACATGGTCTTGGATTGTGCCCAAGTGTATAAGAAAGCCTATGACTTTGATGTGCTAGGAAACTGAAGGATAGTGATCAGTTAAAAATTCTTGATTAAATTGTGAGTATAAAATTTTATTTTAGCCCAAAATTATAAACAAGTTTTGGTGCTAATTCATACAGGCCCAAGGACCCTAGACTTGGGCAACTTACATCATGTAGGAGGATATGTTTAGAAATGGAAAGATAGGGTAGATGGTTAGATATATAATCCTGAAAGTTCCAGGAGCTAAAGGAAACAGAATAATAACCTAGTCACTTTTTTTTTCAATAGTACTTGTGATATCCCTGTTGTCTGTATATTTTTAACCTTTGAGTTCTATTGCTATACCACAGACACAAAGGGATCTCAATTAGAAATAAAAGGAGGAAAAATACATAGAATGGTATAATGCCCACATACCCAGGCCAATGTTGTGTTTTATAGCTTTTTGCTCACTTAAAAAATATGAAAAATGATATTTCATGTAATTTGCATTTGTTTGATTCTCAACCAGCTTGAAGACATTCATATGCTCCTTGTAGTTTCCCTCTGTGAATTGTCTGTTCATAGCCTTTCTGTATGAATAACTGGGGACATTTTCTACATTTCTCATGGCTATTTTATGAGAAAAGGTTAATATATATATTAAACCTTCTATCTTATTTATTATAAATTTTAGTCATTTGGTTATCTTCCACTTTTTAATTCTCAGAATTCAAAATTCCCCTTTTTTTTCTTTTTTTTTTTACCATACCCACAGCATGTGGAAGTTCCTGGGCCAGGCATGGAACTCACACCACAGTTGCAGCCTGAGCCACAGCAGCAGCAATGCCAGATCCCTAACCCACTTTGTCACAAGGAACTTCCTCAAAATTCATTTTTAGTCTGTGTTTTGTTTTTGCTAATGAGTTTGTGTATTATTCCTGGCTTTAACAGATGTTTTTTTAGCCACCCATCTCCTCTACAAATTCAAAGTCCATTTCTAACGAATGTTAATTTTCCTTTTTTTGTAAAATTTCCCCTAATTTTAAAAGTAACACACAGTCATTGTAAAACAAAATTTACACACATGTAAAAATTTTATACAATCAAAATAGAAAAAACAAGGATTCCAACACAAATGTGGTCTCTGTTAAAATTTAGTCATCTTTCTTTCAGCTTACTTTCTGGGATACTTAACTTATTTGAACATATAGTACACAATATTTCAATTACATTAAAGATAATTCTATGGTATAAAAATAATACTATATTGCACATTAAAGTTTATTTCTGAATTAGGATATCTTATTAAATCATCAAAAGTTACTGGTTTATATTAACATACAATTTTAAGGTTTTTGATATACATTGTAAAATTGCCTTCCAAATTGTTCATATGAATTTACATTACTTCTACAAATGTGTGCCTGTTTAATTTACCCTAACTACCACTGGTGTGTCGTATTATATTTATTTGCTAATTTGACAGACAAATATGCTATTTTATTTTGGTTTCTATTAATTGTAGATTAAAATATATTTAGCCCTTTAATTAATCTGAAATTATTTTGGTAAACTATTCAATTAGTTAAGCAAATAGATAACAAATTTAGTGGTTTTACTTTTATCCATTTAATTCACAGTAGGAGAGGAGTTCCCATTGTGGCTCAGAGGATTGAGCACCTGACTAGTGTCCATGAGGATGTGGGTTTGAACCCTGGACTTGTTCAGTGGGTTAAGTATCTGGCATTTCTGGGGATATTGCGTAGGAAAGCAACTGCATCTTCAATTCAACCCCAAGCCTGGAAATTTCCATATGCCATTGGTGCAGCCCTAAAAAAAAAAAAAAATCTACAGTAGAATATAATTCTGGGTAGTTTATTAAATTCTACTAGTTTGACTCTTCCTATGCCAATTATATAATATTTAATTGTTGGTGATTTCCAAGTACTTTAATATGTAGTAGATGAGAATGTATCCTCAATATTATTTTTTTCCTTTAGTATTTTCTTTAATAGTATTATCTTACATTTTTTTCCCAAAACTTCTAAATAACTATTGAATCACTTTCTAAATTTTTATTTAAAAGACATATATATATATATATTGCTGTTTATTTTTAAATTATTAGCTTTTATTTTTTCTAATAGCACTTTTTAACATGAAGATTGCAGGAACACACAAATGGTATGAATTTTCATTTTGTTGATATTGTTCTTTTCTGCCCCTTAGCACATATCTTTAGAATTCCTAGGAAAAATTTATATTACATGCAGATAATAATATTTACTTCTTTTCTTTCAACAGATATTCATTTATCTTTCGTGTCTTATTTCCTTAATAAAATCTATGGAATTATTTTTATCATGAATAACGATAATAATTCTTGCCCTTTATGTGTAATACCTTTATAGTCTTAATGTTGGCTAAAGTCTTAGTGTATATCTTAATATACAAAAAAATTATTTTACTATTCTAAATTTTATTTGAAATGTTACTATCATCAGTAATTCTTTTCCAAGAAGTGAAATATTGCATTTTAAGATTTATTTGTATTGATGCTACTGTTGCATTTCTGGGTAAAACTCTAATTGCTGATATCTTGGAATTCACTTACAATACTAGTTACTATTTAGTATTTACCTAGCATTTTAATATCTTTATTTAAAAGAGATGTTCTCCTATGATAATAGAAAAATAATTTTTCTTGTTTTATGTGTTAGTATCTCTAAAACATATTACAATTAAATAATAACCAGAAAACACTGTTGAATATCTTAAACCCAAGTAATTGATTTCTACCTATAAAGATAGTAATAATTATATGATTCTCCCTTTATATTTACTTAGTAATTATTATTTACAGAATCAAGATAAAGGAAGAGTTAGTTGATATGCACCCACATATAACCTGTCAAATTATATATAAACAAACACTATCCGATATTATGTACAATCTAGCATGGGATTGATGGCAAATAAAGGTTTTCACAAATTTGGTTTGGCCTTTTCTCAGTCCCTCCTTCATGGGTAAATTAATTTTAGCCATCTAGGGAGTTCCTTAATCATAGTACTCTTCAACATGTCTCTGCTTGTACTCACATCATGTCTTCATTCTGAAATTCTTTCTACATTTTCTGCACTCTCTTCACTTCTTTTTGAGATCAAAATCTACCTTAACAGTTACTTCTTCAGCATAGTATTGGGAACTATGTCTAGTTACTTATGATGGAGCATGATAATGTGAGAGAAAAAATGTATACATGTATGTATACATGTATACATGTATATATGTCAACTTGCTGTACAGTGGAAAATTGACAGAACACTGTAAACCAGCTATAATGGAAAAAATAAAAATCATTATAAATGAAAAAAAGAAAAACTCAATAAAAAAAAGCTTTCTCAATCCAAATACTTCTTTCATAAGTCCCCATTTATGCATTTATGACTTGCATGCCTTTGACACCAGAGTTTCAACTCAACCAAGGATGATAACAATGTCTATTTGTGATGATATTCCCTGGAACCATAGAACAGAAGCTCATTAACGCCTACCACTCAATAAATGAATAGGATGAGAGTCTTCATTACAAATTTCCCTGTCCTTTATATTCTAAGTGGATTGAATTTCAGCTAAGGAATGTCCGATATGGAAGAAGAATTATCTTCCTTTGTTCCTTAATATCTTCTGATTCACTGGAATACTCTGAGAGAATATTAGAGTGTTGTCTTAGTCGTTATAGACAATGCTTTAGAGATTATTGATGCAGATAATATTTTAAGGACATTTATGACCTCTAGCTCACCTGCAATACAAAGCCATGGACTGGACTCATATGGAGAATGATGCAGTGAACCTCTCTCTATGCATTTATTTTCAGAAACGTTAAGGGCAAAATATCACACATTGACACCTGAGCTGCCAGTCCCCTGAGAGACTTGCTTTTGCATTTACAAGAAACAAAAGAAGTTGCTTTCACAGCTGCTTTAGCATGAAGAAGAATATCCTTTTACCCATTTGATAGAGACTTCTCATATAATCACATGGATCTTGATGTTAGTTAAATATAGGTATACGAGAGGAAAATAATTGCTTAAGATCAGAAAAACAATTAAAAGAATCAATTGAATTCCTTGGAGCTTTCTCTTCTTCCATAGGAATGCAAAATAATTCAGTCATGTCTCATCAATTATTAATGCAATTTTTTTTAATGCATGGATTACAAGATAAAGTATTCTTTGTCTTCTAGCTCTGAATATTGGATCTGACTTTAGATTTGCCCTTTCATTCACTAAAGCAGAGAAGAAAGGATGGAGAATGAGAGAAATAAAACCACATACACGGCAGACAATGGTGGTCTGTAGGAGAGGAGGCAGGAAACTAAAGGCAGGTAGTGGAATCAGAAGGCTAGAGGAAGCTAGATGTAAACCCCCACACACTTTTGTTTGTCTTTATTTAAAACCCCAAAGAATAAGAAAAGAGAAGCAGTTAAGAGAGATTATAAAAGATCAAGGTTTATAAGCAATTTTATTGCCTAACAGACTAACCGCAGTTTAAAGTACGCCTGGGCTACTTAATGAAAACTCAAAGTAAAAAAACATTGTGAGGAATGTGAACTTTTTAACATAAATATCGGAAATTTTCTAACAGTAAATTTGTTTTTGTATATGTTGGAAGAGTCAGAGGTTAGGCAAATGGAAAAAAAAACTCTTTAAAATTTAGCAAATGCTTATCTCAACTACAAAAAAAAACCGCAAGTCATTATGGGAATTATAAAGCATGTTCACATAGTTATGTGGGGCCCTTGCGTGGTGCTACAGAATTTAACTACTGTTTCTCCAAAAGTTGTGCCTAATATACTATAGGAAATAATTACAAAGTTTTTGACATCCAAATCTGAACAAAGGATATCAAATGCTTTTATTGTAACACAACATTTTGAAACTGACAACACTATAATAACTTGTGGTTTGCAGTTAACCGAGAAAATAATTTGACTCAATTTATATGTTTATGTTGATATAGTGTAAGCGCAATTCAAACAGCACCATAATAATAGGGTATTTTCAAATCTATTACAACAAAACAAACCGTATAATTACATATTTATGCTAGTCACTGCTAGACAATAGAACATATGCGCAGAATACAAATGTTCAGAGCAAGATTGGTAAACTTGATAAAATAAATGCCCTAAATGATGGGGGTTATTACTTCAGATTCTTCAAATGCAAGGCTCTCTCTTAGGATCATATCCTGAGAGAAGTAAATCCATCCTTACCCGTTATATAAATTGACAGTATTGGCTAAAATAATAACTACAGATAAGCAACTTTGGAAGAAGGAAAGGGGGAAGCTATGTGATTAACTTGGGGTGAAATGCAAGTCTGTTTGAACTGAAGACTCATGCACTCACTGATAACAATAGATTACTTTTACTATAATAATTGAACAATTTCCTATTTTATTGCTTTAGTCTTTTTGACCCTATCTTTTTATTTTATTTTATTTTTTTGGTTCAGCCTCAACAAGACCTTCAAATATCAATCTGATTGGTATTATTCCATAATATCATTCCTTTGAACTTAAATCTAGTGAGTTTGTCTAACAATAAAATATCAGTGACTACAAACTTGGTTCTGTGAAATATGGACTAAAACATTCTTTATAATCGTCATAATTCATAAAAGAAAAAAATTCCCATCACAATTTTAACACCAACCAATAGCATAGAGTCCTGTTAGACAAAATGAAATCAGCCAAATTTCTAAATGATTCATTCTGGATGCATTAGCCTGACCACAAAATTCTATAGATGGGCATTCCTCACTCACTGTACTTGCAACATTAGTTACTCTCACCTGGAATTATATGTTGAAGAATAGTTCACAGATTGTCAGCACAATCTTTTTTCTTTTCCTTTTTTTTTTCCTTTGGCCACACCTGCAGCATGTGGAAATACCTAGGCCAGAGTCGTACCCACACCACAGCAATGACTCGAACCACAGCAGTGACAATGCCAGATCCTTAACTGCTAGGCCACCAAGGAACTCTAGTCAATATATTCTTAAACATCATTTTCTTTATATTTGGTGTCATTTAAATACTAAAATATTAAAAATTCAGAAGAGGAAAGAAAAGCATGCAGCCAGGTTTCATGAATCTAATTCAAACCTTAACAGACAATAGTTCTTAGACTTTACCATACTACTTCAATATCCTAATTGGAGTCTATGATAATTTTAATGCAAACATATTACATTAGACTATTGTGTCTCTTGCCAGATTTTTAATTTGAAAATGAGTGTTTATATTGTTAAAATGAATTCAAATTGAGGCTTCCAGATGTTGATATATGTGCACAGGTGTCTACTCTCCCCTACCCCATCTGCCCACTAAAAATAAGTGCTATTGTATAAGAATAAAAGAAACTTTATATTTGGCCTAAAACCAAGAAATGGTGTTATCCCCAAGGCATGAAGCATCAATGCTTTTCAACAGTCATGCTGTTAGGTTAAAGAAGACATGGAGGGTCAACCTTTGTAGCCCTGAGTAAAATTATTCTGCTTAAGAAATAAATGGAGTAGCTTCTAGTGGATTTTAACAAAATTCTCTTCACTTGAAGAGGTTGGAGGTGAGAAAAGATAGCACCTGAAACAAACAGACGCCACACAAATGAAATATTCTTCATTGTTACTGACTGGCTCCATCTGGAAGCATCTATTTAGGGAAATATCGAAGATCATTTCAAATGCCAGTGGCTATAGCAAGCAAAAATTGCAAGAAGTTGGCGGCATGCCATAATGCAGTAAAGTGCCATGAGCAGTATGAAAGAAGCATCAGGTATTGCAGCATCTGGTACATAACATGCTACACTCGTCATTAATATAAAGGGAGAACATCACAGAAAATATGTCAAGAATCTAAAGAAGCAATATAGAAAAAAACATATATTTCTGAATCTGCCCTCATTTGTAATGCCAAACTCATTTTCTCCATTGTTGGAGTTTAAAAAATGTAATGTGTTTAGGTAATACTCCAATCTTTGACCAGACTTACTGGTAAAACTCAGATGTTTAAGAAGAGTCTGCAATGTAAGAAACAGGAAGGGAACAGTCTGCTGAGTCAGGGCTACCATATGTATCTGAAGCATTTATATCAAAAAAGTAAGAGGAAAAATAATAAAACTTTCATTCAAAGTTAAAGTAAGATTTAAAAGAATACTGCATCAAAGATATTGAAGCAAGCAGGAATAGAAATGGAATAATGCATGATCAGAATAATTAATTGCTTATAATAAAAATATGTTTTTTAAATTTAAAATCAGAATGGAGGTATTGAATAACCTCAGTCATCCTCAGTTGGTTGCCTAAGTCATTATCAAATATTTATATTATACAAGCATATCTCATAGCAAGGCAATACTTTTGTGTGTTGTTTTTTTCTTTTTAGGGCTGCACCCATGGCACATGGACCCTGGCTAATGGTTGAATTGGAGCTACAGCTGCCAGCCTATGCCACAGCCATAGTAACATGGGATCTAAGCCATGTCTGTGACCTACACCACAGCTCACAGAAATGCCAGATCCCCAATCCACTGAGCGAGGCCAGGGATTGAACCTGAATCCTCATGGAAACTAACTGGATTCATTTCTGCTGTACTCACAATGGGAATTCCTGTCATTTTTATAACTGCCTTTTTACTGTGATCAAAAAAAAAAGCTCTGACTTCCCAATAAACAGTGACCAAAACCTACATTTAAAATTCTCTACAGTGTTTGTATAGTTTTGTATTTTAATTAGGAAACTCCCACATAGACATAAAAAAAGAAATGATGTTGATTATGAAACTCAGTGGCAAATTATAAGGTCTGAAGACTCAAATGTCTTTCATAAATCACAGGTAAAATATCCTGTGTTTTGTATCACCTTAAATCCAAGGAGAGGACAGCTTGTTTTCTAAATTATTCCCAATATGCTGTTAAAGATTTGTGGAAAATAAAACAAAATATCATTCTCATGCCTAAAAATCTATCACTATAAAGGCATTTTAATAAAGTATAAATGATTCCGTAATTACATTATTTAATTTACTATTCACCAAGGCCTTCCGCCAAACCTGGCATGTCTGAAATGAGTTGTGACAGCATATCTAGAAGATACATTAAACTTTATTTCTCTTTGTATCTCTTTTTGAAATCATCCTTTTCTCTCTTGTTTTCGTGCGTTCTTCTCTGGCCCAGATTTCCAGAGGAACGTTCCTGAGGCAAGTAACATGAGGAGGTGCTCAAATATTTACTGAGCACCTACCATGTCCCAGGTATTACTCTAAGAGCTTGGGATACATCAGGAATAAGACAAAGACTCTGCTCCCATGGAGAACAACTTGGATAGATAGGAAATAAACCATAAAAGCAATAAAATAAATAAGTAAATAACAAAAAGATTAGAAATCCCAATAAATCAGAAAGACAAATACCATATGATATCACTTATATTTAGAATCTAATATACAGCACAAATTAACCTTTCCACAGAAAAGAAAATCTTAGACATGGAGAACAGACTTGTGGTTGCCAAGAGGGAGGGGGAGGCAGTGGGATGGACTGGGATTTTGGGATTAATAGATGTAAACTATTGCCTTTGGAATGGATAAGCAATGAGATCCTGTTGTAGAGCAACGAGAACTATATCGAGTCACCTATGATGGAGCATGATAATGTGAGAAAAAAGAATGTATAAATGCATGTGTGACTGGGTCACCTTGCTGTACAGTAGAAAACTGACAGAACGCTAAACCAGCTACAATGCAAAAAAATAAAAACCATTTAGATATGTAACATATCACCATGCTTTATTAGTGTTATAAAGCACGGTGATATGTTACATATTTTGGTCCTCACAATTCCATGAAGGAGGCTACATATGATGTCTGTTAAGAAAACAGGCTTTGTGCTTCTGAAACTCTTCCAAAAAATTGCAGAGGAAGGGACACTCCCAAACTCATTCTATGAGGCAACCATCACCCTGATACCAAAACCAGACAAAGATACCACAAAAAAAGAAAATTACAGGCCAATCTCACTGATGAATATAGATGCAAAAATTCTCAACAAAATACTAGCCAACCGAATCCAACAATACATTAAAAGGATTGTACACCACGATCAAGTGGGATTTATCCCAGGGATGCAAGGATTCTTCAATATCCGCAAATCAATCAGTGTGATACACCACGTCAACAAACTGAAGAATAAAAACCATATGATCCTCTCCATAGATGCAGAAAAAGCCTTTGACAAAATCCAACACCCATTTCTGATAAAAACGCTTCAGAAAGTGGGCATAGGAGGAACCTACCTCAACATAATCAAGGCCATCTATGACAAACCCAGAGCTCACATCATTCTCAATCGTGAAAAGCTGAAAAAATTCCCACTGGGATCAGGAACAAGACAGGGATGTCCACTCTCGCCACTACTATTCAACATAGTTCTGGAAGTCCTAGCTACAGCAATCAGAGAAGAAAAAGAAATAAAAGGAATCCTAATTGGGAAAGAAGAAGTAAAACTATCACTTTTTGCAGATGACATGATACTATACCTAGAGAATCCTAAAGACTCTACCAGAAAACTGTTAGA
>PVHT021183693.1:30804637-30908744 GCA_004024745.2 Catagonus wagneri | reverse complement strand
GCCATCATCAAAAAGACTACAAACAATAAGTGCTGGAGAGGGTGTGGAGAAAAAGGAACCCTATTACACTGTTGGTGGGAATGCAAACTGGTGCAGCCACTGTGGAAAACAGTATGGAGATTCCTCAGAAAACTCAAAATAGAATTACCATTTGATCCAGCAATCCCACTCCTGGGCATCTATCCAGCAGAAACCATGAAACAAAAAGACACATGTACTCCAGTGTTCATCGCAGCACTCTATGCAGTAGCCAGGTCATGGAAACAACCTAAATGCCCATCGACAGAGGAGTGGATAGGGAAGATATGGTACATACACACAATGGGATATTACTCAGCCATTAAAAGGAACAAATTACCAACATTTATAGCAACATGGATGGACTTAGAAATTATCATGCAAAGTGAAACCAGCCAGACAATTAGACAGCAACACCCAATGCTACCGCTTACATCTGGAAACTAAAAAGACACAATGAACCTCTTTACGGAACAGACAATGACTCACAGACTTTGGAAAACCTTGGTTTTTCAAATAAGACAATCTGGGGGGTGGGGGGACGCACTGGGAGTTTGGGATACAAAATCTGTAAAATTGACTTGTGATGATTTATGTACACCTATAATTGAAATAAATAAAATCCATTAAGAAAAAAAAAAGAATACAGGCTTTGAAGTTCAGCCAATTAGGTTAATATTTTGGCCCCTCAATGTACTAGCTGCCTCATCTTGGAAACTTAGTTATTCTTCTCTGAAACTGTAATAGGAGTACATTTTTTCTTTGTCTTTTTGCCTTATCTAGAGCTTCAACCGCGGCATATGGAGGTTCCTAGGCTAGGAGTCTAACAGGAGCTGTAGCTGCTGGCCTTCACCACAGCCATAGCAATGCGGGATCCGAGCCACATCTGCAACCTACACCACAGCTCACGGCAACAGTGGATCCTTAATCCACTGAGCAAAGCCAAGGATCGAACCCACAACCTCATGGTTCCTAGTCGGATCCGTTAACTACTGAGCCACGATGGGAACTCCCTGCAGTAGGAGTAAATTAGATCATATAGGAAAAGCATTTTCCCAGTACTTGGCTCATGGGAGGATCACAATAACTGGCAGTTGTTGTTGCTGTTATCATTCAATGATTTCAATAACTTACTCATTTCCAATTAAGAAATATATTTCCTGTGAGTTCCCAGTGTGGCTCAGCGGAAAGGAACCTGACTAGGATCCATGAGGACGTGGGTTAGATCCCTGCCTCGCTCAGTGGGGCTAAGGATCTGACGTTGCTGTAAACTGTGATGTAGGTCCCAGACATGGCTCGGATAACCAAGTGGCTGTGGCATAGGCTGGCAGCTATAGCTCCAATTCAAACCCTAGCCTGGGAAATTCCATATGCCTCACCTGAGGCCCTAAAAACAAAAAAGAAAAAAAAAAGAAAAGAATTAGAAATATATTTCCCAAAATATGTCTTGAGAATCAGTTTCTGAAACTTTTTAACCATATAGAAGTATCGGATAAATGAATGGAAAAAACTCTAGCTCATAATCTGTCAGGTAAAACAAAAATAGGAGTTCCCGTCGTGACTCAGTGGAAACGAATCTGACTAGCATCTATGAGGATGCAGGTTTGATCCCTGGCCTCGCTCAGTGGATTGAGGAATCAGTGTTGCCATCAGCTGTGGTGTAGTTCCCAGACATGTCTCAGATCTGGCGTTGCCGTGGCTGCAGTGTACAGCTCTGATTCAACCTCTACCCTGGGAACTTCCATATGCCTCTGCTGTGGCCCTAAAAAACGTTAAAAAAATCAGGAAAAAAAGTAATGCATAGGACATTTGCAGGAATATGGATGGACGTAGAATTATCGAAGTAAGTGAAATGAGTCAGACAGGGAAGGACAAACATCATATAATATCACTTATATGTGGAATCTAAAAAAAATGATGAAAATGAACTTATTTACACAACAAAAACAGACTCAGACTTTGAAGATGAATTTATGGTTACCAAATGGGAAAGGTAGGGGGAGGGATGGATTGGGAGCTTGAGTTTGGCATATGCACACTATTGTATATGGAATGGATGGTCAATGAGGACCTGCTATATAACATAAGGCAATCTACTCAATATTCTGTGATAACCTACATGGGATGAATATTTGTATGTGTAACGGAATCATTTTGCTGTACAACAGAAATTAATACAACATTGCAAATTTACTATACTGCAATAAAAAAAAATTTTAAATGCAAAAAAAAAAGAAAGTCCTGTAAGTTTTGTGCAAACTACTTGAGGACAAACCCTGACCTGAACTGATGTAAAGTCATTTATATACTTTATCTTGGTATATGAATATCCATATATTTCACTGCAGAAATGTTAACTTGTTTGATAATTCTGTGAGGTCCCAAACTCCACTGTGGTTAGTGTTTAACATGTAGAGCTCATCATATAATCTTCCTCACATGCAAAAAGCTCTTAATTCCAAAACACATCTGGCCTGGAAGATTTGCATAAGGGATTGCGGGATTAATGTAAAAAGTAGAGTGGGGAATGGAGGATGTGATTTTAAACGGATTGTCAGGATAGGCCCAATGAAGTGGGTTGAACAGTGTCTCCCTTCCTCCAAACAGATGTCCACCTGGAACCTATGGTTGTAACCTTATTTGGAAATAGAGTCTTTGCAGAAATAATTAAGGATCTTGAGGTGGGATCATCATGGATTTAGGGTGCATCCTTTTTTTTTTTTCTTAACTAGAGAACTTGAATATTTTTTATTTTTTTATTTTTATTTTTGTATTTTTGCATTATAGCTGGTTTACAGATTTCTGTCAAATTTTCCAACTGCACTGCATGGTGACCCGGTTAAATGTACATATATGGATTTGTCACATGTGATTAGACATAGTTCCCTATACTACACAGCTGGATCTCCTTGCTTTTCCATCACCGAAGCACTAGTTAACCCCATTCCCTCCCACCCCCTCCCCCACCTCCTTGGCAACCACAAGTCTGTTCCCCAAGTTTGTGATTTTCTTTTCCATTGAGAGGTTTATTTATGCAGTATATTAGACTCTAGTTATAAGAGATTTCATATGGCATCTGTCTTTCTCCTTCTGACTTGCTTCACTCAGTATAAGGGTCTCTAATTCCATCCATGTTGCTGCGAATGACATTATTTTATCCTTTTTTATGGCTGAATAGTATTCCATCGTGTATATATACCACATCTTCCTAATCCAATCATCTGTAGATGGACATTTGGGTTGGTTCCATGTCTTGGCTATTGTGAATACTGCTGCAGTGAACATGCGTGTGGAAGTGTCTTTTTCATGGAAATTTTTGTCTGGATATATGCCCAAGAGTGGGATTGCTGGGTTAGAGTGCATCCTTATCCAATGACAGAGGATGTTATAAGAGAAAGACAGAGGTGCAATTACACAAAGAGGAAGGCCTTGTGAAGACAGAGGCACAGATGGGAGTTCTGCAGCTACGAGCGTAGGAAGGCCAAGGATTGCCAGCAGCCACCAGAATCTAAGAGAAAGGCATAGATTGCATTCTCCCTTAGAAGGAAAAAACTCAATTGCTATATACTGAATATTTGTGCCCCCCCTAAAATGCACATGCCATTGTGCTGGTATTTGGATGCAGAGGCATCAGGAAGTGATTTGGTTATAGGGTAAAACTTTTATGAATGGGATTATTGTCCTTCTAAGGGTGACCTCGCCCATTCTGCCATGTGAGGACACAGAAGAAGATGACAGCTATGAAGCAGGAAGTAGGCCCTCACCAGACAAGGAACCTGCCCATGCCCTGCTCTTGGACTTCCTACCTCCAGAACTGTGAGAAATAAATTTCCATTGTTTGTAAACCAGCTACTTTATGGCATTTTGTGATAGCAGCCCAAACAAAGACACCTATTGACAAATTGATTTCAGACTTCTGACCTCCAGAACTGGGAGAATAAATTTCTATTGTTTTAAGCCACTCAGTCTGTACTTATTTGTTGCAGCAGCTCTATGAAACTGGTATACCTAATTAAGAAAGTAACAGTGGACAAAGACTGAAATAGGTGAGGGAGTCAAGCCAAGTGGATGCCTGAGAGAACAATCTATTCAGAGAGGAAACCTAATAGAAAGCCCTCAGGTAGAAGCATGTGAGGCATATTCTGGATGGCCACTGTAGCTGTGTTGAGAACAAGCTATAAGAGAGCCTAGGACAGAAACAGAATATCAGTTATGGCAGTAGTGAAATTTGCAAATAAGACATACTGGTAACTGACCACAGTGATATCAGTGGACGTGAAGTAGTCAAACTGGATATATTCTGAAGGCAGAGATATTAGCATTTCCTAATGGATTAAATGTAGGCTGTAAAAGTATTTTTTAAAAAAAGGAGTTTTGTGTTTGTTTTATGCTTTTCTTTTTTAGGCTGAAGAGCCATAAGAATGAAGTCACTACCTACCAAGATGTGGAATACCAAACAGGTCCAGGAAAGACTATCAGAAGTGTAGAGAATTTGAGACATCTATTAAATATCTAGGTAGAGATGTTGGGTACATAATCGGCCACATGCAATTAGGATTTAGAAGGTCAAGAATAGATATGGAAAGTTGAGAGTTGTTCACATAGAGCTGATATGAGATCTCTAAAGAGGACCAAGGACTGACCCCTGGAGCACCACAACATTAAGAGAGTAGGTACAAGTAGATAAATTGGTCAGGGACTGACCAGGAGCTGCTGGCAAAGTAGGGAGAAACCAAGACAGTGTGGTACCCTAAGGCCAGGCATGGAAAGAGGAAAGAGTGATCACTGTCAAATGCTCTCATAGATCAAGTAGGGTATGGATTTATAATTAACAAATAGATTAAGAAACAAAGATAATTGGTGATATTGATAAGAGTAGTTTTGGTGAATGATCTGAGAATATGTCTGATGAGAACAGGCTTAAGACAAAATAAGAAGAAAGAAACAAGAGGTGACAAAAAAGGACAATTATTTAAAGGAGTTTGCCTACAAGGAAGTAAAAAAAAAAAAAAATAGGGCCATAGCTGGTGGGATGAGAAGCTAGGCCAAGAGAATTATGATTAATTTCTTATTTACTTGATTTTATAAATATAGATTTTAAAATTCTTTTGATGCAAGTAATCATAAAGAATATATCACTAGATTGAAAAAAAATTTAATACATAGAAATTTTGAAATCACATAGAAAATAAAATAATTTTTACTTCAAAACTATTTATGAAGGGTTTACCTTGGGAGAAAAAAAAAAAGATCCAGAGACATTAAAACTAAAAAAAACAGGAGTTCCCATCGTGGCTTAGCAGGTTAGGCATCTGACTAGCACCCATGAAGATGCAGGCTGGATCCCTGGCCTTGGACTCAGTGGGTTAAAGGAGCCGGTGTTGCCATGAGTTATGGTATAGGTTGCAGATGCGGCTCAGTTCTGGTTGCTGTGGCTGTGGTGTAGGCCAGCCCCTGTAGCTCTTATTTGACCCGTAGCCTGGGAATTTCCACATGCCATGGTGTGGCCCTAAAAAGACCAAAAAAAAAAAAAACCTAAAAATAAAAAATAATGTTATAAGATTATAACCACTATAAAAATGTTACATACCACTTAAACCACTTAAGTATACAAATGTTAAAAGATAAGTTCATTAAAAATAAAAACCTGATACTTTCTGCTTTTAGACTGAAGATTATGTTGTGCTAGTCTACAGTACAGGGGATCAACTTGGAAATCTGTCTTTGACAGATTAAGAAGGACAAAAACTGGGTTTCTTCTTTATTTTTGCAATGAAAACTGTCAAAAATATGTTCCTTAGCAAAATGGACTTATCTTACTTACTGTGCATTCCCTATTAAAAAGCTGAAAAAATAAAGGATATATATTTAGTAAACATATTTGTA
This sequence comes from Catagonus wagneri, assembly GCA_004024745.2. Lineage (NCBI taxonomy): Eukaryota > Metazoa > Chordata > Mammalia > Artiodactyla > Tayassuidae > Catagonus > Catagonus wagneri. The sequence continues at coordinate 30,902,840 of PVHT021183693.1, read as the reverse complement.
AACATAGAGGGCCTTACATAAAATAACTTGAAAGCTCAACTTGTGTGCTGGGAGGCTATCTATGCTTCCACAAACTCAAAAACAAAACAAAACCAACCAACCAAACAAAAAACCCCAATGCTCTTTTGGTCTGTCCTGTGCTGGGAAAGCTATAAAATCTTTCTCAAGCATAGCTACATAAAATAACTTTAGCTAAATATGGTTTATTGGGCTGGGAGAAAGATGTAGTAATGCGGAATTTTATATAAACATCAAAAGCCACAAAAGGCCTGCAGCAAAGCATGACGTTGGCACATGGAGTTCTCTTCTTTGCATGCTTTTTTTAATAAAAATGACAGATAAATGCATGGCTCCTCTTTCATCTAAGTGGCCATTTTTGTATCTCATGTGTCTTCTGAGACATATTAATTATGAGAGAGTCAGATATCAGATACGATGTCTTTAATGCATAGCAGAACAGTGAGGATTGGGGGAAGGTGAGGAAAAAATCAGAATTAGCTTTTGCTTGCTGTGGTGTGCGGGACAGAAAGAAGTGAACAGCAGAACAGATATGGAGCTACTGCCAGAAGGAAATATTTCAAGGAGGCTAAAGAGTCATTCCACCCTCATAAATGGATTAAACAATCATCACAGATAACTAGGTATAGAGTAATGTAAGACAACTTGACCCCAGAAAGCAAAACCTATGAAATAAGATACTCTTAAAAACCTAATCCAGAACATGTAGGTTTTTTACAATTTTTCGCAAGGATCACATTCGCTCATACAATGTTAAGCAGTTTTAGCTGGCTAGGCCATACATTTTCTAAGAGGACAATAACTCAACACTTGGGCTAAATTTCAGAGACTAGACCCATTAAGGTACAAACAAATTTGAAAAAAAGATTACTTGGAAAAAAAATATTTGCATTAATTAAATATATAGAAATCCTTCATCTGAGTTCTCAGCTTGTCAATCAATAATTTACTACATTCTCAGTTCAAGCATTGTGTTCCATCATTGAAATACTGCTCACCCTCAAAGTGCTCTGTGAAATTTGTTGATCTTTGAAGATTGTGTTGGATTTTACCTAGATATTAATCACTTTTTATATATCCAGAGTTAACTAGAAAATCAAATACTAAATAACCAAATGTGAGGGTGCGGCATATAATGTTGTATTTTTATTTAAGTTCATTTACTGTCATGTATTTACATAAATAAAACATAAAAATTCATGTGTTTATGTAAATACATAATACCTAACATTTAAATAGACCACTCGGTTTTAGAAAGACCCCAAAATATCATGATCTATAACTCTATGAGTCTCCTCTATATCATCCCTAACTAGTGGTAATTCAACTTATGCAGGACTATACATGTTTATAAGTAATTCACTGTTTTATGTTAGTAAATTTCTAGTTTTCTAATGAGAAAAAAAAAAACATACCAAACTATGCAAAAGTTTTTCCTTACATTTAAATAAAATCTCTTGCTTGGTAGGTCTATTGGTTTTATATCACCTCCCCTTGCAATTCTACTTAACAATTCAAATTTATATCCAACCTTATACATTTTCAAACACTTACTTAGCTATGGACACTAAAACTTACAACTCTTTAACCTAAGGAAAATGTATTTATAATAAAATGAATCTTAAAAACAAAGTTGAAAGGCAATACAAAGTCTTGGAACTAAATTGTTGTATTCAAAATGATGATTTTCTTTGGTTTTGATGTTTGATTTTCTTTTGTGGGGGTGAAGGGATGCTATTCCCAGATGCTTAATATGGGCAGAGTTGAAAACTCAGGAGAAACTGAGATAATCTGTATTTACTCTACATGCTGGTTTATGAAAGGAAGACTCAACCCAAGGTAACTGGAGACCAGTTTAATTTAGCTTTAAGAATACATTGGCTAACCTCATCTTTTTTTTTAACTGTTTACTGAATTGCCAAGTTATAAAGTTTGGTCAAGAAAGGAGGGGAAGGAATGAAAAAGATTAGAAGTATATGAAGTAGAGCTGAAAGGTAAGCATCTAAGTCATTTGTAGGAATGGGTACATGTTATGGGCTAAATTCTTGAAGCTCAAACCAATATGATGGCATTTGCAGGTGGTACTATCTTTGGAAGGCAATTGGCTTATATAACCACAAGGGGCAGGACCCGCATGATGAAATTAATGTCCTTATAAGAAGAAGTATAGAGAGAGGAGCTCTCACTCTGGACCATTTCAGGATACAGGAACAAGGCAGTTATCTACAAGCCAGGAAGAAGGCTCTTACCATGCACTGAATCTGCAGGCACCTTGATCTTGGACTTCCCAACTTCCACAACTGTGAGCAACAGTTCTGGAAGTCTACAGTTTAAGGCACCGAACCTATTGCATTTAGTTATAGCACAAACTCACTAAAAGAGCACATATCTAAGACCACAATCCAGAGACTCCCTCTTCAGACCACCCTACAAAAGATGGTTGTTAAAAACGTGATAAAACAGAGGAAGATAATAAATCATTAACATAATCCATAGGATTTGTTTATCTATAAAGATCTCCAGGTTGTGAAATTTCAGGTATGTCTCAGTGAAAATTTAAGAAGTAGGGTGGACCAAGACCTTAGTAACCTTATAATCTCAAAAGATGTCATCAATGTCATGTTTTTAAGGATACAGAGCTAGTGCTATCATACAAAAATACATTTCCCAATTATGCATTAAACTCCACTGTTGCCAATATACTCATTTACTGTGAAGAATTTTATTGGATCATTTTATGCCAAAGTATCTTAAAAAGGTTAAATGACAGGAGGAGAAGAAAGGAAAAAGACTAGAGGGTAGTTAGCCACATTCAAAAGAAAATGTACCAAACAAGTCAGAGTAAAATCAATAATTGAAATTATTTCTGCTATTAATTTCCAAGTACGTTAAAATGAATACATAGTATACATTATAATATTCACAATGGAAACAAATCTGGTTAAAATACTAGGTGTTTAGACAAGTCACAAAATACACTTTTTACTTTTTCCAAAAAATTATAACATTTCACTTTAATCCAAATTAAGTGGATTAGTAAAATGGAACTTAAAAATTAACTATTAATATAGCACGATTAATATAACATTATTTTATTAATATAGCACTGTACTTATTTCTCCTAAGCATTTATCTCTATTTTAGAAATATAGGTAGAAGTTTCATATATAGTTTAATGGTCTGTGAAAATTGAAAAATCGGCAAATAACATCCACCTTAATCCTCACTGGCAATATATTACTTTAATTTGAAATTGCTTTCAAATAATGATCAAAAAGTTCAGAAAATTCCTTGCTATTATAGCTTCTATACTGAAAATCATAGTTACTTTAGTCATAAATTAGGGGGGCATAGAATTATTTTTTCTTAGAATATAAGCCATGTTTCTATTTCTCTAGAAGAAAGTAAGTCTTAATAGGAATATATTAGGACATAAAGTGAATTACACAATTTTTAATACAAAAATAATTTTAGAAATCATTTCAATGCTATTTGGATTATGAATTCCTTTGAAAATCTGAGGAAATATATTTACCTTGTCGCTTATAAAATGTACATGAACACAGAAATCCTTAATCTAGGGGTCTGTAAATTAGCGGTCTATGGAAAACTTTCTGGAAGTTCATATTCTCTTAAATGTCTATGCAAATACTTGTCTGTATATACATGGTGAACAGTTATTTTACTTATCATCTAAAATATACTTTTTTCATGCTTCATTTTTGATTATTTTTGAAAATTAGTGAGAAAGGCTCTGACACTCATATTGAAGTCATTTTATTACATGTAATATAAATCAGGCATCCTAGAAGTGGAAAGGTTGATACCAAGGGCTATGTTCTTAAAACGAATTGGATGACATTGGATTTTTTTCCCATCATGAATTTTAACAAACCAGACTCTCTGTCCTCCTGGCAGCTGAATGAGTTGCTCAGCAGTCAAAAAAATCACATCATCCAAGACAGATGCTTATTGCATCTACTCATATAAATAGGACATTTGTAAAATATTTAAATAGCAAAAAATATACCTTACATTGCAATGTACTTCATTTACATAGACTTCTTGTCAAGGTTATTTTTCCTGAACTTTACATTCTCAGTGATGCTTTTATATGCGTACAAATTGTCCTCACACCACAGAATCCCAGAATCCCAGAAATAATCTCTTGAGGTCAGTCCTTGCCCTGACATATCATTCATATAAAATGCCTGCAGTCATATCACACATGTTTTGTCAACCTGGACATTCTTAATCGCTTTGCCATGCAACTGCTGCAATGCAACCTGTCAATTTGGCTGGAAGGAGGGCCAGGAAATCCCCAGACTGCCTTCTTGGCCACTAAGTGAGTATTTTAACTTGGCGTATTAAGTACCAGTAGAGGAAACTGAAGGCAAGAGGCATTAACATTCTGTTCTCATATAAGAAAAAATTTGTGAGGAAAATCTGGTGCTTTCCAGAAAAGCAGCTCACCTAAACTGTGGTCAACATCTTTGACATCTATACATGTGCTCATGTGCAATCTGGTCAGTGGGCACAAAACCTTGACTATATAGGCCCACACAGGCTGAGCTGAAGTAAAAAGAGCATACTACCGTCTACTCTGTTTACAATTTAGCTAGCCTTAAAAGATGTAAACTATTGCCTTTGGAATGGATAAGCAATGAGATCCTGCTGTATAGCACTAGGAATTTTCAACTTGCTGAAAATGGAACTCTAAGGAGCCCATATCATTACATAAGTCAGACAGAACCGGGTTTGAATCCCAACTCAACCAATTTGTTTCTATATAATCCTGAGAGTTACTTAACCTAGCTGATCCTTCTGTAAAATGGGAAAACCAGAATCCATACTCACATGGCAGAGGTAAGGCTTAAATCTGGCCATGTATATAAAGCGTTTATAGCAATGTGAGTCTTCTGCTAAAAATTCCTCATATCGTAACTTTTCTTTCCACTTCCGTCCCTTTCCTCCTTCCCTTTTTCCCTCTCCCTTTCCTTCTCCCCTTTCTCGCTCCCCCTCTTCCTCCTCCTCACACTCCTCTTCTTCTTGACCATTGTCATCATCATCACGATGATCATCATAGATATTAGATATCTCCTAAATTTCAACAGAATGGAGGGTTTTAGCCATTTTACTGATATTATAAAAAAAACTGTGAAATAATTACTTCTATAATGATACTCACAATGTTCATCACTCCATAAGCTCTCGAGAACCTTAAACATGTTAAGTTTAAAAAAATTCTGATTACGCTCTATTTCTGTATTAAAATATTAAAGATAATCAAGAGTACCATAGTGAATAGTTTTTTCTTAAAACAAGGTAAAATATTTCTTAACTCAATTGTTCCTAGTTTCTAGCAGAAAGACGTTTCGAGGAGACTGCCTTGAAATCTCTTAATATTTAAGAGCCTCAAATGCAATAAAAATATATTCCTTACTGCACATTTGATTTCCCTGAAATTCTTCAATTTTAGTCTGTATGGCATACTTTCACTGGCTACAGAACACGAAAGAAACAACTTTCTGACGCCAGATGTTGAAGATCAATAGCTATTTCCCAAAGTTTATAGCATAATTAAAATGTGTAACAGGAATAATTTTCTCTTCAAACCCTAAGGCTAAGCCTAGAATTATTGACTAAGTCAAAGTTATGTGGTGTAACATTTTTTATTATGTTTATGGATAACATAAAGGAGTTTATGGCTTTTACATGTAATTTGTTAAGTGAGAAACACTGAGGAGGAAATATCCCCTAGATCAGCAAAGCTTCAATTGTTTAAAAACCTCTTTAAGGTATATTTTATAGAAGTAAATTTATATTCCTTTATACTAGTTTGTGGTCACCTAACACTTCAAACTGAAGGTTAATGGTCAAAACATTCTTGAATTTAGTAGAACCCATTTACTTCAAACTACTTCTTCAGAGCCTTTATCACTTTCAATAAAAGTGCCAGGAATGCATTGTATGATGGAAATATCATAAGGATGTGAGGGGAGATTGGACAAGAGGAATCATGATGCAGCCAAACAGAAAACATTGTTTGTATATATGAAGTTAGGTGAGTTTTTGCAAAATATAATATTTGCAGAAAAGCAGATAGATTACCTAGAAAATGGACTTTCAGTACTAAAAACGAACATTCACTAATTTTTGCTTATGGATATAAGTGGTAAATATTTGAAACATTCTCTTTGGACAGTCTAATTTTTCTTTTTTCTTTTTAGGACCACACCCGCAGCAGATGGAAGTTCCGAGGCTAGGGGTTGAATCGGAGCTGTAGCTGCCAGCCTACATCACAACCACAGCAATGCAAGATCCGAGCCACGTCTGCAACCTCCATGTCAGATCCTTAATCCACTGAATGGGGCCAAAGATCAAACCCACATCTTTATGGATACTAGCCAGGATCATTACTGCTGAGCCACATAGGAACTCCGGAGTCTAATTTTTTAAAGTAGCTCTTTTAAAATGGTACTCCTGAGGAATGTAGCAGTTAAGAAATAATATAGCCTGATATGTCCTAAATTTAATTCTAGCTTTGCCCCTTACTGTTATTTATTAAACATCCAATTGTATTACTTCTTTTCATTATCGTTAATGATGATAATACCATAATCATACTAACCCCGATGTGAATTACTAATTATCTAAGAATCTTAAAATTGTTGAGTGAATGAACACTGATCGCAACCTTATTTTGCTTTCTTCAAAGTCAAGTGGAAATGTGTCCCCTCATTCCAAAGTCACATACAGCCATCACATTCATGCTGTATGGCCAGTGTATACACAGGTACTCTTTAAATGTTACATAGATGAGAAGGTGGTACTATAAAAGTTGATTTGCGGTCAGGCCTGGGTGCCCATCACTTTTCAAAAGCCGGATAGATTTGTAATGAGATGTGCTCTCTTTTCTAATTCTGCTATAGGACAGCAGCATGGTATCTGAAGATCACTAGGTGGAGTAGGCTTATTTGGTGGTGCGAAATGATGAAGCCTAAGTGTTCCAGAATAACAATCTTAAGCTAAATCTGCAGACCAGACAATAAAACACACATACACACACACACACACACACACACACACACACACACACACACATACACACTCACCCTCCCATAAACTCACTCACGTCTCTGTGAAAACTACCTGAATCAGCCTGCATTTTTTTCCTGCTGCTTTCCCACATTCACTGACAGTCCTCTCCTGTCTAACTTCACTGAGGCCACTTCTAGCCAATCCTTTTATTTACCTTTATGGATTCAGCACCGCACACACAGACCCACACTAACTCTTGGCTAGGTGAACTCATCCTTTACTGTAACGATGCAGGACACTGGCATCCACCACACACTCTTTTCTCTAACGCAAGGAATCTGCCATTACATTTGCTCTCATTCTTCCTCATAGAAAGAAAGCTGCCCCTCTATTCTTAAAGTTGCTGTAGCAAGCCAAGTTCTCATCTTGACTGGATGCACTCTCTCTGTTTTAGCACCTTCATCCTCACCCTCACTGACAGTGTTTTCTCGCAAACACTGAAAATTGTATTTTCCTCAGAACTGCTGTGAGGCAACTGCCTCCTTTGTTCCCTCTCTCCCACTCCCTAACAACGGTCAGTTCCCCATTATTGAATGTCTACTATTTTAAGCTCCTTATAATTTTGTCTCCTCCTTTCACCTCATTCCTGATAATTCTCAAATTGTTTCTTCTTCATGTCTCATCTTAATTCCAGGCTTGACTCACCAAATCCTAGCTCCATGATGAGCTCATTATTTGATTTTATCTTACCTAAACAGAAATCTCTACTGTGCCTTTCCCTGAAAAATCTTCTTCTCTATCTTCTCTCTCTCCCATGATCCCATCTCAGGTTTCTTTATTTCCACTCAGATTACATGTCAGTGTTTTCTAGACTCTGTCATCTTCCTTTCTTTCTTTAACTCCTATCTTTGTACAATATCCAAAATGTCATCTATGACTTAAGTGTTAATAATTCCCAACCCCTTAACTCTACCCTAGTTCTCTCCCTCAAGTTCTAGTCACATTTTCACAATTTAAGTCCTGGACATTTTCATCAATTAACTTTATAGCTTATGGAGCTCCCATCATGGCTCAGTTGTTAGCGAACCTGACTAGCATCCATGAGGACATGGATCTCTAGCCTTGCTCAGTGGTTTGGGCATTGTTGTGGGCTGTGGTATGGGTTGCAGATGCATCTTGGATCCCAAGTTCCTGTGGCATAGGCCTGTGGCAACAGTTCCAATTGGACCCCTAGCCTGGGAACCTCCATATGCCACAGGTATGGCCGTAAAAGACACATAAATAAAAAAAAAATTAAATAAATAAATAGCTTAAAATCATTTTTGTTTAAAGCAGTCTCATTATATTCCTCTCCCCAAAACCATTCCCCCTCCTACACTTCCTAAATCAGTTAACAGTACAATTCTCTCAGTCACCTAAGCCAGGAACCCAGTTTTCCCAAACTCTTCCTACTTCAGCATTCAACACAGGCAAACACCAAGTAGCTCTCAAATATATTTCTTTTTGTCAGATCCCATCATCATCACATGAACTCAGATCTCCATCACTATGCAATGATGGACAATGGTGAGGAAGAATTAGAAATAAAGTAGGAAAAAAAAGAAAATATAAGGAAAATATAGTCACATAATTATATTTATTGAGCTTATATTCCTTATTGAATGGTTGTGAAGATTAAATAACAAGTGTTGAACACTTGAAACAGTCCCTGGCACACAGTATACACTTAATACATATTTTCTTCCATCAATACCACCATCATAATCATCACATACTTAGACTCTCTGAGAATTATCTAGTAAACTCCATCCAAAGATACTGTACCACAGAAGTAGAGAAAATGAAAGTGAACAATACTCAGCTCCCAATATCCTAGAATAGAGACTCTACATCAACTATCATTCCGGAAAAAGTTTTCTTTTAATTTCAGACTTTGTCTTTTTTTTGGGGGTTAAAGCTTCTTGTTTTATTCTGCTTTGTGTTTACCACGTTTAGTAACTGCTACCTTATGCTCAATTAATTTTCATGTTAAAACAAATGTAAATTGACTATACACAAATACTTTGTGTTTTATGGCAGGGAAATGGGCAACAAACAAATATACTATCCCAAAAAAAGGAAATGGCTCATGGTGAGATATTTAAAATCAGGCATTAATGGAGTTCCCTTCGTGGCTCAGTGGTTAACGAATCCGACTAAGAACCATGAGGTTGCAGGTTCGATCCCTGGCCTTGCTCAGTGGGTTAAGGATCCTGCGTTGCCGTGAGCTGTGGTGAAGGCTGCAGACGCAGCTCGGATCCCGCGTTGCTGTGGTTGTGGCGAAGGCCACCAGCTACAGCTCCTGTTAGACCCCTAGCCTGGGAACCTCCACATGCCGTTGGTGCAGCTCTACATAAAGGCAAAAAGACAAAAAAAAAATCAGACATTAAGACAGATATGCTACTTTAAGAAAAGCTATCACTGAGATGATATTTAATCTGATGACTGAATGACAATATGGGACAAACCATAGGAAGTTCAGCAGACATTTCCAACAGGCAGAAGTCTTAGTGGGAATGCAGCTTAGTATATTTGTTGGAGGAAGAGAGAAGGTTGAGACTGTTGTAGAATTCAAATAAGTTTAGTAAATTTCTACTTAATTTCAGTACCCAATGAATATTAGTTTTTTCTTTATTTGATTATGAAAATAAATTATTTACTGACTAACCAAATTATGAAAATGAAAATTTCATGTGAAGTCTACCTTTCCAGAACGTTAACCAAGTTATCGTGAATTATGCTGTATAAAAATATTTTAATAGATAAAATTTAGCAATTACTAACTCCTGAGAATATAGATAATATTATGTTTTCTAATCTAGAAAAAAATGATGCCTATAAAAAATCCATGGGGGTAAAACGATAAACTGAAAATTAAAATATGAATTTAAAAATGATCAGAACTTTTTTAAGAAAACTATTTTCTTATTAAATTTTCTCTATTTTCGGAGTTCCCATTATGACTCAGTGGTAAACAAATCCGACTAGGAACCATGAGGTTGAGGGTTCGATCCCTGGCCTTGCTCAGTGGGTTAAGGATCCAGCGATGCCGTGAGCTGTTGTGTAGGTTGCAGATGTGGCTCAGATCCAGCATTGGTGTGGCTACGGTGTAGGCTGGCAGGTACAGCTCTGATTAGACCTCTAGCCTGGGAATTTCCATATGCCACGAGTGCGGCCCTGGAAAAGGCAAAAAAGACAAAATAATAATAATAATAATAATAGTAATAAAATTTCACTTTTCCCCCCAAATTACAATTTATGTGTATGGAAAATAAAAAATTAAGGCAACATTATTATCTCATAACACTTGAAGTTTACAGATTAAAGTTTTATTTATTTATTTATTTATTTATTTATTTTTGTCTTTTTGCCTTTTCTAGGGTCGCACTTGAGGCATATGGAGATTCCCAGGCTAGGGGTCTAATTGGAGCTGTACCCGCCAGCCTATGCCGCAGCCACAGCAATGACAGATCCGAGCCACGTCTGCGACCTACACCACAGCGCACGGCAACGCCGAATCGTTAACCCACTGAGCAAGGCCAGGGATCGAACCCACAACCTCATGGTTCCTAGTCGGATTCATTAACCACTGAGCCACGACAGGAACTCCCACATTAAAGTTTTTAAAGTAGTTTTATAATACAACATGAATATTATCAATACCAATGTGCTATTCTTTCTTCTTACTCTCTATACCTACCACCCACTACTCCACCATCAAATCTGTCACAGTGGCTGTACTGAACCCTTCATTAGCCAACATGAACACACAACACCCATATAAAATCCATTCTGGGAGAGACACTTGCTTAACACCATATGCTTATAAATTGTATATAGCAGCTTAATTTTCAAAATGACCTATTTTTATATCCTGAAACTTTAACAGTGTGAGTATTTAAATCATGGAGACTAGGTTTTATAAAGTCTACATTTCTTAATTTTTTTTCCATTTTTATTTTCAGATTATATGTTTGAATTTTTTTCTGCATTTTTTTTTTTTTCTGACAACTGTCTGATAGGACAGTGCATCAGCTTAAGATACTCAAAGGGAAAAAAAAGAAAAAAAAAATGGAGTTTCCATTTGTGGCACAGCAAAAATGAATCAGACTAGGAACCATGAGGTTGCAGGTTCGATCCATGACCTTGATCAGTGGGTTAAGGATCTGGCATTGCCATGAGCTGTGGTGTAGTTTGCAGATGGGCTTGGATTCTGTGTTCCTGTGGCTGTGGCTGTGGCCGGCAGCTGTAGCTCTGATTCAGCCCCTAGCCTGAGAACCTCTATATGCCAACGGTGCGTTCCTAAAAAGCACAAAAAAAAAAAGGGAAACTCAAAGGAAGTCACCCATGTCAAGATTCTGCAATGAGTTAAATAATACTATTTTCTTTATAATTCTTTTAACTTTATGCCTCAGTGTTGCCTGATTAAAAAAAAAATCCTTCTAATTAGGCCTATCTCATGTCATCTATAGAAATTACTTTGATTTCTATCGCCATATCTAATCAAGCAATCTATACTTCTCTTGAAAAACGGCCACATTTTTATATGTTTTGAACACCATAAATCTTACTTTCTTTTGGCTGCTAGGAAGCTTGAAAGTAAATGCATTACTTGTTTGGTAGCTGTTTAGAATGGTCCGGCACATACTTTGTATACAGATTTTAACTCATATTATTTTATCATTTTTTAAAATTATGTTTACTTATTTGTAGCCTATTGCAAAGTACAGTGACCCCAGCAGCTGGGGCATCAGCTTCTCTCCTGCCCAACACAGTTGTAAATTCATGGACAACTTTAGAGCGGGCCCTCCAGCTCTCCAGATATGTGGTTCCAAATCCGTGGTTTCATCCAACCTCAGATTGAGTAGTGCTGTAGTGTGTATTGAGTGCCAAAAAATCCACATGGAAGTGGACCTTTATAGTTCAAACCCATGCTGTTCAAGGGCACACTCTAGTAATTTTGGGAAAATCCTTTTTGTTTTCAATAAGAGAGGGAAATAAAGCAAGTAAATACACGGATAAATAATATTTTTATGCAATATCTCTGCTGTTCATTTTGTCAGAAAAGACTTCCTTCTGCCATTTTTTCTGACTACAATCAATTTATGTCATATTTCTCTGTGAAACTGTCTACAAATTTCTAGATTTATTCATAAATTTCTGGACATGTGTCTGTGGTTATAGCAATGCCAAGAATTGGCAAGAGTGAAAGCAACTTCTCCTTTGTGGCAAAGCAGAGTTCTCCATCTCTGAAAGCTACCACCAAGAAATGTGGATGTGATGAAATTTTTTCAACCTTTATGAATAATTTAGGTGAAGATAGGACTCATCTCTGATTGCATTAAATGTCCATAAACAAAGAGGAAAATAAAGCACAGTGACCCTTCAATCCTCTCTGCCTCTCATGCCCTATTTGCAAAGGAACTCACTTTTGAGAAAACAGGAGTCACTGAGATGGAATGGTTTTGAAAGTTTAATCAATTCTTGAAATGAATTATTCACCAAGATTTGAAGTCATATGGCAAAGCTGAATGTTTTTAATAGACATACGTGCACGTATTTTGCATGTTTATTGTAAACATGCATTTAATTGCATTAATTTCAGTAGCTGACTTTTCAAAACAATTCTTTTGGGCTCTTTTAGCAGGTAAGATTTTATATCTTTTCTATATCACACTCAGATTTTATTAGTACACAATGTGCAATTTCCATTAAATTGGTCAGAAGTTTAAAGAGGGAGTTCCCATTGTGGATCAGTGGAAATGAATCTGAGTAGCATCCCTGAGGAGGCAGGTTTGATCCCTGGCCTTGCTTAGTGGGTTAAAGATCCAGCGTTGCCATGAGCTGTGGTATAGGTTGCAGATGCGGCTCAGATCCCACATTGCTATAGCTGTGGTGTAGGCCAACAGCTACAGCTCTGATTTGACCCCTATCCTGGGAACCTCCATATGCCTCAGGTGTGGCCATATGAAGACAGCAACAACAAAATAAAGGTTTAAAGAAGACAGTGAATTGCATTTCAATATAAATTATAATGGTATTTACAAATAAACCTTCAAACCATAGATATGGTTTAATATATCTATCCACAGAGCAACAAAATAACCCTGTCAAATATAACTATTTATCCATATTTTTCCTGAAGAAAGTTCAGAAGCTCAAAACATCATCTGAAGCTCAGTATCCTTTTATGTGTTTCATCCTAATCACATTTTCTTTACAATCTTGTCAGTAGCTTATTTTCCCCTCATGTATGTCTCAAGTGTAATACTCTCCAAGAAGAAGTCAAGTACATGCTTGGTTAATAATCCCCAACCCCCCAAAAAAAACTGACTGTGCTATAAAGAAGGTTGGCTTACTGTCCTATTCACTTAGCTACATTTGTTTAAAAACTCTCCAAAATCTAGAGAATAGGCATAAAATGTAATAATTATAGGGTGTTTATGCATGTATAAACATAAGATTATTACAACACCCCTTGTTGCATTTATTTAAGAAAAAGGAAGCAGATTCAAAGAGAGCACGGACCTTTTCAATCTATGGAACACATTTTAATTGCATAATTAATAATAATGTTTAAACAATCGAGTCATCCTGTAGGTATGTATCACCTTTTCTTCAAGAAGGTTTTATAGTGACTTTAATCTCAATTTAAAATGTTTCCCTTTGAAACAATTTTGGTGCCATAAAATATCATTTAAATCAAGGAGATTAAACTTTCAGACCATTTCAAAGTCTAGGAACAAACTCTAAATTTCAAAGTGTTTGAGAATTGCCTTTTCCCCCAACAGCAGGTTTTAACTGAGTTCCATGCTATTAACTGCCTTTATTTTATGTTCCCTTCAAATATGGGGCCTACTCTTTTATTTCTCATAAGGCAAAGTTCCTACTCGCATTTGGAAAGACAAGAGAAAAAGAGCTCCTCAGCATAGCTATGTTGCCTTCCTTAACTATTTCCTTTATCTTATTTTAGAGTTCATCTCCTAATCTCATTTGCCCACTCCAGGGTTCTCTGTCCTGTACTTGGGAGAAGTCCCCAAGTCATCTTTTCATGTACTTTTGCCTACCACACTGAGCTCAGACTCAGCTGGGGCTTTATGCCTTGACATTCTCTGCAAAGTTACTTGCTCTGAACATGCTTGATTTTGTCCTGAGACCATAAGATCTCCAGCAGAGCTTCTGGAAGTTTCAACTCCAAAATGCCCTCTTACTTCAATATCTAAATTTCAATTCCAAAACATCTCTGATCTTCAAGTATTCCAACCTCTCCCTCAGAGCTAGGGAAAGCCTTCCTTCTGGAACACTGACAAGTAAACAAGAGCTCCCTGAAATTGTCTTAATTGGAAATGCTATTAAAGTTCTGCATAAGCACTAAACGATGTTATCACTTATAAGTGGAATCTAAAATATGACACAGATAAACCTACCTACAAAACAGAAATGGACTCACAGATAGACAGAACAGACTTGTAGTCGCCAAGATGGAGGAGGGAGGGAGCAGGATGGAGTGGGAGTTTTGGGCTAGCAGATGCAGAAACCATTACATTTAGAGTCAATAAGCAATGAGATCCTGCTGTATATCCAATCTCTTGGGATAGAGAATAATGGATGATAGCATGTGTGTGTATATGCACGTGACTGGGTCACTTCACTGTACAGCAGAAATTGGCACAACGCTGTGAACCAACTATACTTTGATTTTAAAAACACTTCTATTGTGTGGGAAGGACAATTCACAAAGTGATAAGTCATCTTTGGGATTTTAGAAAGACTTCAAGGCATTCACAGGCATGGTTTACGGTGATGAATGCAGAGATATTTTTTCCACCACACAAGGTAAACATGCACACCAAACCAGTATAACAGGTTGGGATATACAGTACTGCTGCCCTTGGGCTGCACCTTAGAAGCACAGATACTAAGGTACCTCCCCACCTAGATACGTTTTTTCTTATACTAGTCAGATAGAATGAGTATAATTTATTTAAAAAAAAAAAGTCTTTATCACAAGAAACATTTGTTGCATGTGCCTACAGAATTTCAAGCCAACTCTTCTTGGTTGTGATGAAAGTTAAATAAATGCCTCAAAAGCCAAAGTAGGCTTTATGGAGTCAAAAGAAAACCCAAGCCTGAATGGACCAGTCCTATAATGACCAGATTGAATACTAGACAATGCTCTCCAGCTTAAGAAACTAAAGGATGTCGATATGGAAAGCATTTATAGGCCTGATTTCCCTTCTTGAAATAGGAAAGTAAATATCCCTAGAAAATAATAGGCCAAATTCCTCCATAAAATTATAGGCTCTAGGCAGCTAGGGTGGAGACCTGGGTTCTGGCATCTGCTTCTGAGACACCAAGGACTCTATTTGCACCTTCAAAGGATCTCTGTTTGCTACTTTACAAAGTAAAATATTGGATTTGAGGCCCTCCAAGCTCCCTCTACCTTGAAAATGTTAGTATTCTACAGATATCTTTTTCCTGACTCTGACAGCCAAATTCTCCTTCAGTGGGTTGGTGAAGCGTTCTCCCCTCTCTGCTCACTGCCGTCTAGAAATGGCCTTGTATTTGAAAGGGTCTCGTCAACACTTCTGTACTTAAAAACATATTTCCCACTGGGTTCTAAGTCTTTTGTAGCCTTTAGAGTAGGAATTTCCTAAATCTAGAGAACTAAGAACTGAGGTAGGAAGGAGGGCTGCAATCAGAAGGTGCTTGGAAACGGCTGAGCCGCAAAGTAGGCAGCCTGAATGATGAGGGTGTGTTAAAGAGCCCAGGGGAGAGTCCACTCAGAGAAACCTCCTCTCACAAGGTTGTTCCTGCACTGAATTCAGAGTGCCTTTTATTCAAATAATTCTGAGGATATGTTAATATATTGTATCTTTTAAAAGAAGCAGATGGTCTTGGCCATGTTTTGACCAAGGAAGAGGAGGAGAGAAAGAAGAGGTCAGAGGCCTGAGTTTCTGAGGTAGGAAGTAGGAAGGACTCAGTGAATGAGGAACATAACTGGAGAGTAAGAGATTCATTCCCATTTTTTTTTCCCACAATTCTGACTAGAGTCTGCCCTGACTGTTAATAAGAACCCAGGGAGAAGGAGAAAATGCCTGTCCTTCCTGAAAAAAAAAACAGGTAAGGGTCCCTAACATGCGCAAGGGTGGCCTGTGGAGAAACCTTAGCCTAAGGCCCTTTCCAGGTACCTGCCTGCTAGGAGGGAAGAGAGTTGCCACCCTCCTCTCATCCCAGTCGTGCTCTTTCACTATTGTCGCAGATGGACGATGTGGCACTCAGTGGTACATGTTTTCACAGATATTATGCAAGAAAATATTTCCTTTCCTCAGCAAATAACAATGCTCAGAACCCCTATTCCTGGTGCCATATGTACCATACATTTTACTTACAATTTCAAAAATTAGAAAAAAAAATTTAGCAGTCTCTCCTACACAGGATAATTTTATGAATCTTGAGAATATGATGAACCTTCATGTATGACATTTTTACATAATTGTCTGTGGGTTACTTTATCATTGAGACTGAAAGGGAGAGATTGCTTTTCATGTTTCGAATATCAAAATCTGTTCACAGTAAGCTGAAGAAAACCTTGGAAATATTTCACTCTCTTTTGGGAAAAGATAGGTCCCCAATACCATTGGAAACATTAAATATTGATAGCTTATGGGCTCCACTAACCAGGGCACACTCAACCAGCTTCCTGGATATAATAACTGGTCAGAAAACTATAGGCGATAGTGCTGAAAGTGAATAACTGTTGACAATGTCTATAGCTAACCCTCCAATTTGTCACTAAAGATTGTCCAAAGAGTCTACACAATCTAGACACTGGCCTTACAAAGAAGGATGCTGAGGGGACAGGGGAGCACCCAGTTTTCTCCTCAGATTATATCAATCCCTAAACACAGACACAGGACATTCACTGACAGGATGGGCTATTCTGGGGGCTGCCAAAGAGTCATACACATTTTTATACGAAGTCATTATTAGATAAACAACTTTAAGAACCTAGATGCTTCTCACATACTTTTCCATGGAAAAACATTACGAGGCAGTTAAGGTATATGTTGTAATCATGTACATGATATCATTTTGTCCATAAAACCCATACAAATAAATTATTTCACAGTTATTCTGAATGAGCCTTTTACTTTGTTGTTTCTCTTCAGTAGAATGCACTAAATAACTTCTAAAATTAATCTTCAAATTAAAAATGCTTTTTATGCAGTATTTCAAAATATTTTGGGAAACAAAAAATAAAAATAACATTCTGAGATTCTTCAGCAAGTAGAGAAAGTATTTAAGAAAATAAAGGAAAAACACAGATATTCTGGAAGATTATTTAACTCCATAAATGGGCGATGTTCTTTTATGACCAGGCATGTCTAGGATCATCTTATTATTCTTGTATTTGCTATATTTCATAAATGTAACTGCATATTTGGTTACATACCCTTAATGGAAAATTGAGTGGTTTGTGGATTTTCTTATTGGTAGCTCCAGAGGAACGTAATTAAACAATTAAAAATGTCATCATCAAGCAAATTTTTTTTCAAAAAAAAAAATCTTGTTCAAAATACCACTCTTAAAGGTGGTAAACAATTCATTAGAGAGCAGACTACTAGAAACCACAGCAACAAATAAGCATTCAGCCCATTTTCTATTTGTTTTTAAAGAAGGAACTTTGTTCACTCAAAAGAGTGGCAAGTGTGAGCAAACTTGTATTTTTCTATCAACAAGCCTAACCATAGAAGCCTTGTGGAGCCAATGTCAACAGAGCCAGTCCCTTCAAAGGACAAAGGTATCTGATTAAGTAAGACCTATAAAACCAACTGCTCTCCGCACCTGATATGCTGCCCTCTGAGACCTTGTTTTCTACCTTAAAAAAGTTGTGCTATTAATTACAGGGACACTTAGCTGGTAAACCCCAGAGATGGCAAACCTGGATTACAAATAAAATTCCCACCAGCGGAGACAAAATTCAATATTATGCCAATCTTGGGAAAAGTTTAACACGCAAATGAACTGGAAGCTGGTTGTAGCATTTCTTAAGCATTACGCGGACAGTATGGAAATGCCTTTTCCTACTCCACCAAACTCCTATGTCTCTGTAAGCTGTGTCTTCAGAAACAGCAATCCCAGCCTCTTCGCCCACCTCCAAAGCACACCTTGAAACTCAGTGGGGCTGCGCGTGCACGCGCGCGCGCGCGCGTACACACACACACACACACACACGTGCTGTAATCAACAGGGCTTAATCATCTGATTGTAAGCATTTCAGAGGCTGTTGGCACTTACCTTGCAAAGCTGTGTTAGGTAAACTTGCTTCATTCTCTCCCATTTTTTATTTCTTTTTAAAGGGGGCCGAGCGGTTTCAGTTGTGTCAGTTACCCTGCAGGCTTTGTGACCTTCTGACTTTCTCCTGTACTAAGGTAACAGTATACTACCGGCTTTCTTCTGTGAATAATTACCATTCTGCTTCCTGAGTTACCTGGGCTTGCAGGACCTGTTTTGCTGAGACGTGAGATCACATCCTTTGATCCAGTGTACTGTTTAGTGTGTGCTTCACAAAATGTGGCTTTGTTTCAGTTTTGATGTTAACTTCTTAATTCCCTGCTTTCACTTTACACTTTCCTCCCCAAAAGAGTATCTGTCCTACCAACACACTGCAGTACAGGGCCAAAGTTTGGTTTGTTTTTTAGTGTTCCCAACCTGCTTTTCCTATAGAAATAAAATACAATTTAAAATTTAAACTTCGAAATGTCCATTAAAAAAATATATATATGAGGGTTAAGGAAGACATGGGAGTCAGTTTTGTGCAGTGGTAGAAAGACAGGCTTTAAAGGATTTCTAACTGTGTAACTGCGAGGGAGGAAGAGAACTTCTTTTGAGGCTTAGTTTCCTCACTTATAAAATGGGAAAAATTGTAAAATATCTATTTTAGAAGGTTCCTCTAAAGAATGAAAGCAATAAAATATGACTGTGTTACAGGGAACTATATCCAGTCTCTTGCAGTAGAACATGACTGAAGATAGTATGAGAAAAAGAATGTGTATATATATGTGTATGACTGTGTCACTCTGCTAAATCGGCACGACAGTGTAATCAACTATGCTCTAATAAAAATTTAAAAATGACTGTGCAAAACATTGTGAATGGTGGATAATTAACACACAACAAGAAACATTTTTCTTCCTTTTTCGCCTCCCGTCCTCTTCTTCCCTTTCCTCCTTTTCTTCCTTTTCCTCCAACACTCTCTTCCTCCTCTCTCCCTCCTGCTGTCCTTCTCCTACTGAGGGGTGGAAAGAACATGGGACCAGAGCCTTGACGTCACTCTTTTCTGACATCAGTTGTTACTTATTAACTGAGAGACCTTAAAGAAATGATTTGATCCAATCTCAGAAGTCCTCGAGGTCCTCATAGGTAAAAAAAGAAAAAAACATACTGATTTTTGCATTGCCTTTTAATGGAAACATAGTGATATTAAACTGCTGTGCCTCAAATATCCCAGCAAAATGAGCAAAAAATTGGAGATCTATTTTCACTCATTTTGTGAGAACAGAAAGGATCACAAAAAATAAGTAAATTTATTTAAACTCTGTTCCCCGCAAAACATCTCAAATAAAAAATCCCTATTTCCTTCCTCTAGAATTCCTTAACTTTTAGTTTTGGTCAGATTAGTCAAAGGAAACCTGAGGTTCAAATATCTCCTGCCTTAATAGTTCTTTAATTTTTAATTTAAAAATAATCTATAAACCATCTTGGCTAGCTTATTAATGAAAAAAATGATGTTATGTAAACAACAGAAATGGCAAAGAGGTAGAATAGTTATTCCAAAAAGTATTAGAAATAAAAACAGACATGATACACATCAAAATCCCCATCACAGTTAATTTGGAATTCTTTCTTTTATTAACCTCCTTGGGTCTCAGTTTCCGCATCTGTAAAATGAGCTGACCATTTTCTATCTAAGACCTATTCTTCATTATACTGCCAGAAACCTCTGATTTAAAACCCAGGTTGTGGTTTTCTCCAGAACAGAGCAGTATCTTGCCTAGTTCAATTGCATAATGTAACATATATACTGTGCTTGTGCTGTACCAAAAGTAACCTGAAATTGAATGTTTTCCAATAAAGCACTATAATCATCACATCGTGACATCCTATAAGAGGAGAAAAACACACATCAACCCACACTCATTATGACAAACTTGGAAATGTATTTACATACCTGCCCCAGGGACCTAAAATTAGTCAATAACAGGTATAAAGCACCAATTATCTATGGCATGCGGGGTGTAATGAAAGTGGCATAGAGAAATCCTATCTTTGAGCAGAGGAAGAATGTAAAAACAAGTACAAATCTCAAAAGTTTTTGTAGCTGTACAGAAAGTAACATAAATATATGTTAAGTTATACTGAAATAATTTCAATACTAATTAAGGGTCCCAAATACACACTTTCTTTCTCTTTCTCAGTTGCTTCCTTTTTCCCTTTCTCCCGCTCTCCCCTGTGCCTTATATGCCTGGAAAATTTCCGCCTTCATTACTTCCCCTTTGCCTCACTAGTTCACATTCAGGAATTCTTCAGTCCAGTCTTGGTTGAGGTCTCTTCTGTGTCCTTCCAGATGCCCCTTAATAACTAAAAACTTTTCCTTTGAACATGACTTTTATCACATTGTATTGTATGTACTCCTTAAGGGGTGATGTCACAGACCCTTTCTGTGTCATCACTATCTCTTTAGCACCTTGCATAGCTTCCACCACATACTATGCCTTCAACAAATACTGTAAAGATGAATAAATTACCGCCATCAGAAAGGGTGAATTAAAGGATCTCAGGAGTTCCCATCAGTGGCTCAGTGGAAATGAATCTGACTAATATCCATGACGATGCAGGTTTGATCCCTGGCCTTGCTCAGTGGGTTAAGGTTCTGGCATTGCTGTGAGCTGTGGTGTAGGTTGCAGGTGACGGCTGGATTCCCCCATTGCTGTGGCTGTGGCTTAGGCCGGCAGCTACAGCTCCGATCCAACCCCTAACCTAGGAATCTCCACATGCTGCAGGTGTAGCCCTAAAAAGGCAAAAAAAAAAAAAAAAAACTCAAATAAAAGAAGGACATGGGTCATGGGAAGATAACAGAACATATTCAGGGAGGGAAAAATGACAAATTTCAAAAGTGAAAAGAGATGGGAGGGAGAGGTAGGTAGTTTATCTGCCAGAACAAATACTTAAGAGCTAGCAGGATAAAAGAGATGAGGACACTATGAGAATTTAAAAAAATAATAATAAAGAATAAAAGAAGTAAATAAAAGAGAAAAAAGTGCATGTGTTTGTTTAAAATACATATACACCAAAAATAAATGGCTTGGGGAACATTAGACAGAATAGCTTCACTAAATGGTAAAAAGGAAATGAGTATGATTATTAAAATTATCAAGATTTTCAGAATCTTGGAAAGGAAGTCTTTGAGAGTGAATGTGTCCTCTATATATATTCTGAGACTTAGCTGTAAAAATTACTGACCACATTTTAAAAGCAACTTAGGTGACATAATAGAAAAAAACCCTCCCAATCACATCACCTACTTGTGTTACCAACAATGTTATTTCTAAAGCACTTCAAGGAGAGAGTTGGCAAAGGTGTGCCTTATAAATGCCATCCTTTATCACTCATTTTGAGGTTTCTACCCAGAAGTACACATGAGGGAGAAACCAATGTTTCAGTTTAAATTTGGTGTGGATAGCTATTTAAGAGATTATTTAGTTCTAATTTTCAAGGGAAGATATGGGTGAGAATTTGAAAAAAAATATTCAAAGTGTTGAATGCTGGGTTTATATGCTGTAGAACATGGGATCATGGGTATATAAAATGTCACAATACATGGACTCATTACACAAACCTGGTACTTATTTTCTCAATAAAAAATGTAGCACAAGTAGAACAAATAAGTTCATCAAAAGGGTAGATATCCATGGAAAGGAAATTCCAGAGGGAAAAGGATTAGAACCTCTCAAAACCATCAGCCTGCAAACCATTACTGGAAAGGAATGCCAGTTGCAGCAACCAGGATGGATCTTTGAGACTGAGGTTCCAAGAATTAGGTAGGTGTGCTTACAGGGTAAAGAACATCCTACCCCCAAACTCACCTCTTTGGCGTATGGATTGTTTTGAATTAAAGTCAATTGACAATGCGTAGATTCAGGAAAAGCTCTTTAATCTGCCGTAAGAGTGTATAAAGAAAAATTTGCCTTTCCTATAAATTTATACAGGAAATTTCCATAAAAGTGCCTCCCTACCAGAAAGAGAACTACTCTTGGTAACGACTTTAATCACCTGAGTAGCTCATCTGCATAAAACACAGCCCTTAAGTATCACATATTTTTGGTTGGTTGTAGCTAAGAATTCCTTGGGTGATTCTGATCCTTATAGCTGCTAAATAGTTTTGAATCCTAGAACAAGAGAGCAGGTAAGCAAGGAAAGACGGGGGTGGGGATAGAGTATGTATTACACAAGAACAATGAGTACAGATAAAATAAACAAGATTTTCTCATACTTAGGTGTACTGGTCCAACATATTTTACCTTCTCTCTTCTGGATCTGGGTATTATCATTCTCCCAGGTGCCCTAGACAGAAATGTAGGATTTATCCTTGCTACTAACCTTCCATGTTCCCCAAATAGTCACTAGGTCCTATCAATGCCATTGAAATCCACCTCCTTTACTTTCCGTTTCCTTTAGTGAGGCCATTATCATCTCTTGCCAAGACAGTAACTCCCTAACAACGAATTTTTCCCTTTCTGTAATCCATCCTTTCTGTATCTACCAGAGTGATCTTCCTAAAACACAGTCATGCTGTTTCCATGTTTATATACGTTAATTGACCCACAGCCCAGCCAATAATGTCACTACTTTAGCTCCACAAATTTTCATTTGTCTGATTTCTAACCTCTCATAAACATTTAGTTCATTTAACTCAGATTTCTCTGACGTCACTATGCACACTTAATACTATAATTCCAAGTAGCTGAATATATGATGTGCACGTATTTACTTTTCTATCCATGTGAATATAAAAGAAAAATTAGTCAAGAAAATTAAGGCCTACTCAGTGATTTGTATTAGGATTGACAGGTGCGCAAAAGTATCCTTTAATACTGCTATAACTAAATATCTAATTCTCTCTCTATATATATTTTTTTTTCCATAAAATTACATGCAGAATCTTAAGAGAATTAATATCGATGGAGAATAATGGAAGTAACTATTTCCTTCCATATTACAAGGTATCCATTAACAATGAAACAAGATAAGTCATAATTAATGGCAAGAAGAGTATTGTCATTTTAATGATCTTTGCACTACAGTTTTATTAAACAAAGAAGCCAAGGAACTCTACAAATTAAATGCTAACACACACACACAACAGAGTTGCTTAACAATTACTAATAGTATGTAGGTTACTTCACATAATTAAGATAAGCAATGACTCATATAAAAATAACAGACATATGAAAGTGCCAAGTTGAAAGCCAAGTGGGAGTGATACTACAAAGCATTTGCATTTGCTGCTGGGCACAACACTATTCCAGACTGTGGAAGGGCTGTGTAACAAAATACTAAATACAAGCTTGTAATCATAGTGTATAATGTTCTACGCACTGTTTTATGAGGATCCCATAAAATCTTGGCTTAAATGACAGTAAGTTTTCAAGTAATATACTCTTGTTAGCAATCTCAGCCTTGCCAACTAAAAATTGGCACTTTCCATCTGCCCCCACAAGGAGTAAATCACAAACTGCTAAGACTGCTGACCTTCAACTCACCTTGAAAGGAGTTCAGAGTGGAAATCAGGAATGAGGCATTCTGTGCTCCGGGAAAAACTGGTAGAATAGGTCTTCGGATAGATATTTTCAGGGAAAGATTTTATGAGCCCAGTTCTTGCATTTCCTCACATGTAGAAAAACACTAAAACCCTTTATGGTGGCAACTGCTCCTCGTGACCAGAACAGCCTTCTGCCAAACATGTGCTTTGTTGCACTAATTTCTCCCCTAGCCAAAATCCCATACATCCTGACCTTCACCCCAACCTCTTTGGAGTTTTTCAGAGCTATCTAAAATGCTGCCTCCCAGACTATAGTCCTCATTTTTCCTCAAATAAAACATAACTCACAGCTATCACATTGTGCTTCCTTTTTTTTTTTTCCACTCCAGAGCCTCATTCACTTGAGTCTACTGATAGTAGGAAGACTAACTGTAAGAGCCATCTAAGTACCATCTGGGAAAAGGAAAATAGTTAAGAAAAGTTTAATTTTATATTTAATACTATTATCATGGAACTATAAAATGAAGGGCTCACACACAACTAATCTACACATAGCAATCGATTGTTCAACAAATTCTGGTAAAACTCCCTCAAGAGTAATCCAAAGAAAAGTATTAAAGCAGAAGAATATGCATGCTAACTGCCTAATACAGCATAGAATGATGACCTTTTCAATTCAAGAATTTTAGGACATGTTAAAAATCTACAATAAAGCTAGAAAAAAATGTCCGCAGCTATAGCCCCAGAAAACTAAGGTTTAATAGAAGCACCAAGGTGAAAGAATGATTTATCTCTGTCATCTTAAAAAAATGCAATGAAAATGCTTAAATGATATCATTAGCTTGGAGATAAATTTATTTCTCAAAGCAGTCTGAAATAACCAGTCGTGAAAACAAACACTTCATCTCCATGACAAAGAATGATCTAAAACACCTCTAATAATATTAAAAAGTAAAACACATTCATGCTGAGAGGTAAAATATCTTCCAGTCTTCAGCCTCTTCACTATAGCCACAAAAGAAGGAAAAAAAGGGAACAATTAATGCCAACTGTGCTGCGAGAAATCAGCAAATACTAACTACATGAAAATGACCTTTAACAAGGATAACACCTTTCTCTTTTAAGGAGAAACTGAGGTAAAGAGTGAGATTTCTCAGTCTTTAGAAGTATTCCATTCTTCTCACGTAACATCTTAAAATATTAATAATAGATGGATGTCCAAAATAAACCCAGTAACTATAACAATCACTTATTAAAATTAACACTAAGTGCCTTGGTTTCAATTCATGAAATACAACGAAAGTAGCAGTCAACAATCACAAATTAATTATGAAAGATCAAGGAAAATTTTATCATTTTGATACATCGCTTTTTCTTTTTTTCTCCTTTTTTTTTTTAATAAAGTCAAAGTGGCATAACAAGATTTCCTAGAAAAATGATTCCAGGAGAACCTACTTTTGTTCAACATCATAATGGGCCACTACTTTCTACAGAGAATGTTTTCTTTCTAAAGCTCCTCTCCTACTTTCCTGCTGACTATCTGCCAGTTAGCATTGTTACAGAAAAGGAGATGAAGGATTAAAGCTTCCAACCTTCCCCCAAACAGCTAGTACTTAAAATAGACTTTCTTTAAAGTGAATGGCTACTGTCTTTCCTATGGTGACCAGATTTACAAAATGAGGGGGGAAAAGTCAGAGAACAAATGAGGAGAGATAAACATAGATTCTGTGGACAGATTTTTTTTTTTTTCAGAATAATAGACTGAATAGGAAGAAAACTATGACGGGAAAAAAGAAAAATCAGGATGACGCCGGAAAATGTGGTATCTCATGACCTTGGGCAATGAAGGACTCACAGCATGTGAACAATTTTAAGAATGAATAAACACAAAAATAGAGCTAGACACAGCATAACTAAAGTTAGCTTTAAATACTTATTTAATCATATCCCTCACACCTCTTCTAAAACTTTCAGTCTTCATTTATCCTAACATATCGTTTAATTTTTATTTCCTTGGTATTTTTAAAAACATGCAGGACAAACATGACCTTGTCTTTCAACTTTCATGGTGCACAACTAGAACATTTCTTAGTGGCTGCTTTTAGACCTGCCAGATTTATAAGCATTTAATAAATACTGAATGGTTGGAAACATTATTAAAACATAGTCAGAGTTCCCCTGTGGCTCAGCAGAAAACAAACCTGACTAGTATCCATGAGGATACAGGTTTCATTCCTGGCCTCGGTCAGTGGGCTAAGCATCCAGAGTTACTGTGGTGTAGGTCACAACCGCAGCTTGGAACCTGTGTTGCTGTGGCTGTGGTGTAGGCTAGCAGCTGTAGCTCCAATGACTCAGCCCCTAGCCTGGGAACTTCCACACACAGTGGGTGCAATCCTAAAAAATAAAAATAAAACAGAACACAGTCATATTTCATTTTTCTCCTAAAACCATTTTAAATAGAATTAGTAAAGAGTATAAAGGAGATGATTACTAGCAGGCCTGCTTCCCTCTGAAGGGGCCAGAATATGCCACCCGAAAACATGACACTGACTTCAGGACTATTTTCGACTGAAGGCAAGCAGCTGTCTGCTTTCCCCCACTTCTGTTTTAAAGCAGGACATAAAGGTCCATTTGTAATGGAGTCTTCCTCTCCCTTACCAGGAAGAGAACTACTCTGGAAACAACACTTAGCACCTCTGATCTGCTTGAGAAATGCTAAATAACTACTATTTTACAGTATAATCCTCATCTTCCTATAACAGACCTCCCTCCCCTGGAAATTTCAAATCCCTCCTTCTGGAGTTTTGACTGTGGCTCAGCAGGTTAAGGACCTGATCTGTCCAGGTTCATTCCCTGGCTTCACTCAGATGCCACTAGGATCCTGTGTTGCAAGCCGGCAACTGCAGCTCTGATTCCATCCCTAGCCTGGGAACCTCCCTATGTTGCCAAGTGCAACCCTAAAAAGGAAAAATAAATAAATAGATAAATAATAATAATAAAATCTCTTTTCTTTGTCTAGTCTAAGATGGTATATAAGCCTCAGTTTCTGGCTCCTGGAATCACATTGCTTTGTGAGTACCCTGTACAAATGTATGTACTTATGTATGTAATTAAATCTTTCCCTCCCTCTGGGTACATTGTCAGCTGAACTTTCAGGGCCCTCAGCCTCTGAAACTAGGAGAGTAAAGAAAAAAACTGTTTTTTTTCCTTTCTCCCCTACACCTTTTTCATATTACCATATTTCCTGTTTTAGAGAGCTATTATTTAGTTTTCATAAAATCTAAGAAATTCATTATTTACTTCAGATTCATGACAAATCAAAACATATTTTAAAATTCACAATGCTTTGAAGAAATGAACTTGCATTTGAATTACCCCTATTAGCACATAATGAGATAGAAGTTAAATATGAAAACAAAGATGAGTAAGTAAAATATGTCAAGAAAGTTGGAAGGCAACTTAAATTATTAAAGTTAAATTTAAAGAGAACATTCTACTTTCTAATTTAAGGGTTATTTTATGATATCACAAATTCTGGACTTACCTGTCCTCAGACATTTTTGTTTGTCTGGAAAATTGTGTTTTAAAAAAAACAGTATCTAAGGGAGATCCCATTGTAGCACAGTGGAAATTAATCAGACTAGTATCCATGAGGATTTGGGTTTAATCCCTGGCCTCACTCAGTTGGTCAGGAATCCGGCTTTGCCGTGAGCTTGGTGTAGATTGCAGGTGCAGCTCTCAGATCCTGCATTGCTGTGGCTGTGGTGTAGGCTGGCAGTTGGATTCCATTCGGTCCCTATCC
This sequence comes from Catagonus wagneri, assembly GCA_004024745.2. Classification (NCBI taxonomy): domain Eukaryota; kingdom Metazoa; phylum Chordata; class Mammalia; order Artiodactyla; family Tayassuidae; genus Catagonus; species Catagonus wagneri. Next base: position 30,875,115 of record PVHT021183693.1, on the reverse strand, counting down.
TGTGAACTTCCATATGCTAGAGGTGTGGCCCTAAAAAAAAGTAACCGAATGATTTTAGGTGAGTTACTGACTTTCCATTGAGTTTACTTCTCTCTGCCAGTCCTATTTGCTTTATGTTACTTGCCTCTCCACTGAAACATTTCCCTATATAACCATTGGATTTTTATGGAGGGGGGGGTTGTTCGTTTGCTTTTTGTTTAGCTGTAACCATTGGCTTTTTAATAATCAAGTCATTTAAGCTTTTTTCCCATTTTCAGTATCTGAATATTATAATGTAAATATATAAAATTATGTAAATATGATAGTTCACGCTTACCACCAAATTGGCATATTAGCCCTGCTTCATGTGAATGTCAAATTGTTAATGAACTATAGATGATTCCATTAAGTGGTCAACCTCAACAGTAAACTTAGAAAACTTGAGCTATAAAGATTTAGCAATGTAAGGAAATTTTTAATGTTTACCATACTCTATTTCACTGTTGATAGAAATAAAAACAGGAAAATCTTATTACTTTATTGAAGTTAAGATTTACATGCAATGAAATGCACGCCATTTTAAATGCATTGTTAGATGAGGGTTTTTTTAGATGAGTTTTGATACAAGTATTGAAAGGTACCAGAATATACCACACCAAAATATTCCTCTTTAGCATATGGATTATTTATTTTTTTAGCTAAAGGTCATTGACAATAGGCAGACACAGGAAAAGCTCTAAAAATAGGGCACAAACTTTCCTTTTGTGAAGAAAATTTACACTTATAAATAAATTTTCCATTTGCAAAAATGTCTCCCTCTCTCAGGAAGAGGAGGATTCTTAGGAACTCTCATTAATAGAGAAGGCAGGAATTTAAATCTGAACAACAAACACCATGAGTCAAGCCTCATTTAATATCCTTTTCCCTGCCACCTTCCCATAACCTTCTTCCCCACCCAGAAGCCCAAACCTCTTTTCTTTATTGCAGCCTAAGTTGGTATACAAGCCCAAGTTCTTAACCACCCCTTTGAGTTACTCATCACTGCATTTTCCAGGTATATAGGTGCAATGTACATGTTAATACATTTTTGTTTGTTTTTCTCCTATTAACCTGTCTTTTGCCAGTCTTAAGTTTAGGGCCCCAGAAAGAGAACTTAGTATGTGTAAAGGAAAACTATTTTTTCCTTCCCAACCAAATTCACGTTTGCAACTACCACAACACAACATGTAAGATACAGAACATATCCATCATCTAAAGAAGTCCTTTCATACCCTTTTATACTTATTTCCCCCCTTCCCTGCCTCTGGTCCTAATCAATGGGTATTAAATTTTGGCAAATGTTTTTTCCTTGTCTACTGAGATAACTGGATGGCTTTTATCATTTATTCTCTAAATATATAAATTAAATTGATTTTCAAACATTTTAAATCGAACTTACATTTGTGGAATAAATCCTACATGTCAGGAACTATTATCCTTTTTAATACAAGATACAATTTGATATTTTGCTAAGGATAATTGTGTCTACACTTTTGGTTTTCTTTTCTGGTAAATCATTTTATTTCCTTATTTTAATATTAGTGTAACCAAACAGGACCCTAAGGGGACCTTCCTAGGAGAGACCCCTCCCCCATACCCTCTGCTTTAGCTCCTCTTTGAAATACCTAGATAGTGTCTGAGGCCATTTTCCTGAGTTGTTTACAGATGCTAAAGCTCCTACCCAATGGAACTCATTAACTACTTGATGACCATGAGAATATGGCCTCCAGACCTACTGGAGCCTGAAGATTGATAATGTTAACCCCTGCAATGCCATCCTGTTACCTCACCATCAACCAATCAGAGAACAGTCAACCACATACCTGGGACTCCCCTCCCTTAACTGGCCTTTAAAAATGCGTTCCTGAAACCCACAGGAGAGTTTGGATGTTCTGAGCACTAGCTGTCCAGAACTCCTTGCTTGGCGTTGTGCAATAAACATTGCACTTCCCTTCTCCACAAGCCATGGTCAGTTGGCAGGGTTTACTGTCAGTGGGCAGTGGAACTAAGTTTGGTTCAGTAACATTAAGGAAATAATGGCCTAATAATATCAGTGGGCATATTTTCCCTCTTCCTTTACTTTTTGAGAAAATTTGGTTAGGACTGGCATTATTTCTTTCTTAAATGTTTGATAAAATTGCTAATGATTCCATTGGGGCCTGGAATTTCCTTTGCAGAAAGGTTTTAAACTATAAATTCATTTTCCTTAACTGTAATAGGGCTATTATGATTTTCTTTTTCTTCTTGATTCATTGTTGATAATATGTATCCTTCAAAGGATTTGTTCATTTCACCTAATTATTGAATGAATGGATATAACATTGTTCATAATATTCATCTTTTTAATGTCTATAGGATCTGCAGGGATATCTCTCATTCATTTCTGCTGTTAGTAATTTATACCTTCCTTTTCGTGTGAATCAGACTAGCTAGAGCTTTATCATTATTCGTGGTTCCCGACTAAGAACCATGAGGTTGCGGGTTCGATCCCTGGCCTTGCTCAGTGGGTTAAGGATCCGGCGTTGACGTGAGCTGTGGTGTAGGTTGCAGATGCAGCTCGGAACCCGCATTGCTGTGGCTATGGCGAAGGCCAGCAGCTGCAGCTCCTGTTAGACCCCTAGGCTGGGAACCTCCATATGCCGCGGGTGCGGCTCTAGTTAAAAAGGTAAAAAGACAAAAAAAAAAATTTTTTTTTAAAAATAGCTGTTTTTACATTGGCTTTCACTATTGTGTGACAGTTTTCTATTCTGTTGATTCTATTCATATCTATATTATTTATTTCTTGTAGTTACTTTGGATTTAATTTTCTCTTTTAACTTAATAAGTTAAAGTCTACAACATTGATTTTAGCTGCTTTTTTTCTAATAAATCATGAAAGCCTTAAATTTCTTCCCAATCTCTGATTTGCCACCATCCCACAAATTATTACAATTGTGTGTTCTATATAATTTAGTTGAAGATATTTTCTAATTTCTCCTATAAATTATTTTTTACAGAGGGTTATTTAGATATATATTAAGTTCCAAAAACTTGGAGATTTTCCAGATATCTTTCTGTTATTGATTTCTGTTTAATTACAGTGATATCAAAGAATACACTATAATTTCAATTTTTTTTTTTTTGTCTTTTTGCCTTATCTGGGGCTGCACCCGCGGCATATGGAGGTTCCCAGGCTAGGGGTCTAACAGGAGCTGTAGCCGCCGGCCTTGGCCACAGCCACAGCAACACGGGATCCGAGCCGCGTCTGCAACCTACACCACAGCTCACGGCAATGCTGGATCCTTAACCCACTGAGCAAGGCCAGGGATCGAACCAGCAACCTCATGGTTCCTAGTCGGATTCGTTAACCACTGAGTCACGAAGGGAACTCCTATAATTTCAATTTTAAAAATTTATTGAGTCCTGTTTTATGGTACTGTACAAGGCTTATGTGAATTGAATGTTCTATGTGAATTGAAAAGGAATATGTAATTTGATTCTTGACTGTAGTGTTTGAAATATTTTCTTTTTATAATATCAGTTAATTGAGGTGCTGTTATCTTCAAATATAATTGTGGACTATAATTTTTTTTCTTTTTAGTTCTACAGTTTTCACATACATATTTTGAAGTTTTAGGTTAAAATATGTTTAGGATTTTTATGTCTTCTGGTATACTGACCTCTTTGTCGTTATAAGACGGCCCTTTTTATCCTTTGTAAAATTTCTTGTTCTAAAGTCTACTTTATCTGATATCGATATAATGTTTTCAAAGTATGTGTTTTTTTTTATTTTTTACTTAATATATCTTTAAAGTGAATATCTCTCAATTAGTATGCAGTGGGACTGCTTTTTATTTTTCAATCCAGATTAGTAGTCTTTTCTTACTGATCACAGTAATTAGACTACATAAAAGTAATTATTGACTACATAATGTAATTATCAATTATGTGGTAAATTAAATTTACTACATAAATGTAAGTATAGTTGGATTTTCCTATTTCCAATTTTGTACATTTGTCCTTTTTCTTCTTTTACTTCCAGCTTTTCAATTGAGTATGTTTATTACTGAAATTCATCTGTACTATTTCCTCATTAGCCATTTTTTTTTTGTCTCTAAATTTCTTGAGTTTGCTCTCTTCTCTTCTATAACTTTCTTACTGGTTGAGGTTTTACAATATTCAACTTAAATTATCACCAGCTACCTTCAAATAATACAAAATTTCACATATAAGAAATCAGCGTACCAGTGTTTCCTTCTATCCGTCTATCATTCCTGATAATGACACATTTATTGCTACCTATGTTATAAAGCCCGCAAAACAGTTATTATTTTTGCTTTAAATAGTTATTTTTAAATATATTAAAAGTGAGAAAAAGTTTTTATATTTATCTGCATATTTACCATTTTTGTGCAGATCGAAATTTCATTTTCCTACTGCCTGAAAAGTGCCCTCGAACATTACTTGTACGCTGATGATGGGTTCTTGGTTTTGTCTAAAAAAGTATTCCTTAGCTTTCATTCTTAAAAGACATTTTTCCTATGCATTGAATTTCTAGGTTGATTTTTTTTTTTAATTTAACCTCTTAAATTTTTGTTTGCACCTTGTCATCTGGCTTAGATAGTTTTAACAAGAAGTCCATTGTTTTTCTCATACTCTCTCTGTATGTAATAGGCCTCTTGTGTCTTGCTGTTTTTCTCTGTCATTCATTTTTTGGTTTGATATGAGTTTTATGTGACGATATGATTTTCTTTGTGTTTACTATACTTGGAGTTTGTTTATTTCATTTGTCAGTTTATAATAGCAAATTCTAAAAAAAAATCCTGCCATTAACTGCTGACTTCAAATATTTGTCTCTCCTTCATTCTTCTTTCCTCTGGTACTCTAATATACATATGTTATAAATAAACATATATAGTAGATATAGATACAGATATATAGATATAGTTATTCAGCAGGTCACTGAAGCTCCGCTAATTTTTTTCAGTCCTTCTTCTTTTGTATTTAGGTTTAAATAGTTTCTCTTGCTATAACTTTCAGTCGACTAATGGTTTCTTCTGCAGGGTCTATTCTACTGTAAATCCTATACAGTGAAATATTCATTTATTATATTTTATTTTTAATTTTTAGAAATTCTATTTGGAAATTCTGACATTTTTATATCATTTTTACTTTTTTATATTTTATAATTTTACATTTTTTCTCATTAGGTTTATGTGGGTCTTTATATCATTATACCTATTTATAGTAGAAATTTTAATGTTACCTTCTAATTTCAATAGTCTAGGTCATTTTCTATTAATTTTATTTTGATTATGAGTCTCAATTGTCTGCTCCTTTGCATGTCTAGCAATTTTTGATTGGATGTGGAACATTTTGACTCTGTGACTTGTATGTTGTTGAATGATGAAATTTGTTGTATTCCTTTAAAAATGTTGAAATTTGTCTGGGTGGGGGATGTTAGGTTATTTGAAGACCAGTCTGATCATTTGAAAATGTTTTGTATTTTAGGTCAGCACTAGAGAAACCTTTATTCTAGAACTAGTTTAGCCACACCACTAATGTATGTGACACTTTTGAAGCTCAGCTAAATGCCCTGTGCAGCCAACAGGTCTCTCCACTCTTGGTGGGAATATGAGTGATTCCTGGTCTTGTGTGAACTCTGGAAATCATTCAATTTAGAGCTCTGTGATAGGTGTACTTTCCAAACATCTGTTCTCTGCTTAACATTATGGAATTTCACCCTTTTCCCTGATTGTTATTGAGTTAAAGACTTCAAAGTACTCCTCTATAGATGTCAAGCCCCATCTCCAATATTGTCTCCACATTTACTGGTGGTTCTTATTTTCCCAAAGTTTAATATATATCTCTTCAATTCAGGATGTATTTGGACTCTTCTTCCTTTCATCATATTCTGGAAATTTCTCCTGGGTAAAAACCTAAGGTAACTATAAGGTTTACCCTATTTGATTTCTTTTTCTCAGGGATCATAGTCCTGAGCTCCCTAGTGTCCAATATCTAGAAACAATTGTTTTAGATATTTTGTTCAGTTGACTATTTTTATGGCAGAAGGCAAGTCAAATAGAATTTCCTTCATAGGCAGAGCAGAAATGGTACCACCTTTCTGAAGGGCAATTTGGAAAAATATATGTAAAATACTAAAAAACTTACCATTTGAAATTTTGCTCCTATGAAATTTTCTGAAAAACTAATTGGAAAAATTGAAAATGGGTTTATATAATATTTATCACTGTTGTTTACAAAACAAAAAATTAGCAAATGCTAACAATAGGATATTTTTAAATAAAATAAATTATAAAATCATAGAGTGGAATAATCTGTAACTGATAATGCAGAACCACTCACTGATTTACAAATGTTTAACACATCATTGTATATTTTAGACAAGATACATAATATATGCTAAAAATAATACATTAATTATTGTGAGTTATAGAATGATTGGCTACTTTCTAATTTCTTCCTTGCATCCTTCTTGATTTTTGATATTTTAAAACAAATTACATATTACTTTTAATAATCAAGAGAAAGCATTTATTATTTCAAGAAAAATTAACTCTTATTTATGTTTCTTGACTGTACTTTACATTAAGCTAGAAAGATAAAATACATGAGATCCTAAACTGTGTTTAAAAAAAATGCCAAAGATATCCATAAAATTTATCTATAATTTGTCTCTGATATTTCTAAATGGAATGTGAACTTATTGCTGTTAGCAAATAGCTAATATAAAAAAACAAATTTATATGTGTATAAATAGATATTTAATAAGAAGTTGATGAATTTAGTTTATAAGGAAAGAAATTTTTATTAACTTTAGCAAGAATTCCTTAAAGGGACCTAGGAGGAAAAATTGTGGTGTAATTTAAAAGTTATAAAACTTGGATGTTCTGTTGGACAGAAGGGTGGCTATAAATGTCACTCAGCAGATACTTCACAGCTTGTTTCTTATAAACCCATATTTTCACAAAAAATAATGCAAGTGTCTTAGCTACCATGTTGATTTGGGGGATTTTAGTTAGAAAAGGGAAACAGCAGGACAATTCTGTTTGAGCTGTGGGAGGAAGCAGACAAGAAGCCACCTAAGGAAAAACTGCCACTCTCCAGGGACCTATCAAAATAGGAATATGAGGTTTAAATAACAAATGATTCCATTCTCAGAAGTATACAGTATTAACTTTTTCTTTTCTTTTCTTTTCTTTTTCAGGGCTGTATCTGAGGCATACGGAAGTTCCCAGGCCAGGGTCAGATTGGAGCTGCAGTAGCTGGGCTATGCCATAGCCACAGCAAAGCCAGATCCGAGCTGTCTGTGACCTACACCAGAGCTCATGGCAATGCCAGATCACTGAGTGAAGCCAGGGATTGAATCTGCCTTAGTCAGGTTTGTTACCATTGAGCCACAATGGGACTCCCCAGCATTAACTTTTAAATGTATTTGCTAGAGAAAGAGAGGGGAGGGAGTTGTACATACAGGTACATTGTTATAGATATGACAGAGATACGTATAGAGAGAGAGATGCATAGTCACAGAGGTAAGCAGGAGTAGAGATATAAATTCCAATAATGCACAAAACATTTTGAAACATATTTTGCTGTTAAAATTCAAACTAGATATCATTATACTGACATCTTTTTGATGAACCTTGGAAACAGAAAAATGTGGATTTAGGTCCCAGCCACCACTTAACTCCCTATATGATCTTGAGCAAATTATTCCCCTTCTCTGTGCTTCAATATTTTCTTCATTAAAATGGAGAAGACATTTGAACCTCCAGGTAGGGCTGAGGTGATAGTTCCATATGATAACACAGGGCCTTAGTCAGAATAGGCTCTCAGCCACCTTCAGTTGTGATAATGATTGTTGGTTTTGCTTTATTGTTATTATAAGACTTACAAACTACTGTGATTCAGTTTTTGGAAGATTTTCCCAAGATAAAATGACCCTCTCTTATCTATTCTCCAAATCTATATGAGTGGAACACATTGTTCTGTGTAAAATAGCTCATCCCATTGGTTGATTTGACCAGTATGTACATGAAGCTCCTCCAAGAAGATCATAGGTTTTGCTCCCTGGAATTTTGATTTGGAACTGAGAATTGGGGTTAAGCTTGTATTATGTAAAATCAGGCACTATGTGTTAAGTCACATTCAGCCATGAGACCAGGAACTATTGAACAGCTATTCACAGAAGGGAGAAATGAAGCTATTTGTCAGAAGAAATAGAGATGAGAGATGGAGGAGAAATTAGTTTGGATACTCAAGGCTTTTTGTAGCGTCAGTCTTTCCAAAGATCTAGCCTTTGGATTCTATGACATGGTGATTTAAATTTATATATCAGATTATATGGGCTCTTCTTGCCCCAACAAGTGTGAAAAGAATAGTTCTTTGACCCCTCACAATTTAAATTCATAAAGAAATGGTTTTATGATCCTGTTCTATTAACTTGCAGACCCCTTAGCCTGAACCATGATAGTGGTATTAATTAGAGAGAGTGTAAGAGAATGTTTGGTGAAGTAATTAATGAAGAGCTTTCTTTGTAGAGAGCATTGCTGTGCTGTGAGACTATTGTTTGGGGAAAGATTTGGGAGAATGGTAACTTTGAGTCATAAGACTTTGTGGATGGCCTTCAGCAGGACCATAAGGAAAGTTTTAGAATGTAAAATGCATTTGCTACCACAAGAAGGTAAAAAAGGAAGGATCCTGGCTCATGACTTATAAACCTAATAATATATGAAAACTCCCAATCTAGAAGGCTAGAATTTTTAACATTAGGCCAGATATGGTAGGCAATATAATAGCCCCCAAAGACAAACAAGTCTTAATCCCTTGAATTTGTGTATTTATTATGTAACATGACAAAAGGAAATTAAAATGGTACATACAATTAAAGTTACTAATCAGGTAACTTTGAGATGGAAAGATTATCCTGAACGATCCTGATGGGCCCCATCTAATGACATAAGTCTTTAAAAGTAGAAGAGGAATAGACAGAAGTGTCAGAGACATGTGACATGAAAAAGACTTGATCTACTTGTTGTTTGTTTTTAAGGCCAAGGAAGGGACCCAAGGCAATAAATGCAGGTGGTCTCTAAAAGATGGAAAAGACAGATTCTTCCTCAGGCATCCAGAAAGGAGCACAGTCCTATTGACACCTCAGCTTAACCCAGTGAAATCCATGTTGGACTTCTTTTTTTTTTTTTTTGTCTTTTTGCCTTCATCTAGAGCCGCACCTGTGGCATATGGAGGTTCCCAGGCTAGGGGTTTAACAGGAGCTGTAGCTGCTGGCCTTCGCCACAGCCACAGCAACGCGGGATCTGAGCCGCATCTGCAACCTACACCACAGCTCACGGCAATGCTGGATCCTTAGCCCACTGAGCAAGGCCAGGGATCTAACCCGCAACCTCATGGTTCCTAGTCAGATTCGTTAACCACTGAGCCACAAAGGGAACTCCCATGTTGGACTTCTGCTCTATGGAAATGTAAGGCAATGCAGAAAGAGAAAGACAAATACCATATGATATCATTTATATCTGGAATCTAATATATAGCACGATGAAACTTTCCACAGAAATGAAACTCATGGACTTGGAGAACAGAATTGTGGTTGCCAAGGGGGAGCGGGAGAGAATGGGATGGACTGGGATTCTGGGTTTAATAAATGCAAACTATTGCATTTGAAGTAGATAAGCAATGAGATCCTGCTGTATAGGACAGGGAACTATATCTAGTCACTTGTAACGGAGCATAATGGAAGATAATGTGAGAAAAATAATGTATATATATGTGTGTGACTGGGTCACTTTGCTATACCATAGAAATAAATGCTATAAACCAACTATAATGGAAAAAATAAAAAGCACTAAAAAAAAAAAGGAAATGTAAGAGAACAAATTTGTTTTAAGCCATCATATTCTTTTTGTTATATCAACAAAAAACTAATACACCAGTATATTCTAATTACTAAACTGAAATTATGTTTGTGATTTAAAGACTCTATAGGACACTTCCATCCTGTGGGAGTGAAAAGAAAAGCCATGACATCTGCCAGGATTTTCATTCAAGAAAGGAAAAGACCAAATCCATGAAATTTAAAAGGGCAATGAAGGACAACAGTAAATTTAGTCTGTGAACATACCATGAATGATTCTTATTCACCCTGGTAGCTATAATAAATGTGGTTTCGTGAATTTATTAATTTATTTAGGCTAAAGTTAGCTTGAATTTAGTTTGTTATTTATACCCAAACAGTTTTAATGACTAGAACAATTAAGGATAATTATCTCAGCAACAGATACAAAAGGCCTCAGGCAAGGCTGTTGAACACCATGTCTTAAAGTGGGAACGATAACTAGGGTTTCTATTTTCTTTTTTTTAAACAAAAGTAAATCATAAAACATGCTACAAAAAGCACCTCATTTCATCCTTAATAAAACTGTCAAAAAAAGTCAACACCATTTTATACACTAAAAAACTGAGGTTCAAGAAAGTTAAGTAACTTTGCCAAGATCGTTGTGATAGAAATGACATTTAAATCCCAGTCTTTCTGACATCAAAGCTCTATTATATTATTCATTCACTCAGTAAATATTTTTTGATTAATATCTAGCTTCCTGACATATATTCAGGCCTTACTATATACCAAGTAAATTACATGATTCATCTAATCCTCATTTTATTGTTCTAACTGTTCTAATTATGATGTCCATTTTACATTTGACACTCAAAAAGGTCAGGAAGCTTGCCTGAGATCTTGCAAGGGGACAGACCAGAATTAAAACCAGGCACAGCCTGGTTTCTTAGTGACACAGCCATTTATCTCTACTGCTGCCTGTCCTATGTGCTGAATATCCAGATATAGTCTATCCTCACAAAGGTTATATTCTATTTGGAGAGACAGATGAGAACAAAGAGAATGGATGTGTGTACATATATAACCGAATCACTTTGTTGTATAGGTGAAATTATTACAACTTTTTAAATCATATCTACTTCAATAAAATGTTAAGAAAATGGAAAAAAGCAAACAAATAAATACTAATTATAATAGGGTTATGTAAGGAAAAGGCAGGATGTATTGTGAAAGAATAACATGATGTCAAAAGATATTTAGGGAAATATAACATTTAAAACAGAGACAGTTGTAAGCCGCTAGGCACAGAAGTGTGTGCCAGGTAGAGAGGGGAGCATACCAGGTGCAGTAGAGAAAGCCTAGAGGTAGAACAGAACTGGTCCTTCCTTTCAACTGAAGGAAGGCCAGTGTGCCTGAAGCAAAGGTTTAGTTAAACAGGACTAAACAATGAGAACTCCAGCCCTAAATGGATTTAATATTGGTTTTATAGTTCTTTATTACTTGAAATAAAATTTCCCCACAAAATTAATAAGAATTATTAATAAAAAAATCTTATTTTCAATGAATTATACATATCTCATAAGAGAAATTATTTTAACTCTTCCACTTATCTATATTGGAAGAACAGTATTGTCATTTGATCCCATAAGCAACCAAAGCACAGCTATTACTGAGCGTACCTATTCCTGTTGCAGAACCAAAGCCCTCTGTTGCATAAATAATAAACAGGTGGTTCACAAAGTCAGTTCACTCTTAATTTACTGATTATTGGGTCAGTTTTAGCTCATTGTAAATAAACTAAATTAACTTTATCACGTTCATTGTTGGTTCTAAGTTAATTATGTTGATGCATGATATATAAGCTATTGCAAATATCTACAGATAGATATTATCATATAATTAAATATATTCTTTTATTTAATTATATGTGGACATACTAAAATCAGAATGTTGCTCAGACATTTGTGGAAGGGAACAAATTAATAATACTCCTCTATTTTCAAGGATATAAACTTAAAATGTCTTCTTCACATAAATTCATTAAAAATAAAATCAAATAAAAATTCCCTATACTTATTAATATTAACAAATTAAAATATTGAATTCACTACATAGAAACTAACTTTTCCAGTTATAATTTGAATGTAACAAATATTAAAAATAAATGACATATCACTAAATAAAATTATATGCAATTATGACCATAAAAAGGTGTAAGAAAGTTTATGAAACTCAATCTAATAATCCACTTAAGGTAGTACATGATTACACCCATCTATCTCCGATCCCCAAGAATAACAGGAGCGTAAAACATGTAAAGCGAATCTATCTGGCTTACAGAAGATGCTAAGAACTGATAATTTTTAAAAATTAAGTAACTTTAGGTTTATTTTATAGAAATCACTCACATTTGTACTGGCTTATTTGAAGTTTAAGAAAATAATTTTAAAAATCCAAAAAGGCAACCTCAAAAGTGATATTACAAAAAGAGTTATTTGAATTACAGAGAAAACGTTATAAATCTTTCCTTGTGATAAAGAGGAACAGAGGCATGTGAGAATAGGATGTGGCTCTTATATTTACTACATGGGCATACTCTTTGTTAAGGATAATGTTAAAGTATTATTTCACTTTTCCAAGGTAATATGTATAAAATCTGTTCACCAACACATTCCTAGGTATTAAATATTTCTGGAAGAACCTCTGTTTTAAAATATTGGAATAGCATATGTTGCTGTACATTCAGATTCAATAGTATTTTGCAAATTTGTCCTCTAGGAATACTGCAGCCTGATACTCCAACAAAGAATATAAAGCATTTGCTTAACAAGAATTGGAGTTAAAAATTCTTCAAATGGAACATTTTAATTAGGGTCTCTCAATAAGAAAAACTATAAGGTTTTTTTTTTTAAGGAAAAGAAGGGGTCATATTTTCTGTTTTTACAAAAATAAATAAAAAATATAAAACAGAAGAAAGAAAACCAAGACAGTAGGGAGGAAGAGCAAACCTAGTTGTAAATTATATCCACTTTGATGGCAGTAAATTCTTCCAAAAGTATACATTTATAAAAATATAAACTACTTCAATCTTTTACATCCTCTTAACGCTCTGGCAGAACTTACTGTCATAAAGTATACTCATGTATTATAATCAAGAGAAAAGATAGGAAAACAGGAGTTCTGTGTGAGTTTTTGCACTTTCTTTTTTGTCCTATTTTTTGGAAAAAAATTCTGTCTTTCCACTGTAAATAGATTAAGAAAAAAAAATATTAAACGCTTTTGGTAGAGAGACAGGGACTAAAATTGAATTGCCAGTGGAAAGCAGAACAAAATAAGAGTCCATGTTGTACACTCTTCATTCTTTTTCATGCAGGCCATCAGTTCTTCCCTCAGATCCTCAATGATACTGCGTGTCTACAGTGATACTCATGTTTGAGCATCTGAGAACAACACACACCATCCACACCTCCCTGCTTTTACTCCTGTATTTCCCCATACTGAGGAAATACCTATACCTGCCACAAGGAAATATATCCAGGGATACCTGATACACCACAAATAATCCAAGACCCAGCTCAGCCCAGAGGTCACTCCTCTGTGCGCTGTTCCTCTGGCAAATTCCCTCAACCCTCACCCCACCACCTCTCTGGGGCTATGTGCTCCGCCCATGGTGACGCAGTTCATTTGTGGGCAGAGGTTACAAATGGCTGTGAGAGAGCCAGAGTAGCCCTGGCAGACTTTATATTTGGCCCAGAAGGTGTTGTTTTCGTTTTAAACTGGCCCAATTTACCATAAATTTCCAGATTTCCAGCTTTGCTGGAAAAGAATAGAAGATCTGCCACATTTTCACATGGCAGAAATCCTCTGAAGCAGTGCAGTTCCCAGGCCATACACAGGAGCTGTCAGGTTCATGACCCTCTTGTCTCCCTTGGGTCTATCAGTGCTCATGCAGTATTATATTTGCTACGTGTGTGTGTGTGTGTGTGTGTGTGTGTGTGCCTGTGTATGCCCATTTTTATCACAGAGAGTGGTCCCTCTGTACCTAGCCCACTCACTTTACTTAACTTTGTCATCCTAGCCTGCACATTATTTGACTTTGATACCCCCAGGCTGTGGGAACATGAACATTACAGAAAATGTGAATACATAGACATCATTTATTACTACCATTATCTTTATCATTGCGCCCAATTTGAACCATGACTTCTTCATTACCTCCCTTCAAACTCATTTGCAATGCAACCAAAAATACGTGCTTATCCCCTACCCAGCTGTTCCTGTTCTGTTTAATGTTCGAGACTGTCAGAAGGTAAAGCTATTGATAATTCTCAAGCTGGTTAATTAATCCCTACATAAAGAAATTAGTTTAAACAATATCCCATGTTCTTACCTTCCTTCCAGATAATTGGCTCCCTGCCCAGGACTGAACACAGAAGACCCAGAGAAGCACCAGAAGTTTTACCATAAGCTTCTGGAATCAGCTGACAACCACAGGGTCCTCCAGGAAGTCAGAACTCGGTATAATTGACTGAAACTCCTCCAGGCCTAATGAGCGTTGATTTCAGTGACTAGTGCTTCATTTGCTCAATCTGTCTGATAGCTCACCAGGAAAAAAAAGAGGCTTTTCATCACTTGTAAAATGAGAAATGTTACATTTTTAAAAATGTAATCAAACTTTCTCCAGTCTCTGTAAAAGGTACAGATGAAAGCATGTATTTCTGTTTAAACACTAATAAGAAGAATAGCAAACACTACTTGATCACCTAATATAGGCCCAGTACTAAGGTAGGTGACAAGCAGATTTTTTTTCATTATATTGCTCACTCTTGAGCTAGGTATTATTATTCATATTTTTATAGATGAGGGAGCTGATTTCAAGGAAAGGTAAAACATATCACCTAATATAATAGGGTCAGTAATTTGAAAGTCTGGGATGCAAACCCATATAGGTTTGATGTCAAGCAAGTACTGATTTTACCAAGCTATGCCCTGCCTTTTCCCAAGCATTAAGCATTTACTTATTCCCAGTTTACTTTGGGGGTGGGGCTTCGGTTAATGAGCAGTTGATGAGAAATCTGGAAAACATAATCATATGAAAAGCACCTGAGGATGTTTACCTGGGGAAAAGAAAAGATCTGCCATTTCTGAATATTTGAAGGATGAATCAGATGTTTGGGGGCTTAAAGTTAACACAATTTGTGAAAGAGCGGCTTTCTGTGAAAATTAATACGAAAGTATGAATACAAAATTAGTTATTAAAGTGACTACTTACAATGACAAAAATGTTCAAATTTTAAAGATGTGAATGTATACTTTTTTAAACAATCCATAAGAATAATGTAATTCTGTTTTTTATTAATTAACTGCATGGCACACCATTATAATACTCTCTTCCTTATAATCGTTGCTATGTATCCTTGATTACCTCTCTAATCACTTTAGGGCAATGATTTTGTAATATTTTTTACTGATATAATAGTGATAATTAGGTTTTTTGGCATGGTTGATTGAAATTTGTTTTTTGCTAATGATTTTTTAGAAAGGTTTCTGTCAGTTTCACAAGTTGTTATTAAAAATACTGTATATATGTTTAGGTTTGTAGCAAATGAGGAAAAAACCCTGTCAAGTTTCTTTCATGTATAAGCAGTCACAGATGTACTCAGTATTTATAGTACTGCCACAGTTTTATACACTGCAATCATAAGAATTCTGATGAATTGTATTTTATTTCCCATAGAAAACAAAAGATTACACATGGCATTGATAATTGTCTATGCTCCACTATAGAGAATATTCCTGAAAACAGAAAATGTAGCTATAGAAGCTTCTGCAAAACAATTGTACACACCCAATGATTAGACAAAGTTTGATCAACTTGCTTCTGACTTCATTCATTCAAATATCCACTACCCAGAGACTTCTGGTATGAGACAGCATAGGATGTATTCATATTATCATATGGCCTCAGGTCACACATATTTGTATTTCAGCCGAGTGAGCAGTAGAAGTTTTCTAAAAACCATTCCAGTGTGTTGGAATGGATAGCAATCACTTAAATATACATGAAGATTACTGCAAGCCAGATAAACATAGCCCCCTAAGCCCAAACTATGTGCATTCCCAACTGAAGTTCCTTGTAATCAGATCCCAAACTGCCACGGCCCCTCTTGTACCACCTAACACGACAGGAAAATGTAGTGAAGTTGGAATGGAAAGAGAGAGTTGTCTTAATTGGTTGCGGTTAAAATATCTTATTTTTGCTAAACGAAAATAGATAGGATCTTCAGAACTATTCCTGGGGTTCCTCCCAGGGTTTTGGGAGTAGTTCATGCACATGCAGGGCATGGGACTTAAGCTTACCCGTTTCCCAATAAATCTGCCTCAGTTGTAGGGTTACTGTGTAGCTGAGGGACACCTGCGTTTGGTGCTTCCCCATACAGCATGAGACTATATAGCTTGGGACAAAAATTATAGGGAAGAGTTTTCTGGTTCAGTTTAAAAAGAAATTACTAACAAAGAGGGGTATCCAACAATATAGGGGACTGCATCAAAAAATTGTGCACTCCTGTTATGGAAAGTAGTTGAACGGAAAGCTCTATAATACCTGGAAGGAGTCTGTTCTGAAGGACAAGGCAGGCCTGGAATACAGGCACGGTTCTCATAGAGCTCAGTCACTGTGATATTTAGTTTTGACACATGAGCTCCTTTTTGCTTATTGTTTATATAAGAATTTTTGTTGAAAAAAAAAGAAAGCTGGAAGCAAGAATGAATATCTAATAGAATAAAGAAATACAGTTTTTCAAAGAAATTCAAAATCTTATGTTGAATTGAACTATTTCTTCTAAATTCAGAGACCTCCCCCCTTTTTTTAAGAAACAAGGGAAAGATAGAAAAAGACTTTTTACAAAATAAAATCTTAAAAGAAAAGCAGGTGGGCATGGGGCTGCTTCATTTGGAACAAAGGAGTAGAAGGCAAAGAGCCTGCTTTCCCCCTCCCCTTCCCATCACCCTGTGGTTACCCTCTTGGACTGAGCAGAACTTAGAATTTAGGGTTTCATGGGAGTCAATGTTCCAACCCACAGACCAAGGGCCTCCAAATGAATCTCCATGTGAATTTCTGCATCGGAAACATGTTTTTGTTTTGTGTGGGTTTTTTTGTTTTGTTTTGTTTTGTTTTGTTTTGTTGGCTACAACACAGCATATGGAAGGAAGTTCCCGGGGCCAGGGACTGAATCTGAGCCAAAGCTGTAACCTACCCCACAGCTGTGGCAACACTGGCTCCTTAACCAACTGCACTGAGCTGGAGATTGAACCCAAGCCTCGGCAACAACCTGAGCCACTGCAGAGACAACTGCTGGACCCCTAACCTGCTCTACCACAGCAGAAATTCCTGAAACATCTTTGTAGTCACCTTCGAGCAAAGAGACTTTTGTGAAAGATCTCACTATGGTTTCTTTCTCCTTTTAAAATTTTTATTTTATATTGAAGTATACTTGATTTACAATGTTGTACTAGTTTCAGGTGTAACTAGAATTTCTTAAATTGGGGCATGCAGATTCCAGGTGTGACAGGTAAAGGAAGGAAATAATGGGATTCACAAGATAAAGGTGACATATCTTCCTGGTACATCTGATTTACTTGATATTAAGTATATGCTGTGCTATTTTTATATTTGAATAATAACAACAAATACAATGTAATACTTACTGAATGTTTTAAGAAAAAATACGTAACTTCAAAGAAAATTCCAGTGGGCTATAGGCAATGGCTCTTATGACACCAGGGCCTGTACAGAGGTATGTGTTTCATTCACGTCTGCCATAAAGAGCATTTCAGGGAGAAGCCCTTTCTTAAACTAATAAGTTCCGAATGGGGCATGGAAGCTGGAGATATAGCTCCTAATCTCTGCTCCAGGAGTGTATGACTATTTTAAAGTCAGAGGAAATGGCACCTGTCTCCTGTACTCGGCTGCAAAGATAAAAATCAATTCAAGTGATTTTTATGAAACAACTTCAGAGTTCTTGGCATTTCAGAGGACACTATGGGGTAAAGATGTGTAACACAGCGCACAGTCTGTGTCCTTTAAGAGCCTGCAACCTGGTACAAACAACAGAGACCAATCAATGACTAATCCGAAATGGTTATCAGATGAAGGAAGACCAGGGAGCTTCATTTTGAAGAGCAAAATGCAATCACGAACTTTCTGGGGAATAAAGTTACTATAGAATATATGAAACTGTTTTATTACTGATAGTGAGCATAAAGCTATCTGCAATCTGGAGAAAATAAGCTTCCTGATAAGACTATTTTGCAAAGATAAACATGCATGAGAGCTGGAAAATAATTCTAAAATGCTGATTGACAATGGAGGTAAACTGGAGGGTTATAAGAAGCTAAAAGTTATGCTTGTAAAATTAAAATCCTAAATACATTACTCTAAGGAAGGTGATAAAACATTTCTAATCCTCTTTTGGAAACTATTTGTTTTTAATTTTATTACTATGTGCTCATATCAATTTTTACTTTTAAGAACTTTTGATAAGAATCACATTATCATATTTTCATATAAGGTGTTTGCAGGAATATTTTGCTGAGTACCCTATAACAAAATAACCAACTAACTAATTCTAAGACTTATTAAGATCCTACGTGATTTTGTCATTTGATTCCTGTGGTATTATCCAGTCACTCAATTTGTTACTTTTTTTTGTGTGGGGGGTCCGTTTGCTATGTCTTAACACTTCCACTAAAGGAAATAAAAGAGCTAAAGTCAAATTGATCAGCTACGTTAGTGCTTTTGTAAAATGCCCAGTAACTGAAATCATAGACTAAAATAACATCACATTTAAAATGTTCCTTGGGAGTTCCCGTCATGGCTCAGTGGTTAACGAATCCGACTAGGAACCATGAGGTTGCGGGTTCGATCCCTGACCTTGCTCAGTGGGTTAAGGATCCTGCGTTGCCATGAGCTGTGGTGTAGGTCGCAGACGCGGCTCGGATCGCGCGTTGCTGTGGCTGTGGCGAAGGCCGGCGGCTACAGCTCCTGTTAGACCCCTAGCCTGGGAACCTCCATATGCTACGGGTACGGCTCTAGATAAAGGCAAAAAGACAAAAAATAAATAAATAAATAAAATGTTCCTTGATGGTTTTCTCCTTAAATATAGGATGAACCCTAGAATATTCCAAAAGGTGGTTTGCTCCCAGGTCAATTAATACCCTAAGACCTATGGCTGAGGCATACCAATGCACTGCTAATAGGTGAGCTGGTTTCAAAAATTCCAGTGCTAGCTTGCAACAATAAATACTATAAAATTTAAGCAAAGAACTATTAGGTCTAAGACAAAAGCAACTTTAAAAAGACAAAAAATCAGGAAGGTCCTAGAGTTCCTACTGTGGTGCAGCAGGTTAGGAATCTGGCATTGTCTCTGTGGCAGCACAGGTTTGATCCTAGCACAGCACAGTGGGTTGAGGACATGGCATTGCTGCAGCCGTGCTGTAGATTGCAGCTGTGGCTTGGATTCAGTCCCTGGCTTGGGAATTTCCATACGCTGTGGCTGCAGCCAAAAGAGAAAAAAAAATAATGATGGTCTTAACAAATAGCGGTTAAAAGCAAGAAGTAAGGAATCCAATATAACTGGATTAGAAATCAAATTCTGCTGCTTGAGTTACCGCAGGATGACTTTGAGCTACTTATATAAGTTACTTATAAATCTCAATGTCCACCTTGATAATACCATATCTCAGATTATTAAAGGGATGATTGTGTATATATGTGTGTGTATAATATGTATGAATACAATATTATTCTGAAGCGAATAATGCTATATGTAAGTATTTTCACATATGTGTATACATCTATTGGAAAATATTTTGGAAGTGAAATTTCTTGCTAAAAAAAAAAAAAAGCATTTGTATTTTTGATAGGCTTTGCCAGATTGCCCTGCATTGAAGTTATAACAATCTATACTCCTACCATCAAGGTATGAGAGTGCTTATTTCTCCATGATCTTGCCAACATAGATATCATAAACTAGGGTTAAAATACTTGTTAACCTAGTAGGTGAAAAAGGTGTCTTTCTGAGATTTAACTTGTACTTTTCTAATTATAAGTGAAGTTGGTCATCTTTTAATATGACCAACATATAGAGAGATACAGAGAGAGAAAGAGAGAGAAAATATCCATCTATCATCTGTCTATCATTGAGGTACATAGAGTATGTGAAACAATCTAAAGACATATATACTCACAATCTGTGGGCATATATATTTTGCCAATGAATGGGAAGTTAATAGGACTGATGTTTATTTATTTTCATAATTTAAGTGTGTAAATGTCTATCTGGGGTTGAATGCTGAATTATAGCTCCCTCAAAAATCATATCTTGGGAGTTCCCTTCATGGCTCAGAGGCTAACAAACCTGACTGGGACCAATGAGGATGTGGGCTCAATCCTGGCCTTGCTCTGTGGGTTAAGGATCCAGCGTTGCCATGAGCTGTGGTGTACACTCAGATAAAGATGTGGCTCAGATACAGCATTGCTGTGGCTGTGGCATAGGCTGGCAGCTACAGTTCCTATTCAACACCTAGCCTGGGAAACTCCATATGCCACAGGTGTGGCCCTTAAAAAAGGCAAAAAAAAAGAAAATCATATGAAGTCTTAACCCTCGGTACCTCAACATATGACCACATTGGAATGAGGGTCTTTACAGAGGTAGTTCCGTTAAAATGAGGTCATTAATGTGGGCCCTAATCTAATATGACTGATGTCCTTGTAAGAAGAGTAAATTTGAACACAGACTTCGCTTTCTAGATGAAAACTGAAGCTCAGATTATATAAATATTGTGACCAGGGCAAACTCAATGGTTAATGGTTGAGCCAGTGCTAAAATCAGCCCAGTTATTCTCCCCTCCAGTCTAGTGCTGAGCAAACTTCACTAGACTTTCATTAAAATGAAAGGATTAGGTTTCAGAATCACTGTTAAAGAAATTAGGGAGCTCTTCTTACTATAGTATTTTAAAGATAATAGAAAATATTCTGGAAAATCTCATTATTTAGAAATTTTCCAAAAAAATAGAAAAATATAACCATAACACAACTTTTTTTTTTTTTTAAGGGCTGCACTTGTAGCATTTGGAAGTTCCTGGGCTAGGGCTCAAATTGAAGCTGCAGCTGAGGCCTACACCACAAGCCACAACAATGCCAGATCCAAGCCATATCTGCCATCTACACTGCAGCTTATGGCAATGCCAGATCCTTAAGCCATTGAGTGAGGTCAGGGATTGAACCCATATCCATACAGAGACAACCTCAGGTCTTTAACCTGTTAAGCCACAATGGGAACTCCCATAACACAACCTTTTTATATGAGTCAGAATAGATTCTATGGGATGAAATGTGCACACACACACACCCCAAATTATATTCACCTAATCACCAGTATCTCAGAATGTGACTTTATTTGGAGATAGGGTCTTTCTTTACTAACGTGTTTAGTTTAAAATAGGGCTATTAGGGTGGGTCCTAATTCAACATACTGGTATTCTTGTAAGAGGAGGAAATCTGGACATAGACACAGATGGAGGGAAGATGATGAGAAGGCACAGGGAGAAGACAGGCATCTGAAAGCCAAGGAGAGAAACCCGGAACAAATCTTTCCTGCATGGTCCTCAGAAGGAACTGACCCTGCTGACCATCTTGACCTGAGACCTCTAGCCTTCAGAACTTGAGAAAATAATTTTCTATTGTTTAAGCTACACAGTCTGTGGTACTTTGATACCTAACAGATTAAATACATTATCTAAACTCACATCCTTGCTGAATGAATAGCCACTTACTTCTATAAAGAGGTGAGTCTAAAGGATGTTATAAAACTAGGATCAAGACTCAAAATAGTTGGGTTCTCCTTCCGCATGAGCAAAAGAAAATTCAATTCTGTATATTCTATCTACTAATGACAAACTATATGAAATATATCCCAAGTATGATAGAAATGTATGTTATGAAATGTCACTGGGCATGTCTGACATTGTTTTGGCCTGGATAATTACTGAAGCTGGATTTATCAGAAATCTAAGGCGTAAAAATTTTGAAGAATGCATCCATAGACCACCTCTTTGTGAGGAAAAACATCTTTGCATCGAAAGTTCTAGGATGAACTAATTGCTAAATATACTCTAAAGTAATAAAAAGAGTTGACTTGCCATGTGGTACAATTATAATTAGGCTAATTACATTTCAGAAGATATCTGCCAAAAATTACTTTTGTTTCACAATAATTGATATTAAAGAATCATTTTTGATAATAGTGGTTAAATTAGACATAATTATTTGGGCAATTCCTAGAGATACACATACATGTACACACAAAACATAGAATATAGGAGGGCATATCCTTTGCATATTTATGGTACAGAAACATATTCTCAACAAGGTTCATTTTGGGGACCCAAATGAACTTGCTGGAATTGTCACTCGAGTTGAATAAAAATGCTCAAAAGAACATAAGATTCAATTTCTAACTGAAATGTGGGTAATGCTCCCTCAGGGAACATGAAATGAACTTGTGCTGTCTTGGGAGTTCTGGACTCAGTATTAAAGTCTGGCATCTTTTGATTTTACTTCACAAAATGGCTTTTAATTGCCCTACTAAGATGGTCTAAAGAAGACAAAATTACAGGATTCCATACATAAAAATCACACATAAGACATACACTTAAATTTTTCCCAGTCTCAAGTAATTATTTAGACTGATAGTTTTCAGCCTTTCTGCTGTACCCTTCTGTAATACAACATTCACATTTTGATTAAATATCCATAAGAAATAGCTCTGATTACAGTGCAAACAATGGGGTGGGGATGTGAGCTGAGGCATGTTATGCATTAATATACTAGACACTATATATCTGTTGAAGAAATATTAAACATTATATACTTACGTAAAAGTTTGAGTGCTTAAATATATATTACTTTTTATTTTACCTTTTGAAAACAAAAGAGGTAGTAACTAAGGGGATAGGCAAGTTATTTGGCTAGTAATATTTGGAGAGATAGACTCAGGAAAATTGGTCTAGGAAGATAAGTAATTTTATAAAATTAGCAGAGAGGTTCAAGAAATGTCAAGTAACTTATGTACTACCTAAGAATTATGTATCTACCCTCACATAATCTTTATTGTAATACAAAATGTCAATCTATTTCCCAATGGTTCTTTTGTAAGTTACATATCATATCACATGCTTGAATGTGATGCTGTGAAAATAACTGACTTATTGCAAAGGCTTCACTGAAAATTCTTGGCATTTTTATAAGCATCTGGTCACTAGAGAAAAGTCACTGCTCATCAGATCTTTTTATTGTGCTATTATAAAGTGAAATTGGTAGAATCTGAACATCTTAACAATTCAAGAAAAATAGAGGCTAAGTTCTTGCCATATTAGGTATACTGCACAAAAATTTTATTGACTATACACATAATTTTGTTACTTTCACACAACTTTTTTAATGACTGCACCCACAGCATATGGAAGTTCCTAAGCCAAGGACTGAATACAAACTGCAGCTGCTAACCTATGCCACATCTGTGACAATGACAGATTTTTTAACCCAATGAGCGGGGCCAAGGATCAAACCTGTGCTTTTGCATCAACTTGAGCTTCTGCAGTAGTCCAGGACCTTTTCAATGCAAATAGAGACTATGTATATACATATTCCTAGTACTCTTTCTGTATATGACTAGATATTATATTGCCTATTTTGATTTCCTACCTGTTTCTGGTTTACAATATACATTTTAGCAGGTTTTTAAAAATTATTTCCATGCAAAATATTTATTTACTTATTTAATACCCGTACAACTTTTGAAAATCACTGGGGCCCCATAGGAAAAGTGCAGTTGCAACAAAACAAAATAGGACATACAATTGGTCAATATATATGTGAAAAGTTTATAGAAAACTGTGGTTGCACAAATTATGCTTTTAAACATGACTTTAAAAACTATTTCATTATATACAAGTTGAAGGTCTCAAAGTTTGGATGGACTACAAAAACATAGATGAATACATACAAACATACAGACACAGACACACACGCAGACACACCCACATCACCATCACCACACACACAACATTTTAAACTTTTTAATGAATATAATTTTGAAAGGAAATTATTAAAGCTTTCTCAAACCAAATATTTTTCCATTATCTTCCATTAAATAAGCAGAGATCCTTCTTCCTATAAGGTAAGATAATCCACCAAGAAGAAATGTGTAATGATAAAGGTATCAAAAGTGATGGCCATGTTTTTGGAAGGCTGGGAGTTTCAACAAGTTCTAACTTACTATGCCTGTTAAATTAAGGTAGTTGTTCTACTGACTTTCTTTTGCAGCATTTTCTTAATTCTATGATGCAATATATATTGAATACATTATTTAACTCACATATTTGTATACATGGGAATGTTCTAAAAGTCTTTAAAGTCTACTAGAAAGTAGACTCCTAGTTTTGCCTTTTTTTCCCTTTTGCTTCATTTGACAATTTGCATCTCTTCTTACT
This sequence comes from Catagonus wagneri, assembly GCA_004024745.2. NCBI lineage: Eukaryota > Metazoa > Chordata > Mammalia > Artiodactyla > Tayassuidae > Catagonus > Catagonus wagneri. The sequence continues at coordinate 30,850,694 of PVHT021183693.1, read as the reverse complement.
ATATTAGCAGAATTGAAGAACCATATAACACTATTTGAGAAAGTGTTGAATCAGATACAGTGAGAATTTAATGATTTCTTTGATCTTTAACTTTCATATTGAAAAGAATGAATTCATATTCTACTTTGTTATTTCATAACGGTTAACCCCTTTAATAGGTTTGTTATATTCAATGGTGCCTGACATGGAAATTTTAATTTGTATCATTTTTATTAATATTTAGATGATTCAAAACAACTTATTCATTTACCATTAATAATGGTTCTGCAATTCCAGAAGATTACTGCAAATTTCAAGTAAATCTTATTTCTTTTTAAAGATTATACACCAATATAAAATTCAAAAGCCGTAAAGTTTTAGTGAATAAAAGATAAAATTCTATGCCTTAGAGGAAACCACAGAGTAATTTAGTTTAGACTTCATATTAGTGATAAATTTCACTGCTGCCTCTGTGCGAGTGTGTGTATGTGTGAGTGTGTGTGTATGTGTGTGTGTGAGTGTGTGTGTATGTATCTGTATATGTATAAAACAATGAAAATAAAAAAAGATAAGCAAAGTATTATTTTAAACTTTAAGGCTACATAAACATTTAACTTGCCTTTCTCTTTGTATTAATTTTAATTGAAGGTACATTTATGAGAATGTTTCAAAACATAGTAATTACCAGTAGTCTAGCCAAAAAAGAGACAAAAAGTAGGGCTCAATGCAAAAAAAAAAAAGATGCAAAAGGGAATGAGGAAAAGAAAGATTTTATGTTAAAATATCTTCTGCTCATTTCTACTTCTAGCATTTGTACTATTTATATATACTTACACACTACAAACTCATGGAAAAAGACTTACTGAAGCTATCAGCATGGCCATATGTCAAACAAGCAAATTATAAAAGAAAAATATATACAGGGAAAAAGCAAAACAGAAGAAGAATATTTTAGCACAAATTAAATTCTTCATCCAGTGAATGCTGTATCTGATAATATGGGGTGGCTATTATCTGTATGCTTAAGCTCAGACACAGTTGAGTGCATTGTATGAGCAAGAACCAGAACCTATTACTAACAAATGCAAGTCCTATCCAATAGAGTTATCAGTGTTCTTTTGCTTCGCTGTGCAATTTCTGTATACATTTTTGTTAACCAAAAGCAGAAGTTGAATGCTTCAAAGGAAGACTATTATGGTATTCATAAAGAGAAAAAAGTAAGGTAGTAAAAATGCTGAGGTAAGAGGTAGGTTTGTATTCAATTAAAGGAGCACTTCGTAAAAACCTAGTATGTGAGCTAATAAAATTTCAAATCCTCTAAAGACTGAAACACTAAAACACACAAGCACATTCCTAATGAATGAATTCTTAATGAAGAGGACTGTATCCACACTCTGGATTTAGAATACTCAAGTTCAATTTCAAGTTTTCTCATTTCTCTTGTGACTGAGTAATATCATTTTATCACTGTTGTGTCTATTCCCTAATCTATAATTGGATATAATGATGCTTATCCTGTCTTGTTTACCAAATGACTGTAAGAACCCATAACCTTATCTGATCATATTATATCTGAGAAAATGTACTACAAACTGTACTGCAGAATAAAAGGACTATGTAAACTGGCTATAGCCAAATCACTAGGAAGATTTTTGGATATATGTAAGTTGAAAAAACTGGTGTTTTTCTGGAAATTCTATCAGCACACAAAACAAATGAGAAAGTGATGAAGTACAGTGGAAAGCATAGGGCTCTGAAGTCAGACAATCCCAGTTTTGTTTTGCTTTTTTTTTTTGTCTTTTTGCCTTATCTAGGGCTGCACCCACGGCATATGGAGGTTCCCAGGCTAGGGGTCTAACAGGAGCTGTAGCCACCAGCCTTCGCCACAGCCACAGCAATGCAGGATCCAAGCCGCGTCTGCAACCTACACCACAACTCAGGGCAACGCCGGATCCTTAACCCACTGAGCAAGGCCAGGGATCGAACCAGCAACCTCATGATTCTTGGTTGAATTCATTAACCACTGAGCCACGATGGGAACTCCCAAGACAATCCCAGTTTTGAATCCTATTTTCAGGTAACTATTATCTGTGCAACTGGAAAACTTTCAGTTTTGCTCTCTGTAAAATGCAAATAATAGTATTTTCCATATATTTGCTGAGTCGTTAAATCTGTGATCCATCATTAAAAGATTTTTTTGATTATTTTGTAATCAGAAAAGATTCTATTCTTTCTGATTAGAATAGAAAAATTAAAAAAAATAAATCAAACAACTAATTTCTCACACCATATTCAAAACTAAACTCATAATGAATTAAAGTCTTAAATGTAAGAACTGAAGCCATAAAAATTCTAGAAGAAATGTAAGCAGTATGCTTTCGGCATTGGTCTTAGCAATATTTGGAGGCAATAGAAACAAATGCAATAACAAACAAGAAGAACTAAATAAAACTAAAAGGCTCTTGCACAGCAAAGGAACCTATCAATAAAGCAAAAAGGCCACCCACTGAATGAGAGAAGATATTTGCAAATTATATATCTGATAAGGGATTAATACCAAAGACATACAAAGAACTCATAGAAAGTTAACATCAATAAAAACATTCAAACCAATTAAAAAATGAGCAGAGAACCTGAATAGACATTTTTCTAAAGAACACATAGAGAAAGGTAATAGGCACATGAAAAGATGCTCAATATCACTAATCATTAGGGAAATGAAAATCAGAACCACAATAAGATATTGCCTCACACCTATTAGAGTGTCTTTTATCAAAAAGATAACAAATAAGAAGTGTTGAGGAGGATGTAGAGAAATGGGAGCACGTATTCAATATTGATGGGAATGAAAATTGGTGCAGCCAGTATGGAAAACAGTACGAAGTTTTCTCAAAAAATTAAAAATAGAACTACAGTCTAGCAATTCCACTCTTGGGTATTTATCTTAAGCAAATAAAAGCACTAATTCAAAAAGATATATGAACCCCAATGTCATAGCACCATTATTTTCAATGGCCAAAATATGGAAGCAACTTAATTCTCCTTTGACAGATGAGTAGGTAAAGATACGGTATATACACATACACTGGAGTATTATCCAACCACAAAAAATAATTAAATTTTGCCATTTGTGACAACATAGATGAACATAGACAGCATTATGTTAAGGGCGATAGGCCAAAGACAATTGCCATGTGATTTCACTCATATGTGGAATTGAAAAAACAAAACAAACGAGCAAATATAAAAAAAAAACAAACAGAATCACACATACAGAGAATAAACAGGTAGTTGCCAGAAAGCAGTGGTGCAGGGGCACAAGAAAAGTAAGTAAGGAGGATTAAAAGGTACAGACTTCCAGTTACAAAATAAATGAATCACCAGTATGAAATGTACAGTGTGAGGCAACTGAACTTATTGTGGTGATTATTTTGTAATGTATAGAAATACTGAATCACTATCTTGTGTAACAGGAACTGACAGTGTTGTAGCTCAATTATACTTGAAAAAAAAAAACAAAGAAACAAATGGACTAACGGAAAAGAGATCAGATTTGTGGTTACCAGATGGGAGAGAGGGTGGGGAGGGAAACTGGAAAACGTGGTCAAAAGATACAAACTTCCAGTTATAAGTACAAGAGTATAACATACAATGTGATTAATTAGTACTGCTTTATGTTATATATGAAATTTAAGAGAGTTAATCCTACATGTTCTCATTACAAGGAAAAATTTTGTTTTTCTTTCCTTTCTTATCTATACAAGATGATGGATATTTACTAAATTTACTGTGGTAATCATCTCATGATATATGTAGGTCAAATCATTATCTTGTACATTTTTTTTTGCTTATATTTTTTAGGGCTGCACCTGCAGCATATGGAAGTTCCCAGGCTAGGGAATGAATCAGCGATGAAGCTGCTGGACTACTCCAAGCCACAGCAACACCAGATCCAAGCCACATCTGTGACCTACACTGCAGCTTGCAGCAACACCAGATCCTTAACCCACTGAGCGAGGCCAGGGATCGAACGTGAATCCTCATGGATACTAGTTGGGTTATTAAAACCACTGAGCCACAATGGAACTCCATTATCCTGTACATCTTAAACTTACATAATGCTGTAAGAAAAAAAATAAAATATTCAGGTTTTTTTTTTTTTTTTTTTAAGAAAGGACTTGTGGCCCCTGCTCCTAAGAGTGCTGCTAGCAAACAGCCTTTAGCTATCAGTCCCTTCAAAGTCTAGACTTAGAGGCAGAGATTCACCTGGCCCACAGTAATGTCCTACATCAAATGACTGACCTACATGGAAAAAAAAAAAAAAATCTGCTCCTGTGGGTCCTTCTCAGGAAAACTCTCAAGGGCCATCCTAGCTCCAGCTCTCCCTGTGGTACTGGCAGACTGTCCTGGTACTATGGAGTAGTTCAACTTCTTTGGCCCAGTCCTTTGGCCTTTCCTCCCTTCCTGGTCCCAGGATACTCCATTGCAAACATCCTGTACCCTAAACTCTGTGTTGGAGTTAGCTTTGGGTGGAGGCCAACCTGTGACAAAGAATTACTGATAATACAAAGGCCCTATAACAAATTCATCATCCAATAAGTAAGTGAAGGCTGCTGTGATTATCCTCAAACAATTATTTTAAACTGTAAACTTCTACAATGATTAATAATTACTGTTGCTATGGAAGATACTGGTATATAATCAGAAATGAAGCTTTTTTTTTTTTGTCTTTATAGGGCTGCACCTGTAGCATATGGAAGTCACCAGTCTGGGGGTCAAATCAGAGCTATAGCTGCAGGCCACAGCCATGGCCACAGTAACGCTAGATCTGAGCCATGTCTGTAACCTACACCACAGTTCATGGCAACAGATTATTTTTTTATGATTTTTAGTTTTTGTTATAGTTTGTTTCAATTTTCTACTGTACAGCAATGTGTACATATGTATATACATGCTTTTTCTCACATTATCCTCCCTCATGCTCCATTATAAGTGAGTAGATATAGTTCCTAGTGCTAAACAGCAATATCTCATTGCTTATTCATTCTAAAGGGAATAGTTTGCATCTATTAACTTCATATTCCCAGTTTATTCCACCCACTTGGCAACCACAAGTCTCTTCTCCAAGTCCATGAGTTTTCTTTTCTGTGGAAGGGTTTATTTGTGCCATATATTAGATTCAAGATATAAGTGATATCATATGGTATCTGTCTTTCTTTTTCTGACTTACTTCACTTAGTATGAGAGTCTCTAGTTCCATCCATGTTGTTGCAAATGACAGTATTTTGTTCTTTTTTATAGCTAAGTAACACCAGATCTTTAAGCAACTGAGTGAGCTCAGGGATCAAACCTGAGTCCTTGGAGTTCCCATCGTGGCTCAGTGGTTAACGAATCTGACTAGGAACCAAGAGGTTATCAAACCAGGTTTGATCCCTGGCCTCATTCAGTGGGTTAAGGATCCGGCATTGCCGTAAGCTGTGGTGTAGGTGGCAGACACGGCTCAGATCCTGTGTTGCTGTGGCTGTGGTGTAGGTCAGTGGCTACAGCTCTGATTAGACCCTAGTTCCATATGCCGCCAGTGCGGCCCTACAAAAGGCAAAAAGACAAAAAAAAAAAAAAAAAGCTGAGTCCTCATGGATACTAGCTGTGTACATTACCGCTGAGCCATGATGGGAACTCCATGAAATTAGTTTAATCACTTTGAGAATTAATAGGATAATTCAGGCCCAGTATGGATTGCAGAGAGCTTAGGTAGTCACAAAGGTTATTTTGTATTTATTTTTAGGGCCACACCCATGGCATATGGAAGTTCCCAGGCTAGGGGCTGAATAGGAACTGCAGCTGTGGACCTATGGCCACAGCCACAGCAATGCCAGGTTGAACCACATCTGCAGCTTACACCACAGAGCGGGACCAGGAATCAAACACACATCCTCATGGATAACAGACTTGTTACTGCTGAAGCCCAACAGGAACTCCCATATGGATAAGTTCGGTGAAAATATACTTTTACATAAAACACCTACACAACTGAAGCAGAATTTTTTTCTTAGATAGTTATGAATTGTGTCATATTTATATTTGTTTTCAAAATTTAAATATATTCTAAGATAGCAGACTTTAAAGCAAACTTTAATGAAATAATTCACTGCATTCACCAATGGTCTCTAAACAGTGGTCTCTTTCACAGTGAGCCAATTATGCTTTTGTAACAAAATGCTTAAAGAAAATTAGTGAATAAAAGTTTAAAAAATGGCGCAATGGAAGACTGACAAAAATAGACTCAGAGTGGTGCACAATTCCCAATGTGTTAATATGAAATCTTATTACTGTAACAAGAAAAGACTTGATAGGTATCATCAGTTAATTAGGTACCATAAATAATGCTAATGTTTATTTATTCATTTGTTTATTGCCAAGCTACTCTAGGAAATGCTGGACAGTAAATAATGTCATGTTTAATGTGCTACAGTGAAACAAACTATTGGACAAAAAGCAGTTCATCACTATAATCTCAGAGCACATAAGTAATCCTTTGAGATATATCTGTTTCTTACCAATAACTAAAATAGTAAAGGCAAGGAGAATTGTATATTTATGAAATACATGACATTCTTCAAATATCACTTTGTCCAACCCTAGATTCATTAGCAGGAAGCACCTACTATTGGTGTTACCTTTTCTTTTTTATTTTTTTTTGTTGTCTTGATGCCTTATCTAGGGCTGCACCTGCGGCACATGGAGGTTCCCAGGCTAGGGGTTTAACAGGAGCTGTAGCTACCGGTCTTCGCCACAGCCACAGCAATGCGGGATCCGAGCCGCATCTGCAACCTACACCACAGCTCACGGCAACGCCGGATCCTTAACCCACTGAGCAAGGCCAGGGGTCGAACCAGCAACCTCATGGTTCCTAGTCGGATTCGTTAACCACTGAGCCACGATGGGAACTCCGGTGTTACCTTTTCTAAATTTTCCCACTTTGACAGCCAAAATTAATTACTAATAGATGTAGCTAACATTTATTGAATCCTAATATGTGACAGATGCTATGATAAAATACTTTTTTGGATTATTTCATTTTAACCCTAATAAAATGTTCTTAGGTAGGGATTCTGATTATTTTTTTCCTCGTGAATTGAAAACAATGAAAAAAAAGATTAACTAATTGCCCAAAAGTTATAGGTAGAATTTGAACCTACCTCTCTTATATATACTTAAAAAGAAAACCTAAGCCAAATTAGATGAGCACAACATCTTGGTTAATTTCCACAATATGGAAATCTATAAAATACATTAACATAAATTAGTCTTAATATCAAATGAAAAAAGTAAATCCTTCTGAAAACCAGGAATAGTTTAGAATTGTCAATTCATACTTTTTATTTCATGAAATGTAGGGTTATTTATTAACTAGCCCTAATACCCACATTTTAATTTTCCATTTTAATTTTTTCTTTAGTCTAATTCAGAGTCCATGTCAGAAAATCTCTGTACAGCATTATATACAGAAGTCACATATATCAAAATTTATAGGACATTAAGAGATTTTTAAGAGTAATCAAGGATAATAAGCAATTTTCATCCCTCTCCCACATTCAGTAAGATTTAATTCAATAAGATGTAATGTTTCCTATCCTCTATTTTATTTATAGTATTTATCAGAATAAGTAATTATACATTCAGTTTGGGGTCATTTGTTTAATGTTTGTTTCCACTCAATACTATAAACGTCATAAAAGATCAAACCCTGTTGGTTTTGTGTACAACGTATTCTCAGCACAGAGCATTGATTTGTACTGAGCAGAGGAAAAAGAATTATTATTGAATGCAGGAATGAAAGTCAGAAAGGAAGGAGGTATTCCCGTTGTTACTCAGTTAAAATCAACTCCAGGAGTTCCCTTCATTGTTCGGCGGTTAACAAACCTGACCAGGATCCATGAGGATGTGGGTTTGATCCCTGGCCTAGCTCAGTGGCTTAAGGATCCAGCGTTGCCATGAGCTGTGGTGTAGGTCGCAGACGCAGCTCTGATCTGGCATCGCTGTGCCTGTGGTGTAGGCCAGCAGATGTAGCTCTGATTAGACTTCCTAGCCTGGGAACCTCCATATACCACAAGTGAGGCCTGAAAAGCCAAAAAAAAAAGCTCTGAAATATTGAGAATTCACCTTGCACTTGATAAAGATCAATATATAATGATGTATTTTAAATGAAAGTATTACACCTAATACATGTAGCTATAGACTTTGATGTTGAAAACTCACAAGAGAAATTTTTTTAAAAGGTATGATCCCATCTTTGAAAATGGTAATTGAAATATTTTTAAATGTGAATAAAAATATTCTAAGATTAAATTATTAATTAATGGCAAAGATACGATTTTATGGAACTGATTTCAGGACTACTTTCTGAAGCACCAATCACAATCCTTTAGCCAAATCAGATATGCCACATGTAGGTAAAACTTTTTTGATGTCTCCTTAAACCATTTTGATAAGGACATCATTAAAACATATTTAAAAATCATATGATTCCAAAAATTAATATATTTAACAAAGCACATTAGTAGAAAAAGAAAAACCCTCCAAATTACATAATCATGTCAATTGACATAGAAAAAGTATTTGATAGAATTTAATAGCCTTTCCTAATAAAAATAAAGTGAAATGAAAAGACAGGAGTTCCCATTGTGGCTCAGCGGAAACAAATCAGACTAGGAAACATGAGGTTGCAGGTTTGATCCCTGGCCTTGATCAGTGGGTTAGGGATCTGGCGTTGCCATGAGCTGTGGTGTAGGTTGCAGATGCGGCCTGGATCCTGCTTTGCTGTGGCGTAGGCCAGCAGCTGTAGCTCCGATTAGACCCCTGGCCTGGGAACCTCCACATGCCACGGGTGAGACCCTAAAACGACAAAAAGACAAAAAAATAAAATAAAATAAAATGAAAAGACAACCCAGGAAATGAGGGAAAAAAATTGTAAATTATATATCTGATAAGGGATATCTTAGTCTGCTAGGGCTATTACAACAAAATACCAAACACTGGGTAGCATGAACAACAGAAATTTATTTCTCACCATTCTGGAAGCTAGAAGCCTGAGATCGAAGTGCTAGCCCTTGGTTTTTCCTACAGTCTCTTTCCTTGGTTTGCCCACCTTCTCACTGTACTCTCACATGGCCTTTCCTTGGTGCATGCAAGGAAAGCAGAGAGAGGGGAGGGAGGAAGCAGGTACCCCTGGTGACAGTCCCTCTTCTTATAAGGACACTGGGCATAAGATTAGGGCCCACCCATATGACCTCATTTAACCTTAATTACCTCCTTAAACGATCTGAATAGGTATTTCTCCAAAGAACACATACAAAGCACATTAATTATTGGGAACATGCAAGTCAAAAGTCACTATGAAATATCACTTCATACTTTCACACTCATCAGTATGGCTATAATAAACGAGACATAAAATAACAAGTGTTGGTGAAAGTGTAGAGAAACTGGAATCTTCAAACATTGCTCATGGGAATGTAAAATAGTATAATTACTTTTGAAACCAGTTTAGCAGCTCCTTAAAACATTAAACATAGAATTATGTGACTCAACAATTCCAACTCTAGGTATATTTAAGAGAAATTAAATATATATACCCAAAAAATGTATATACAAATGTCCATATGTTCACAGAAAAATTTGTCCATGAATGTTAATAATAGCCAAAAAGTGAAAACATTCCAAATAGCTAACTTCTGATGAACGTATAAATAAATGTGATATATCCATACAATGAGAATTTTTTAATTAATAAATGATAATAAAGTACTGATACATGCTACAGCATGAATAAACTTTGAAAACATTATGCTAAATTGTAGAAACAAGTCACAAAAACTCACATATTACGGGATTATATTTATATGAAATGTTCAGAAATGACACATCTATAAATACAGAAAATAGATCAGTGGTTTCCTAGAGCTGGGTCTGGGTGGGGAGATGCAGTGTGGTGAAGAGTGGGAGCAATTACTAATGATGGTGAGATTTCCTTTTGGGAGGATAAAGCTGTTCTAAATTAGATTGTGGTGATAGTGGCACAATCCTGCGAATTAACTAAAAAATAATTAAAATGTATACTTTACATGGTCGAATGTATGAGATGTGAACTATCTCAATAAAGATGAAAGATATAATTTCATTTATATTAAATCATTTTCTAAATAATTTTAGGTGGCTTTTCAATAATGATTACTACTCCATTCATGAAGAAGTACCACCTATTAAAAGATGTATGGAAAAGCAATGAGAAAAAAAATAACATTTCTTCAGCTATGATAATTTAGTTGCTTTTGTTAAGTGAATATTTCCTATTTAATGCTACGTCTAGGTTATTTATTATTTGTTCAAAGGTTCAATTATTCAATATCTCTTCCCAATTATTATAGATTTGTCAGTTCAGTTCATTTTCTTTCTTTCATTTTTTTTTTCTTTTTAAGACCACACCTGCATCATATGGAAGTTCCAGGGCTAGGGGTGGGCCTGTGCCACAGCCATGGCGATGCTGGATCGGAATTGCATCTGCAACCTACACCTTAGCTTGTGGAAATGTGGGATCCTTGACCCACTGAACAAGGCTGGGAATCGAACCTGCTTACTCATAGAGACATTGGATCCTTAACCCACTGAGTCACAATGGAAACTCCCTGTCAGTTCATTTTCATGTTCATATTATAGAACATTTAGAGAGTTATGTGTTCCTATTTTGGTCTCAAATTTTAACTTAAAAAGACCCTTCTGTCTTCTTAAGCAAGTTCTATTCCTTGAGTTCTAAGTGTTAAGGAACATAAATGACATCCTTAGCAAAAAGAATAAGCTTTGCTCTTCTTTCTGAATACAATTTAGTTCAAACATACCTCATAAAGTCTCATAACTGAATGGATATCTGCAAGTCATTACCTACCTCTCCAACTGAGTACACAGGACTTAATAGAATAATTGCTTAAAGAACTGTCTAGGCAAGAATCTAGATCTAGAAATACCAACCCTCCATAGTTATCTAAAACGTACACTTACTCCCATATTTATAACTTTTTTACCAATTCTTCTGTGAGACAATGTCCTAAAAATGTTTAAAAAAATAAAAAAGAGAGAGAGAGAGAGAGAGAAAAAGAACATAGTGAAATCATTTCATGGATAATCCATGTATAGCTCACCCAGGGCATACAGAGGTTCCCAGGCAAGGGGTCCAGTCGCCAGTCCGAGCTACAGTTGTCGGCCTGTGCCATGGACACATCAACGCAGGATCTGAGCCATGTCTGTTACCCACACCACAGCTCACGGCAACACCTGATCCTTAACCCACTGAGCAAGGCTGAGGATCAAACATGCATCCTCATGGATGCTAGTCAGATTCGTTAACCACTGCGCCACGAGGGAAACTTCAAGAAATGCTAGTTTTGGACAGTACACTATTCTCAGGGTATAAAATTATTTCAGGAAATAATACATATATACTGAAACAACTAGATACACTATTACAGCACATTTAATAATAATACTAAAAATCATGCGCTAAATAAGAATGGATGTATGTATATGTATAACTTAATCACATTGCTGTACACCTGACACTAACACAAGATTGTAAATCAACTATACTGGTATAAAAAAAAAATTAAAAACAGGTGAAACAAAAAAAAATGCTGGGATAGTAATTTCAACTTTTAAATCAAATGATAAAATAAAGAGCCTTCCCCAGTGTTATAAAAATCTATTGGTTATTTTTTTTTTAACTTTTCCGTATTGCAGCTTATCTCCTAAGAACAGTGGTTTTCTATAGATCATAATTCTGGTTTTCCAGTAAGTAATAAAACCACAAATCAAGAGTGAAAGTATATTAAAGAGCTAGCAATATCTTGATAAGGTTAAGACTAACAGATATTCACATACCTTATCTCTCAACAACTTGAATATCATTAAATTTTTGTTAGTAAAAATAGTGAAAAATAAAAAAAATGTTTATAACATAAAAATTTTATGTATTTAGTTTTTTGCCTTTTTAGAGCCCACTGGCAGCATATGGAAATTCCCTGCCTAGGGGTCGAATCAGAGCTATAGCTGTCAGGCTACACTACAGCCACAGCTCGAGGGATTTGAATCACATCTGCGACATACACCACAGCTCATGGCAATGCCAGATCCTTAACCCACTGAGCAAGGCCAGTGATAGAACCCACATCCTCATGGATACTAGTCAGGTCATTACCACTGAGCCACTATAGGAGCTCCTAAAATCAAAACCTTAAATTTGATAGTAAGTGCTACATGGAAGGAACTATAGTGTCTAACATTTATTTGATAACTTTTCTGAAGAGCATATTTTCTGTGATGGTAAAACTTAAGTATAGAAAAAGATACCCTGGGTTGGCAACAAACCAATGACCCTGAAAAGGAGCTGTCACCAGCCTCTAGAAATTGAATATCCATATATATAGAAAACTACTTGTTTTCTTTTATTTCATTCTTTCAGTTTCTCTGTTCTCTCCCATTCCTCATCCTATATTAATAGGGATAGAATGTAAAGAATAAATATAACAATGATATAATAATTGGTTTGGCCTTTTACAATTAATAATTCTATTTTATAAAATCTGAAGTTTTGTCTAGTATCTTAAAACCAAAGAAAGAATAAAGTAAAATCATTAATGTCATTTGAGATGATTTATTGAGAAATACTAGACCAATTACATTGGGCAGAATGTTGTTACTCTCTGATCTAACCTGCTTTTCAAATGGTAAGTATATATAAAAGTCTGATCAATTTTTTACATACACTTTACTTTGAACAGGGAAAAAAAATGAATCCACAGCCACAGAAAACTGAGCTTCTTGCTGCTCTGGAGCCTGGACTTCTCACATTTTCTCCAGTTGCTCAGCAACTGTAATTGTATTAGAATCATTATATTAACATTAGATAGTTCCAAGCTTTATTTTTCTTTCTTATAAAAGGAAAGCTATTGTTAAACCATATAATTTCTTGGAGGATAAAGGTAGCAGCATTTTGAATCTGAATGGGCTCAAGTGTATCTTTCAACCTGAGCAATTCAAATCACTCCCATGCAGATAGAAAAGCACCCAGCTGGATTATGTACTTTTGTGTTTTACGTGATAAGAGCTGAAAAAAATCAGGACTACTATAAAGCCTTTTTCAAAACAAGCAAAGAGTCTTAGTTGATATAATTATTTAAATTATGCTCTCTTTATAGGAAAGCCAAGCATAGAAATAAATTGATTATAAATCAACAAATTTTTCAAAATACTTAGATTTGATTTTATTCTTTGTAGTTTTGTTTTATAATTGGAAGAAATGACTATCTATACTTACTGGCAAAATGTTGTACAGAACAGCTAATGCTTCTAGATGACTTCAACTATAACTTACTACTATTCAGAACTAGCAATAAACAGATGATTTGACCATAGCTTTGGTGGTGATTTGTGTCTTATCCAAAGTTTACCGAAAACCTATCATGATGACCCCTTATATTATCAGTCAGTTTTCTGAATCGAAATGAATGAAATAATCAATATAATATAATGTAAAAGCCTATTGTTAAATAATCTGAATTAAGCCAAATCTGGATAGAGGTTATTCACCATGACTAGTCTCTAACTGACTGGTGGTGTTAAAAAATGGAAGTCATTTCAACTCAGTTTTTATATATGAAAACCAATGGAGAGAATTTAATTAAAAAGAAACATAAATTACCAGATAATACATATGCTTATCATGATAAATAATCTTGTATCAACACAGATACATTATTTTACCGCATACCACAAGAGAAAAACATATGGTAAGGCAAAATAAATTGGGATACTGTCTATTTCCCTAAAAACATATCCATCACGATACACTAAGTATTTATACACTTAAGGACATTGCTATCCCTGTAAACACCTTCTAAGTGCAGAGGTTCCATTGACTCAAAATAAACTTTCATATTTCAATGCACAAGCTGGGTCATTCACTTCCATCTAAGCAATGGAAAAATGCAAAAAAAAAAAAAATTGAATTCTTAGCCCTAAGCTTTGATTTTGTCCTGGGAACACTATGTTAATACAACAGATTTCTGATGAGAGTATTTTTAAATGTTACAGAGAAGTAGCTTCTAGAAGAAGTGGCTCTAACACTGCCTATGGGCTTAGGTGTTTGTTAAACACGTTTTAAAATAAGTCGATTCTGCTGATGGTTTCTGCCCAAGACTTTTCAATGTCAGAGTCTTCTGAGAGAGCCCATTCTTCCATTCTCCACATGGAGTAAGAGCTGAGAGGACAGCCTGGGCCCTGAGCTTCTCTTGATCACTGTTATTTATCTTTGTGTCATTCAACTTGTTGGCAGACAGCACACACAAAGGAGTTAACTGACAGTGTTATTAACAGATAATCAACAGAAGTATTGGCGGGCTATGGGAACCAGCAGGGGATGCTGAGGCAGCCAGGCCTAATAACCGTTGGAAGCTCTTACATCCATAAGTCTAATAGGACAAGGAGACAAGGCAGCATTTTAATTCAGTAAAAACTAGAATTTGAGCAGTAGAGATGGAAAGACATGTAGTGAAATGGGTAAAAGTAGAGACTTTCTAGATCAATCAGTTTTATAAAAGTGAAAGAGAAGCAGTGATTATAAGAAGAAAACTATCTTTTCAATCAATCCACGATTTATCAAGCCGTTTGCTTGATGCATCAATATAGTCACTAGCAATTTCTTCAGACGTTTGCTTACTTGTGGAAAAATCTTTTCTACAGTATTTCAGTATTTCATTTGCATGTATGTCAAAAGCTTGTACTATTGCAAGACTTTCAAAAAATTTGGGCACGTTGATATCCTTATATGTATAATACACATTCTTCATGGAATTTTAGAAAATATGATATTAAATACAGATATTTTAGGAAACAAAAGTAAGCTTCATTTATAAAGCCACTTACACGTGATCTACAGAGGGCAAGAATCTTTATTCTGTTCACTGAAATAACTCGTGCCTGGCTGAGTACCTGGCACATACAAGGTGTTCAGTAAATATTTTGTTGACTAAAATATAAACGACGACTATATTTTCATGGTAGTCTATAATATTTCTATTATTTTCTTTTTACTTCAGATACCTATATTTTCATGGTAGTCTATAATATTTCTATTATTTTCTTTGTACTTCAGATACTGCTCTCAAGCCAGATAAGGCTTCACTGTTTGCTATCTGCTGTTCAGATTGCTCATGGTCATTCTCTGTGCCACTGTCTAGTTTCAACACCAATTCAAAATTACAGAATTTTGTAGCTCCCCTTGTGGCTCAGTGGAAACAAACCCAACTAGTATCCATGAGGATGCAGGTTCAATCCCTGGCCTTGCTCAGTGGGTTAAGGATCTGGTGTTGCTGCGAGCTGTGGTGTAGGTCTCAGACAAGGCTGGGACCTGGCATTGCTGTGGCTGTGGCATAGAGCTATAGCTCTAATTTGACCTCTAGCCTGGGAACCTCCATATGTTGTGGGTGTGGCCCTAAAAGAGCAAAAAAAAAAAAAAATTTCTACCCATGTTTATTTTGTCTCCTATATACATACAATGGATTTCTGAATCATCAATTTCTATTCTATAATGCGATTCTTTGTTTTTTTTTTTTTTTAGGGCCGCACCCATGGCATATGGAGGTTCCCAGGCTAGGGCTTGAATTGGAGTTGTAGCAGCAGGCCTGCACCACAGCCATAGCAACGCCAGATCTGAGCCATGTCTGTGACCTATACTGCAGCTCATGGCAACGCTGGATCCTTAACCCACTGAGTAAAGCCAGGGATCAAACTTGCATCCTCTTCGATACTAGTCACATTCATTTCCATCGAGCCATGACAGGAACTCCTTTCTTCTTTTTTTTTTTTTAGTGGCCCCCACGGCATATAGAGCTCCTGGGCCAGGAATCAGATCCAAGTCACAGTTGCGACCTATGCCAGATCTTTAAACCACTGTGCCCAGCCAGAGATCAAACCTGTGTCCTGGCATTACAGAGTCACCGCCCATCCCAGTGTGCCACAGAGGAATTCCTACAACAGGATTATTCTTATGTGATTTTCTCACCTCCTTCTAAACCCAAAGTCTATATCAAAAACCCCCGTTAGCAGTTTTTTTTTAAACTGAAACTTTATGTTGATTACTCGGTTTCTCTGCAACCGCTAAGATACTTTTTATAACTTTCAAAATTATTTCACATTTCCTTCATTTGGATTCTGTCTTGCGGTGACTTACATGATCATAAATTCCTAAATGTTACCTATAAAGTATTTGAGTAGCCACTTATAAATATGTGCTACACTAAACACATGACAAGCTAATCAAGCTAGTCTTGAGTGAATGGACTATGTTTGGGAGAGGATAAAAATAAATGAAAAGACTATAAACATTATTTTAACTTTTACAAAACCTAACTGTAAATCAGAGACAGGCTACATGAAAACCATAAAACTACATGGCTTATGGTTTGAGAGTAGTTTTGGGTTTGGGGTTTTTTTATCCTTTTGGTTTGTTTGTTTATTTTTGCTTGATTTCTGTCTTGTTTTTAGTTTTATTCCTGGAATTAATTAATAATGAGTTTATACAATGTCCTAAATTTTCAATGGATAAAGTTGTTGATAGTCGACAAGTAAATATCATACCTATATGAACATAAATATTCTAGTAAAGATGGTATTTGAAAAATAAATTCATTTACTTTAAAAAATTATCTTATGCAATCTTAAGTCATTTTTGTTAAATTATAAACATGTTACTTTTAATCAAAAAATAACTGACAGTATTTTTTATTTTTTAAGTTTCAATATTTGGGCACAGTGCTATCATATGCAAGTTTGGGAGCAAGAATACAAACAGAGGACTCAGCCCTTAGCCTTACCCCATTCTCTTCCCAAACCAGATTCCATCAGGAAAATCAGAGGTCTAGGTGCATGTATGGAGACCACAAGCTGCATCTGAGTCCTACTGGCTCCTCCCCTCTCCTGCCACCATCGCCCAAGACAGATTCAGAAATTGACCTGTGCAATGCCAGGAAGTGGGCTGGGGTATATTTGGGGTAGAGAATTTTCTGTTCCCTGGTACCAAATGGAGTGAGGTTGGAGAGCATGTTAGGGAGATGGACGTGGGCTCCAGTTGGGCATGTCCCTTTAGGAGAGGTGTGATAGGATGATGGTCAGAAAGGGGTCTGGAAAGCATGCAGCCTAAGGTAGGGCCCAGGTTGTCAAGGTCTAAGTAAGTGGTAGATGAATACCAACTGGATTTAATGAGAATTTTTCATGGAAAGAGTCTAAAATCTTACAAAAACTAAAAATACTCAGAAAACTTGTGAAGTTTTTTTACCCTAGTTAGGAAGTTTTCTGAGATGCAGTAGGTGCCATAACTCTTATTTTAACATACTGTTCTTTTGAACCTGTACTCTCCTACAGTAATTACTGCAAAGCTAATAAACTCCAAAGTAAAACTACAACACTCGAAACATAAACTGAAGTATACTTTATATTTTCTTATACTGTATTTTGTTTCTATGTACACAGTATCTCACCAATGTCCACCAGGAAACATGTTAAGTAAATATAAAACTCAAGTAAATAATAATAAATAAACTGACAACAAGTCCTTGATTCTAAATAAATGATCAACATTCTTTGGAGCAACTACTGGGTATCCATTGTTGTACTGGGATATTAATGATTTATAAATTACTGTTTTTCTGCTTGTTATAGAAAATACTTCAAGACATAAAACATCTATCATATTTTTGACAAATTACTGTTTTTAATAAACCACATAATGAGGAAGAGAAAAAGAAATAAGTTCAGAGGAAGCATGCTATATTGGCATCGTTGATAATTATCAGCTCTTGATAATGGATAATTCACCCAAATTATCAAATTTAGAATAAGCTAGAATAGCAACATTAGGAACAGAACAACTGGGGAAATTTCTAGGATCTTCATTCTTTATGAAGCTAAAACTCTCTACCAGGAAACTGGGAAAAGTCTCTACAACTGCCAGGAAATCCCACTTGGCTCCTATATGAACATGTGAAATACATACTGCCTCTTCCCTTGAATACAGTGAAAGAGAGCATACCCTACTTTTCAGGAGTATCAAAGATCCTCTTTTTCTTCAATGGCCACTCAAGAGCCATGTCAGAGGTTTCACTTAGTGTGACAAGGTCCCATTGCCCTTTATAATCCATCTAATGCTTCCAGGGTCAGACCTGGTGGCCAGCATTTGACAGCAGGGCGTTTGTAACAGCTGACCTCAAAGGTTGCAACTCTAACTTTGTTAGCTTCCATATGGTCTCTAAGTGGCAGCTTTCAGCAATGGCTGCCATGGTTTACTTCTCTCAGCAGTTGTTACCAAGCTGGCTATTCCCCATTGTTGTTGCTCTAAGTCTGGCTGCTAGTAGAAAGCAGTCTGCTGAAACCACTTCTGTGGCTTTCCATCTACCTTTTGCATTTCAGGTCCTGCTCACCTCCTTAAATACCAGCTTAAAAACATCTTCTAAGTGTTCTTTAAATTAACTAATGAGTCCTCTGGTTAACCTTCCCCATGGTCCACTGGACAGCATTTCACAATAGGACCCCTGGTGAGAGCTACAAATAGGATGCTTGTCAGCTCTCTCAAATAATTGCATTTTAAAATAATTTACTTAAAAACTTTATTAAGTCACAATTGGGTGGCAAGAGTCAAAGCGGTATTTTGGAGTCTGTTGACTCTTCCTTCCCTTCCTACCTAACCTCATCCCCATCTGGTGACTCAACTTTCTTTCCTGGCAGCAAAGTGCAAAGAAAGTAAATGAAAGAGTACAAACTGCCACAATAAGTAGCAACTCCAGCCAGTGCTAGAAACCACCACACCAATATTGTAAGCTGTTTTCTCTTCCAGGACTGGTGTTCCCTTCATGTGTTATTGGCCACCTAACAGAACAAATGAGGTCATATGAAAATAGTTTTTTTTTTTTTTTTTTTTTTTTTAACAATGACCATAATCTCAGCAACAGAAGCTAATGTAAGTCTCCAGTCCTTGAGAAGATTCCAGCTCACAGGCTCATGCTCTCTACTCAAGACCTAGTTCCCACTTTTGTGATCTTGTTTGTTTCCTACAACACAAACCTCTAAAATTCCTCCTTAGGGTGGGCTTAACACGAGCATGGTTTCTTTTCCCTTAATTATTGTTTTTGGCTTTGACTTTTTGCATTAGGATATCTGGAACATGAGGAGGGGGCTCTGTAATCCTGGTAACCAGGGCTGATGCTGTGAAAGCTTGCCTTGATTAGACCCTCTCTTCCACCGGGTTCCAAATATAAAACTCTGTCTTTTGGCTCACGTCAACTTGGTAATATTGAAAATGTATACATTTTACAACAGCATTGTTCTTATTATTGTCTCTTTTTCCTTTCTTTAACAAACTACATTTGAGTGATAAATACTTCCCAATAATGTAATAATTCATGGTGCTTCATTGCTACAGTTTGCTGGGCCTAAAATTCCAAATTCTGTTGAGATTGCTCTGTCTAAAGCCAAACTCCCAGAATCTCTCACTGTTTTTTCTCCTGCAGGAAGTTAAAGGAAGAACTTCGCAGCCTTTCAAAGAGGGCCTGAACTCGTATTCAAAGTACTTAGCAAAAGGCTCTAATATTTCTTTTTCAGTCTCTTTTAGAGAGCAACCAGGATATTTATTCATATGTACTTATAAACCATTTTAAGCTAATCTTCAGATCACAAACACTGTTAAAGTGATTTTGAACTACTGATATCAAGACCATCTACTTCTTTTCCAATACAGATGGGGACACATACTTAAGTAAAATGTATAAAAGTTATCAGAAAGCATGTAAAGTTCCAGCTTATGTACCAAAAATTGAATCACACGTTGACCACTGATTTTATAAAAACCCAGAAAAATATCTTCCCTACTTATAGTAACATATCTCTGTCCCAGCTAGGTTTAAAAAATACACTTAAACCCCATTCCAAAGATAAAATGTCATTAACAACTACATTTTTTCCAACAATTCTTAGTCTATAATTTTGTTCAGTGAGCTACTTCTGAATTACTTGAGCTAAGAAAGGCAAATATTTTAAATTATTTAGTCTTTTCTGATTTTCTAGTGTATCTTATCTACTCATTTATAGTGATCATCTTTTTAAGCACAGTATAAGTTTGCTTCTAATGCCACACATCTGTTGCCACTGCAATCGTTTTCTTCTATTAATGTATACATTGACTTGCTTTCTGGTTTTCAGGCTGCCTTTCCAGATGCTGTTACTCATGGAATCTATGAAAAGTCACTTTTCTTTATGGTACTGTCTAAAGTGAATGTTTAATGAGTCTTAAATCTGCAAATGCAATACGCCTCTGCTGTGCTGTTTATTTCACCCATTCTTCATTTATCAAGAAATAATACACATTTCTTTTAAACAACTTAGCCTTTGAAGGAAGTCACAAATGAGCCTAGATAAGCAGAGTTCTTTAATATACTAATGTAGTCCAAGGCTTTGAAAACTTCAGTACTTAAAATACAAGGTGCTTTGATAAGGTCCTGCAGATTACTGAGCTAGCCCCTCTTCCCCAGCCCCAGTCAGTATTCGTTAACTCACAGTTCTTTCCACAGCTTCCCTTCAGGTTTTTAACTCTTTTTTTGTTTGTTTTTGTTTTGTTTTTTAGGGGTCAACTCTTATCTGCTATTTTCTTTCTTATAAATACATAATAGTAACAATTTTAATGGATATTATGCAGTCCTATCCTATTTCATAGTACTGGATTTTCTGCAATTCTTCAAAATACTATCAAATATACAATACTTTTGATTTGCTGACCATGCAGTCATGGACGGACACACCACACACATGGATGCCTTGTTCCTTGCCTTGATAATTTACTTGTGGGTATGCTCTACAAGGGGCCATAAACAATGGAAGAGCTAAATAACTATATACAGGGATAATCCAACCCAGGAAACATTGCAAGGCAGTACGTGATTAATTGCTTGAACAAGAGGTATAGATCACAAGATTCATGGCAAAACGAGAGGCTAATCATTTAGCAATTCAGAGTTAAAGCATTATTCCTCCAGTTGAATAGGAAGACTTCTTCCCGGAAATAAAAAATGTATGACTTTTGGTCAAGTTAATAGCAAGCTCAGTGAAGCTCGTGATTCTCTACTATGAGAACTTCAACACACTGAACCCTCCAACATTTGCTAAAGTTGCTTGAAAGACTCCAATTTTAATACTTTCTTCCCCTCATGACAAACTTCTTATATGACTTCTAAATTTACTGTCATACCTTCAATCCACTTATTCAACAAAAGGTTATTTCATTCCATCTAGCACTATGCTAACTATTGTGGTACTGATCTCCAGTAATCAAATCATGGGACATTCTATTTAGGTAAATATGATTTGTGACACAAAGAGTAAAAGTAGACATAGGATCTTCAGCCCAAAGCTGGATTATACTGCAAGACTCATCTTCACATAACTGGAGTTTTTAAAACAAATACACATCCAACAGCACCATCAAAGTTGCACATTGACGTGTATACTTATTTCTATCTTACATTTTTAAAAAGTCAATACCTAAAGCTAAAGCAGAGCACCTTACATTACAGAAGTGGGTAATATATTTTACTGAATATAAATAAGTTTATAACACCCCAACTAGCCAAGCAAATAACTGTATATGCCACAGAACAAGGCAACAGTTAAAAAAAAATGTATCTATTTGTAAAGATGTAAACATTTACCTAAGTGTATGTGGTGATACATGTCTATCTTCTGTTAAACTGGTTCAACTTAAAAATAACGAATTAATCTTTAATAAATCTCAAGGTAAAGAGAGCACATTCCTGGCAAACCCTGTGCTAAAATAGGCATATGTCCAAACCTCTAGTGCTTGTAGTTCCAGCTCTAGCCAAAAGCACCTCAAAAGAAGTATTAGGTTACTCCTCAGCATGGCTCTGTCAAAACAACAAAGAGATCTAATAATTTAGCTTTGCAAAATCTAGAAATGTAAATAAATGAGATGCATTTATGCAGTCTTGGGCATTGTGTTTTCATTACACTTTTAATGTTTCCCTTAACTTGTGAAATATTTTGTCAGTTTGGAGAGAGGAAAAGTAAAACTAAAAATTTCATCATCTCTAAAGAATTCAAATCCAACTCTAGCCCTCAAGAAATGTCATCTCATCTCTTCATGGGTCCTTATAACAGTACAAAACCAAATATATTCTATGCACCTGTTAATTAACCAGTTCATGGACTTTATTTCCTGCTGATTTATAGAATTATGTTCTATACATCTTGCAACAATCACAACAATGTGATTACCCAGATGCTCTAGCTTCATATCAGAATATCTCTATTTATTTGATAAGGTATTAGAGAAGAAATGAATTTAATTGTTGTATCTTGAGGGTAGAAGGCGGGAAACTGAGTGATATTCCGTTGTTCTTTACTACTATCAAAGAGCATAACCCTCAAGTAAACTGTAGACAAACCTTGTGTTTCTTTGATGCACCATGGACCTATGCCATTCATATAACTTTATAATTCAGTTTATATCTGATCTTTTTCACATCAATATGTATTACGTTTCCCTAATTTTTTTAATCTATTATGAGCAAAAGTTTTCCTAAACAAAAAAGAAAACCCCCTAAAATCTCAGGTCTAGCTATCATCAAGGGAAGGATAACTGAGGGTCTGGGAGGTTTTCTCTTTTCAAGAATAACAAACTTTATCTCTAATGCCTTTTTCCAAACAAGGGATCATGCAAAAATAATCAGATGGCAGGTTGATGCTAATTTAACTAGAACTCCTGGCTGTACCCTGGCCTTTTGGTACCAGTTAACTAACTAGAAATCAGTATAAAGATACTGCAGCTAATCACGTAATCCCCACGCCTTTACACAATCACTGGCTGTGTAATATGCATTAAATTAGGACAAAAGGATCAATATCCACTGAGAAGAGCCTGTTGTAATCTACTGAAAACACAGTGCTAAGGAGGTAATGAAGAGGCAAACTTGAATAGGGAAGTAGAGACCCTGATAAGCTTTAGAGAC
Source organism: Catagonus wagneri (assembly GCA_004024745.2). Taxonomy (NCBI): domain Eukaryota; kingdom Metazoa; phylum Chordata; class Mammalia; order Artiodactyla; family Tayassuidae; genus Catagonus; species Catagonus wagneri. Next base: position 30,827,598 of record PVHT021183693.1, on the reverse strand, counting down.
AAAATTCACTTTTGGAACCCATTAAAAATCATGAATAGTTAATTTTAATTTCAAAGACTTCAAACAGCATAATGCAGAATAAATAAATACAGCAGGAAAAGATCATGACCATAGTCTGTGTCTCATTCTCTCAGAGTCTACACCTTTATACCCTCTCAATAGAAAGGGAGCAATATGAAGTCGTGTCACATTCGTGGTAAAGAACTGAAACAGTAGAATCAAATCCATATCTGTCTGAATAAAAAAAAAAGTCTAAATGCAATAGCTTTACATAAAATCATATTGAAAGCGCAAAATAAAGTGTATCAATCATGTTGACAAAGGAAAAAAAAATAAAACCGGTTTAAAATACCGTGTATGTTTTTCAGAATGAGCCACCTTTGAAAAGAAGAAATAATACATACATTGACCAGTTACATATACTTTGTGGAGACAAAAAGTAAAGGGTTATAGTGTCTGCTCAAATACAGAAGAAGTGAAAAATGATATTAGAATCCTGTATATGGCTGAGTAGAACAAGTGTAAAAACAGCAATTTATCTGAACATTCAAAAGAAATAAGTACATAACTAAACTACAAACACAATTTGCCTCTTTGCCTTTGAAATGCACTTTAAATAGCAAAGAAAATGTGTTTTCCCCCACATTCTGGCTGCTTTGTAAACATTAATTAATTAATCTCAATAATACCCTTCTGAATGTGAATAGGTATTTTCTCTCTGTGTTCTACAAATGAGAAACCTATAATACTAATTATGTACATTTATAGAAACTCTTTTCCCTTAGGGGTGCAGGGTGTCTTATTATTTTGAAATGACTAAATAGACATTAATTATCACCATACCTTTGTGAAGAATGTAAAGCTACAATTAAATAAGAATGATTGAAAGTTTAAAGAGAATTTTATCCTGAATTTTTCCTTCTTAAAATCACCCCTATATAACAAAATTATCTAGGTTGGGTGATAATAACTACAGTAATACTGAGGTACTGTTTTGGAAATATCAAAATGTTGAACAGGGATTTCCCATTGTGGCTCAGCAGTAACAAACTCCACTAGTATCCATGAGGATTTGGGTTCGATCCCTGGCCTCAATCAGTGGGTTAAGGATCCAGCATAGGTCACAGACATGGCTGGCATCTGGCGTTGCTGTGGTTGTAGCATAGGCTAGTAGATACAGAACCAATTCATATCCTGGGAACTTCCATATGTTACAGGTGCAGACCTAAAAAATGACAAATAAATAAAACAGAATTTTAAAAATACTAAAAAAATGACGTCAAATTTGTTAGAACTTTCTAATCAGAAGGAAAGGAAACAGAGAAGATGCAATAGGAAGATAGGAAGTTAAGAAGAATGATAAATGTGCAGATGTTTACTAATTTAATAAATATCTACTCAGTTCTGATGATGGAGCATTCACTATTCTAGGTCTAGGGAATACAGACATGAACAAAGCAAAGACCTGCCCTCATTTCAGGAGAAAGGCCACAAAAAATTAACAAAGAAAATAATTTCAGTTGAAAAATAAATTTCTATGAAGCAAATACATCAGGATCAAGAGGCAGAGTGAGGGCCTGAGCCCATGCAGAGAGTGGGAGAGGGACACAACATAGGGATCAAGGTAAAGAAACTGAGATGATGAGAACAAGAAAACGTTCCACTGGAATGGATACTAAATAGTGTAACGTACATGAGAGGGTGAACACACAGTAATCGTTCAAAACTGGTTTTATGGTTTTTTTTGAGGGTTTTTTTCCTTTGAGAACTATAGCAATAGTTTAAGCTTTGAATTAGTGAATACTGTTTAGTTAATACATTTAATGAGGCAAATGGCTCCTCTATCCAGGAAAGTATTATCACAGTGGTTCGCAACCCTGCTTGTACATCCGCATAGCCAGGAGGTATTTCTTAAATGATGGATACCCTGAAAGCCCTCTGAAATAAGAATTTTGCAGGTAAGACTGATAATCTGTTGTTGCTGCAGGCTTCTCCAACAGCCCTTCTAACACCAGAGGAGACTCAATCACCAATGATTTCAAGGTCAGATAATGTCAACAACCCAAATAGGAAGACTTAAGAAACAAACATGAGAGTGTAGCATACACTAAGGTATTAAAAAATGTATGAAAGCCCTCAGGAAATTTAAAGAAATGATCTGTGGGCTGAATCTGGCCTAACAAATGGAGGTTTGCCATAGCTGCAAAACACACATTCTCTGATCACATCAAATACAAAGGACTCTAATCTCAGTGACAAAGTTCTACAAAGGGTTGGGATTGGCTAGGATTTAGTCATAATTCTTCAGGGCAGAGTGCAACACCCCTCAACTATAGGACAGCATCTACTGGGCTGTTCATGCCCAGAATTAATCCTTATTGTCATCAAGTAGACACTTGCAGCAGAAATTCAGAGAAGCCTGAGGGGGACATGCCAAGAAAGGAAACAAAGACTCCAATCATTGGATAAACGCAAGTAAATAATTCCTACTCAGCAGAGATGCTCAAGTGAGAAATCACAAAAACTAGATTTTCCATTCTACACTTAAACATGGCAGTTTCAAAAGGCATAAATGTATGTACATATGGAAAACAGTGTTGATTCCATTAGACAGCATTACAATTTTTTGGCCATCTGGATGTGCAGCTCATCTTTACATGAAAATAAAATATGGATGTAATTAAGAAATTGGGGAAAACCAGCCAAGAGATACCAAGGACCTCCACCTTAAATATGATAGAATGCATTCCTTTCACTATCTAATTTATCTTCTATTGCTCAACTGGGTGAGTAGTTCACACAAATTACAATGTATGCATTTATATAAATATATGTAAACAGATATTTCTATAAAAATTTTCATCCTCTTGTGTCATTTGTGTCAATGCACATATTGGAATTATTTTTGGTCATTAGATGACTGTGTAAGAGCCAATCAAATAGTAAAAGTACCACTAAGAATCAAGAGGACTAATGTATTAAACCCATATACAACACATACACGTGGTGTTTGTGAATTTGCCTCTTTTCTGTCTTCCAACTGTGTTTCACTTGGAGAACACCCTTGACTAAAGTCTCTCCTTGCACTGAGGGGGAGTGTCATTCTCTGGATCATTTATTTGTTACTTAAACTCTAAAGAAGGGGTTATTATGTTTTGTTTTAAATTATTTTTATTAACTTATTGTTGATTTACAATGTTGTGCCAGTTTCCACTGTACAGTAAAGTGACCCAGTCGTATACATATACCTACACATTCTTTTTCTCATATTATCTTCCAAAATGTTCTATCACAAGTAATTGGATATAGTTCCCTGTGCTATACAGCAGAACCTCATTGCTTATCCATTCTAAACATAATAGTTTCCATCTACTAACCGCAAACTCCCAGTACATCCCACTTCCTCTCCTGGCCCCTTGGCAACCAAAAGTCTGTTCTCCAGGTGTATGAGAATGTTTCTGTTCTGTAGATAGGTTCATTTGTGCCATATTTTAGATTTCACAAATAAGTGATATCATATGGTATTTGTCTTTTCTTTCTGACTTACTTCACTTAGTATGAGAATCCATGTTGCTACAAATGGTATTATTTCATTCTCTTTCATGGTTGAGTAGTATTCCATTGTGTATATATGTACCATATCTTCTTAATCCATTCATCAGTTGATGGGCATTTAGGTTGTTTCTTTGCCTTGACTATTGTGAGTAGTGCCGCTATCAACATACAGGTGCATGTATCTTTTTGAATTACAGTTTTGCCTGGATATATGCCTAGGAGTGGGATTGCAGGATCATATGGTATTTCTATATTTAGTTTTCTGAGGAATCACCACACTGTTTTCCATAGTGGTTATACAAATTTATATTCTTACCAACAGTATAAGTAGGAGAGTTCCCTTTGCTCCACACCTTCTCCTGGATTTGTTATTTGAAGATTCATTAATGATGACCATTCCAACAGGTGTGAGGTGGTATCTCACTGTAGTTTTGATTTAAGTTTCTCTAATAATTAATGATTTAAACTCTGTTTTGGGGGAGTTCCCGTTGTGGTTCAGTGAGAAACGAACACGACTAGTATCCATGAGGATGTGGGTTCAATTTCCTGGCCTCTCTCAGTGGTTAAAGATTCAGCGTTGCTGTGGCTGTGGTGTAGGCCAGCAGCTGCAGCTCTGATTTGACCCCTACCCAGGGAACTTCTGTATGTAGCAAGTGCGGGCCTAAAAAGCAAACCAAAAACAAAAACAAAACACCTCTTTTTTTGATCTACTACTTTAACAGCTTAAATTAGATTAAACTCTTATTTCAGTAGTGAACCAACAACAGCACCTAATAGTCCAAAACAGTAGATACCTATTCTCAACTTCCCTACAAGGAGAAAAGATTCAAGTATATCTAAAGCTTTAGGTGTTCCTGTCATGGCTCAGTGGTTAACGAATCCGACTAGGAACCATGAGGTTGCGGGTTCGATCCCTGGCCTTGCTCAGTGGGTTAGGGATCCGGCATTGCCGTGAGCTGTGGTGTAGGCTGCAGACGCGGCTCGGATCCTGCGTTGCTGTGACTGTGGCGTAGGCCGGCGGCTACAGCTCCGATTAGACCCCTAGCCTGGGAACCTCCATGTGCCACAGGTGTGGCCCTAGAAAAGGCAAAAAGACAAAAAAAAAAAAAAAGTAAAGCTTTAGTGATGCCAGAAAAAGGAAATTGTGACCCTGACCTGTCTCCTGGGGTATAAAACAATATGCTTTTAAGTAACAAATGAACACATGGTATTCTTTTGTCCTTTCATCCATAAAGGAGAGGAAAAGCATTCCCATTACACCATGCAAAGATCCTGCCTATTTTTCTAGGCTAAATCCTTGTTATTCCTCCACAAAAGTCATGATTATGGCCAGGACTCTTTACTATTACTCCTCCTGAACACATCAAGCACTTGTCTCTTCAGCTATTCACTCATTTTGTCCACCCTTCCTAGACCCTTTATTTTCTTTTACACTAAGTCTTATCCACTCTTTTAATTCCCTATTTTATTATTATTCAGCCTCCTAATAGTATTTCAATATTATTTCTAATTTTATTTTCCTCTAAATCCTATAGAACTTATTTTTATACCTCACTTATGCTACTTCCTATATACTGTCTTTCTAACTAGTGTCTATATTAGAAGGGGTCAAAAAACTCAGCACTAAGAGGGACTACAGGGGATATCTGGTCCAATGGCCCAACCCATGCAGGAAGCCATTCTCTACAAGACCAGCAAATGCTTACCCTGGTTTGCTTGGCTCCCCACCCTCCTTCAGCATCCAAGGATGGGAAACACATTTTCTTTATTAAATACACATACACAGGACAACAGAACCCAGGGCAAAGTAGCCCCAGTACATGCCTGCTGAATGAATAAAAATTCTTTATTTTACAGTTGAATAGCTCTACTTTTGAACAAGTGCTTCCTCATACTTAGCTTAAATGTGGCTCTGTCATTTTGATTAGCAATAATTATTCTAGGACTCTGCTTCTATACATAGCAGATGTCATATGCTTCAGTATCAATTATACTATGAGATTTATCTTGACCACATTGTCTCTGAATCCCCTTTAATCACCTAAGATAATTTCTAGACCCTCTCTTGGGAAACTTAACACTTAGGTTGTAGCACTGAAGACAGAGATCAACATTCCTTTGAGTACCTGGAGTATGGAATCTCTCTCTACTTGAAACTGTATTGATGTCCAGCACAGTACCACGAAGCAGATAGTAAAGATTTACTCAAAACAGTTTGAAAAAATGTGTGACTGGCGTAGCATGAATGCCCTCACCATGCCATCTCTAAAAGATATATACATTCATTCCTAACAATACTGCAGTCTGCGTGTACTTTTTGAGATCATTGTCTTGATTTTCCTTAAAGTCCATCTGCCAACTTTTCACAAGAAAACTGAAGATGATGGCTGTTGAACCATGAAAAGAAGATGGAGAACTGGATGCCTATACACGTACATGTGGAAGGGAGATGTTCAAACGCCAGAAACAGCAGATGGACCAAGCTCCACAATGAACAGAACATGTTGAGAGTAGAGATATCATTTGCTATATTTTTTATCCCTTTAACTTTCAATCCTTCAAGAAATCCAATCTCTAATCAACTCAGAATAGTACAATTTAACAGCTATGCTATTATTTTCTCACAGTAGATCTTGTTTTCACAGACCTACTTTTGATATTATTAGGTACATCTGACTTCCGTAATCTTCAGAAAATGTACTGCTGCTTTTCTATGCCAGAAGTTAATGATCTTTTAAGTATAAATACATTTTTTCAATATTTTCAAACTATAATCATTTCAGGGGCCTGAGTTCCAGTTTTATTAATTTCAACCACATACTTATGTTAGAACAGAGAAAGGAGAACACTTGGTGGGAAAAGGTTGTGTCATAATTTTTTAAATGCTACAAAGATAAACTATAAAATACATATATGTTTTCATCACAATATTATGCTAATCTATTTTTCACAGGAAGAGGCTCCTTACAAGGAGGTAGGAGAGTGGTTTCTAGGCTCATGCCCAAGTTATCAAGGAGGAAACTGCAGCATTCTGATACTTGAAAAAAATTATAATAATTGAAAAATTACATAATCAGTTTACTTATTACTATTGTGATTGAAGTTAAAGTATATAAAGCAATAAACTTTAGTTACTTATTTTATGATAATGTATGGCTTACCACTATTTTCCAAACCTATTTCATTGCTTTTTACCCAAAGTAATTAAAGGGGAAATTTTAAAAATAGGTTTTACTATGATCACATATTGTGCTGTGTACTCTGAAATGAATTATGCCCTTAAATATGTATATTACATGTAAATAATGATGCAGGTTTATCATGCTTGGTGAGCAATGAAGTCCTTCTCAACTGAATCAATAAATTTTTAATTTTATCACACTGCCACCAGAATTATAAAAAGGACATAAAAATCTGTCATTGAAATGAAAGAAATCTCTTCCACCTTCAATAAGTAAAACCAAAAGCAGTAAGTGCCTAGAGACTAGATCATCTGTCAGTTACAACATATCATTCCAGTTTCTCAAATTATGAATATGTAGTTTTCTGAGTAGCAAATTTCATGGCTGAGGGAGTACAGATCAGTTTGCTGGTTCACAATGAGGTATGTGGAATTTGGGAAGGTTTCGATCACCTGGGGAGTGGATGGAGCATATGGTTTAATGTTACTCATAAGAAGATTTCCATAAGAAGTATTTCTAAAGCTATGGAGCTGCAGTGTTAACAAAGGTGTGAGTCATTAAAGCCTATTACCTAAACATGGGCATTCCCTGCCCATGAGGACTGTTGGCAAGCTGGGAGCAGTAAGCATTACACAGAACCTCAGTTTTTATTTCCGGTGTCATTATCCTACTTGCACACCCTTTAGAAGGACACCCAACAGCCTCAGGCCAATTTTCACGCACACCCTGTAAACCTGTAGAATATCTCTATGTAAAATAAAGTAAGAAGTGTTGTGGCGCTCTTTTATTGTGTGTCAGTAAAGATTTCAGGCCCAAGTAAGACATATTTGTTTTGCTTGTCTAGGTGTATCCATCAACAGCATTTATTGAGATCCCACTGTGTGTAAAGATTCTTACTTGAAGAAAGTAGACTGATAAAGGAAGAAGGTAAGTGCCTCTGCCTTCTAACTGCTGAGGAAGAAAAGACAATAAATGAATACACAGTGGAGGCTTATTTTTTAACCCAGCATTCTCAGAAATCACATTCAGAAAACAGAAGCTCTTTTGCTATTTTATTTTTTAAAATAGATGTTTGTTTTAGACATGTTAGCTGCAGAGATGTGACACCAGATTTCTCTTTAAGAAAGACTTGCTGCCTTATGGCAAGGAATATGATTTCTCTCAGTCTTCCAGCTTATTCTTAGGACAGCCCCTGGCCAATCATCAAGCAAGCCAGTGCACCAGAGCCAAGCATGTCGTCTTGGTGGAAGACTCTCCCAATGGACGATCTTTCTTCTGGGGGAGGTAACCCTGATGGCAGAGGTGCACCATGATATGACAGCTTCCTTATAAAATCCTGCTTCTGCTCTCTTTGTTTCACAGACGTTATTCACCATTAAATCTTTTGCATTCCTAATTCCATCTCCAAGATTCTTTGTGGAGAACCCAACTTACTTGCAACAGAGAGTCTTTACAATGTATTTATAGTTATTTTCTGTAATAAAAAATGAATGAGATATTGATAAATGCTGCAACTTGCCTGAACCTTGAAAATATTAGGCTAAGTGAAACAAGCATCATAAAAGACTGCATATTGTATGATTCGATTTTTATTGAAATGTGCAGAATAGGCAAATTTATAGAGGCAGAAAGTAGTTTAGTGGTTGCCAGAGCCTGGGAAGATGAGGAGATGGGAAACGACTGATAAGGGGCATGAGATAATTTTGGGAAGGAGTGAGAAAGATGTTCTAAAATTGACTATGGTAATGGTTGCACAACTCTGAATATAATAAAAACTACTGAACTGTACACTCTAAACAGGTAATGTTGGGGTCTATGACATAACTCAGTAAAGCCATTGAATAATTTATTTTTATAGACTTTCCTATTTTCTGAAATATGCCATACTCATAACAGTGACACCAGGGAGCTATAGGAGGACACATAGACATTCTTTTTGACAGTTGTCACTTCTCAGTTCATGAGTGTAGAGCAGCCCAACTCTTCTATTTGGAAGATCTGAAGTGAAAATCAAATTACAAAATTTGCAAAATTATTAAACTAAATTTGCATACAATTCTACGATTGTAATCTCTTGCTTTTGGATGAAGGGAAAGCCAAGGCTCTCTGAGAGAGTGTTGTCATTGTTTAGAAGCCCACTTTTCTGTTATTGCTGTGATTAGAACTAATGGTGTCCAGAACGCATTTTGTATGTAGATGTGTGTATATAAGGATATATCTGCAACAGGATGTTACATGAGACTTTCCGTTTTGGTGCAGAATTGTTGAAAGTGTTAAGTATTTCACGTTCAGAAGAGAATGAGTGGTCTGTGAGGATGAGACACAAATTTACTAGAAGGAGAAAAAACTGGCCCAGCTACCACTAGCCATCAATTCATCTCCTCTATAGAATCTGTAAAGAGACAGAGTTGTCATCAGATTCTCTGCCATTGAGGAATCAATGTTCATGATGACAAGCTATTGTCTCTCCTTAAAGCCAAGAGTAGGTATTACTGAGAGACTATATGAGGTACCTTCAAGAAAGGGATTCAGGCATTTCATTCCCTGGTTAGATGTCTGTTTGGCAGCTAGCTAGCATATCTATCTCAGAGTCTGTCCAAGTAATAGGAAAACAGTACTGGAGAGAGACAGCACAGTTAAGATAGGGCATACCAGTGGATCAGCCTATAATCCACTATTTGGTATGGCAAGGATATCTGAGTTTCTGGTGGACCATGTGAATGCCATAGAAGGAAGCCAGTGTGTAGCTATTTGTTGCATTCAATATAAGAGAGCCACTTGCAGGGCAAAGAGATTCTAACAGTAAGAAGCTGTGGGTTAGATGAACAGTACTGGGAGCAGGGGAGGTGGGAAAATGAAAGGGGTGTGGTGGGAAGATGACAGAGGGGCAGAAGGCCAAATTCAGGTCATATAAATTAACCAGTTAACCTTATAAAAGTGCACCCAGAGTTAGGTCAGAGTTTTTGTGTAATAAGTATTGTAGTTATTACCACCATTTAATTCTGGTTTCCCAGAATGAAGCCTGTAGTTAAACAATTAAAAATACTTATTTTATCCAATCAATAGCTTCTACTACTTGGATCAGTCCAATTCACAACACTACACTTTTCAAATCACATTTCCTTAAATTCATTCTTTAAGGAAAACAGCAATTAGCTTCCTATCACAGACAATTAAAAAATCTGCACACTAATTAACATCCTCTCTACTCAATTTGAATCTACAAATATTTTAAAGCAAACTGCAACAATAATCGGGGGGTGAGAGGAGCGATAGAACACATTTCTATTGCTCTCTAATGCAGAAATAAATTATTCTTAAAAAGCCCTGCATATATATTTTCAATCTTTAAGTCATTTAGGAAGAAGAGAGTAGCATAGCAGCCCAGTGACATCAAAATATTGAAGACAAAAGACAATATTTCAAGAAAGCAATCATACTTAACTCACTGATTAACTTCTATATTTTGGGACAGCTTAGTCTTATCCTATATATCAGAAAGTGTGTATCAATTACTACCATGGTCATCAAAAACAATATCTCACTGGGAGAAACACCAAACAAGTTTTATCAGGGAAAAACTGTGTTGAATTTGTCTCTGTGTTCCCCATGTCTAAACCAATGTCTAACCACAAGGGTTAAATAAGAGTGTAGATAAAAGGTTGAGTGCATGCATGGAGCAAATAATCTTTTCCTATTTCTCCATCATTTCTAAAGCGAGTTAGTCAGTTTTACTCTAGCAATGGCCCTGGAATTTTCTACTTCTCTTTAAAATCCCTCCAAAATGCTGCTAGAGCTTTATTCTCTCTTACATTCTTCTAACAATCTCTCCAAAAATGTCTTCTCTTGAAAGCATCATTGCAGGTAACTTTTTAAATCACAGGTCAGAAATAACCACTCCCCTAATGCCAAATTTCTACTGGCTCTGGTTGGTGTATATGTAGGATACACTGTAACCATGTCATTGAAAAAAATAGAATGCCTTTGTGATCAGTCTCCAAGCCAGTTCCTTTTTTTTTTTTTTCCTCTGGCCACACCCAGGGCATGTCGAACTACCCTGGCCAGGGCCAGGGATAGAACATAACCCACAGCAGCAGCACTGTGTCACAGCTACTGCAACACCAGAAGATCCTTAACCAGCTGCATCACAAAGGGACTTCCCAAACTACTTCTCTGTGTTCATTTCTAGCCACTTCTTCACCCCGTCTCATGCATCTATGTATTAGTAACACCCCAAATAATTCATGTTCTTGTATGATTTTGCCTGTCAGCCTACAACATTCCTTACCTCATTCTTTCTTCATTCAGCAACAAGCATGTTCCGGGCACTGCACTAAGTGTTGAACAGAACCTTACATTGTACTCAAAAGTAATTTGTTATTTTATATCAGTACACATCTCTGATGTTGCCTCTGTCTTAAAACTTTATCCAACTTTCTCAGACAGAGGTAGAGGTGTTCTTATTATGACTTGGTTTTACTCTAATTTTTGTGTCTTTTAATTATTTGTGTATGTTTGTATTGTCCCCACTAAAGATCAGAGGTTTTGCCTCTCATCTACATCCCTGACAATTAAGAGAACCCTGGGTTTGCAAAATAAATGCAAATTAAAAAGCAAATTAAAAAGCAAGAGTGAATAATCAAAGTGATAGAAATAGACATTCAGATATTTTAACAACAAAAGAAAGTTAGTAATTCAGACTACATAAGTTCTAAACTAACGATGGTTTGGACAGGGCCCAGGCAGAAATTTATCAAGTTTATCATCTTTTAACATAAGAATTTGATTATTAAATGTATCAGAAAAAGGTAGAAAAAAAGAATATTAAAAGTACTTGAGATAATTTTTTAAGTATGGGAAAAAATTAAAATGAAAAATATTTATTTCCTAATATGATTTATATATTCTTTATTTTATTTTTTTTTTTTTTTGCCTTTTGTCATTTTATGGCCACACCCGCGGCATGTGGAGGTTCCCAGGCTAGGAGTCTAATCGGAGCTGTGGCCACTGGCCTGCGCCGCAGCCACAGCAACGCGGGATCCGAGCCGCCGCGTCTGCAACCTACACCACAGCTCACGGCAACGCCGGATCATTAACCCACTGAGCAAGGCCAGGGATCGAACCTGCAACCTCATGGTTCCTAGTCGGATTCGTTAACCACTGCGCCACGACGGGAACTCCTATATTCTTTAATACAAATAACCTACTGAACTGTATTAACTAGTATTTTGATTTGCATTTTCACTAATACATGCAGTCCATTAACCATAATATTACTAATCCTACTATTCACAGATAAGAAGTAAGTTCCCATAAAGTTGACTTTAGGGTTTCAGACCTCTAATGGCTGTTTTTTTCCTAACAACTTAATATCTTAATATTTGTTATATTTGTTGACTCCGATCAAAATTAACGATTACACATCACTCTTTCATTACATAGTGGATCCTATTCCAAATTGATAGGCACTGTAAGTAAAGTCTAAGATCAAGTTTCTATTTCCTTTGTTTGAACTCACAGTGATAACATTCCTAAGAGGCAAGCATGTGTGTTATTTGCAGAGTTCACTTCATATACATACATCCATGTGTATGTGTGAATTTTTACATATAAATTGTGGTTTTGCTAAATAAGTGTCCAGATAGATATGACAGAATAATTATTTCCTGTTCTAAAATGAACTCATAGAAAATTGTATCATTGACATGCAGTTTCTAAAGATAGGAAATCTAATATTTTTATTGTTACTCTTATAGAAAAGTATAGATAACTTCTGTCTTATGGATACAAATATGGAGGCCTATATATCTTTAAATTTGGTCACTAGAAAAGCAAAAGTTTTTTATTTCAATAGATCATAGACCATAGGGTTTAGTTCTGGAATAAAGACTATTAGCTTTTTAAAATTATCAAGGAGAGAAATGAAATAAAATTCAAGAAAATATATAAAAAATCAGAGGAAAATTACACTTGTTTTCAAAAGAATGAAATGAAGTTTCCAATATCAGGAAAAAAAATATGTTGCTAGAGAAAACAGAATATAGGCATGTCCAAATTGCATTTTTTGTGCTTTGCTTTGATTCATGGTCTAGTATGAATCATATTATAAAATGTAAAATAAAAGGTATAATAGGGTGAAAAAATAATTTGGAATATTCTAATACTCTATGTTTGGTCCCACTTTTAAATATTTGGAATATTAAAGAAAATAGATTAATATGCCAATAACATACTTTAATAGATATTTTATTAAAAAGAAGCTTATATATGTAATTGGACTTACAGCTTCTGATGCTTAATTTTATGTGCCAGTGTGACTGGGCTAAGGAATGCCCAGACAGCTGGTAAAACATTATTTCTGGGTGTGTCTGTAAAGGCCTTTCTAGAGAGATTAGCATTTGAATCATAGACTAAATAAAGATCCCATTATCTAATCCTTTAGAGCCAAAGAGATAAAAGGTGGAAGGAAAGATGAATTCATTCTCTGTTTAAGCTGAAACATTGATCTTTTCCTGTCCTTGGACATGGATGCTCCTGTTCTTTGGTCTTGGACTTTAACCAGGACTTAGGCCATTGGCCCCCTCGTTTTAGGGCCTTCAGACTCAGAGTAGGACTTTCATCATTGGCTCCTCTGGTTCTTAGGATGGGGTTGGGACAGGAACTATACCACCAGATTTCCTGGACCTGCAGTTTGCAGATGGCAGACTGTGGGACTTCTCAGTCTTCATAATTGTACGAGTTAAACCTCGCAATAAATCTCTTTCTATATATCTCTCCATACACCCTATATGTTCTGTTTTTTTGGAGACCGATACATGACTTCATTCAAACAATGGAGAGAAGAAATTATTTCACCAATATGTTAAAACACTTTAAGATTTAGCCTTTATCACATTAAATAGATGGAAAAAAACATCCAAACAATGTTATAGGCTATATTTTCTGAAAGCAGTGTAATACAATTTAAAAGTACACTTAAATAACAAGTATCAATGATAATAACAATAAACCATGGAAACAAACAAAGGGCAAATAAGAAAATAATATAAAATATTTAGGAAAAAATGGAAATTGAAACATTTTCTTTTAAAAATTTGTTCAAGGATGCCATGGGGGGGCCCTAAAAAGACAAAAGAAAAAAAATTGTTCAAGGAATTAAATAATGGTTAATTTTATTTTGAACTTTTGGTTGCTTTTATTTAAAAATAAGCATAAAAATTTTAATCATTCAACCCCAAATAAAAAAATATGATACATTAATGAAATTAAAGGCATAATATATTAATTTATTAAAATATGGTAGTATTAAATTGCAAATATAAAGAAATTTTTGCAAAACTGTATCAGTAAAAATAAAAATGCAAATCAGGATGTAAAAAACAAAGAATTTTAAAAGTATAATTATATAATAATAAACAAAAAACTTCAATGAAATGAATTATTTCGCAGGCCTAATTCAATAATTGAGAGAACTATTAAATAACTCTTTCCACCAGAGAAACCAAGACTTTTTGGATTGATCAGCAAAATTTTCGACTTTCACTGTATTCTATAATCTGCTCATATAATAGAAAAAAAAGTAGAAATTTGCTTTTTCTATGAGAAAAATCAGATCATTTTTAAAATTTACCAAATGTCTCTTCAAACAATTAAGTAATGGTAATATCAACAATTTATTAAGTACTTTGTTTTAAGCCAAGCACTGGAAAATGTATCTTACACTATCTGGCTTATTCCATGGAAAAGCATCCCTATGTTAGGTGTCATAATCTCCATTTTTTGGGGGGGGGGGCTGCACCCATGGCATGCAAAAGTCCCCAGGCCAAGTATCAAACCCGAGACAGAACAGTAACAACACAGGTTCTTAACTATTAGGCCACCATGGAAGTCCATCTCCACTTCACAAATGAAGAGACAGCTCAGAGTTAGTGTTACATGTCCAGGTTATCAACAATTACCATCAGAGTTAAAACATAAACCTAGCTCTAGCTCATAAAAATTTACTTTCTTAACCACTAAATTGTACTACCTCCCAGCTAAAATCATTGTTATACACCTATTATATGATCTAATTATGTTTACTTACAAAAGAATTCATGATTTCCTCACTAAATGTAGCGGCAGGGAAAACACTGCCTCTCTAAACAAATTTATCATTCTCTAACTCAAAGAAAGCAAAATGAAATTGCTAAAGTTAAAGTAAATAAACAGTAACTTGCCAAAAAGGTTTTCTGTATGCTCTGAGACTTCTTTTCTACCGACTTGTTGAGGTGACTTGCTTCTCCCAGGACTGTTACATGACCTATATCAAAACATCCCAGACTGAAACCGAAGTGATAATTTCTAATCAGTCTCTTTACCTCTGTATTTCTGTTCTCTTGGCAGCTACTTTATTTGCTGTCCCAGGTCACAGCCTCAGACTTTTTGATTTGGTCAGAACCAAAACTCTTTCCACTTCCCTGCCAGTGCACTCTTTGCTCATTCAGTCAGCTCTACACCAGGAATGTCAAAATGTAAAAGAATAAGGGAATTATTTTAGCTGAGCTTAGATATTGCTGATAATCTATTTTTGGAAGATTGTAAAAGTAGAAAGAGAAAATAAAAGCCCAAAGAGAAAGTCAGTCACTGGACACTGAGGTAAACATGCCCCAATGTCAGGATCTATCACTTGGAGGGTATGACCAAGCCAAGACAGCCAGGCTCAGCCCTCTAGCATACGGAAGGCAGGGAATGGGCTCCTGCTAAGCATCATAACAGCAGTGGATAATGACTAGCAGGAACCAATTAGTAGACACCATAAAACTTTGGGGCATGAAGGTGTTTGATGGGCAAGGAGAAAACCTACTCAGAATTTGTGTTAGATCCTGGTGATGTGTCCTGCAAAAGGCAGTTTTTGCACTTTGAGGTAAGTATGCTGAAGTTTCAAGGGATGTGTTTGGTGGACAAAGGAGTTGGTAGGGGGAAACTAGAAAGATTTCACATTAGATAGAAGAATTAGCCTGGACAACTTAATCATGTACCTCACCAGGATTTGAGGAGATTTGAAAAGTTTGATGTTCTCTGATATCAGCTGCTATTAAATTAATTCTTGCTGTTTAATTGCAGTGCATTTTAACTTCTGGAAGTTGTAACCCTTGAGATGCTCATCTGCGCCTATTTTCACCATGCTTTAAACCCACTCTTTCAGAAAATTCAGGGCTATCCACTCTCAAGAGACCAAGTGGGATTGAACCAAAAGTTATTGCCTCCTCCTAGACCTAGCCAAGCACTAGGGCTGCTGCCATAGATTGTGCAGTGTGTGGAGTACACAATTACTGAAAGCATGGGTCACATGACAGTGAAGTGAGTGACATTCCTAGGAATTACATGGTACACAAAATGCACAGTTGTATGTGCAGGCTCTGCCTAAGGCCCAGAGAAAGCGGGGTAATTTCAGCCTGCTCCCTCCTTAATATAGTACTTCATGTTCTCTAATCCATGACAGAAGGTCAGCTCCCACGGGGCAGGTTCTTTTATCTATTTTGTTCCTTGGTATACGCCAAGTACTTAGAAATATGCCTGTTCCAAAGTAGATGCTTGATAACTATTTGTTAAAGGAAAGGAAGACTGTAAATCTAGAGCAGGTAAGAAGATTCAGCTAGTGTTTATTTAATGAGGCTGCTAGAAAGAAATCATAGCAATGAAACAAGAAATGATAATGGCCTAAGTGGCATAGGCACTCCTTTTTTGAAGAGGGCACCCTTTGATGATGCCTAAAGAAAGGAAATTGTTAAGTTCATAGCTTTACTTATTGACATATAATGTGCACACCAGACACTGTCACTTACCCCTTACCTTTATTTCATTTCTAATTCTCATAATAGATATACTGAGGAAGGCAATGGCCCTCAGGAATTTCAGTGAGAGATTATGTCAAGATCAACCATACCAGGGGCTGGGAGGACACATTAAAATGATGGCTTCAGTAAAAGAAAATGAAATAATACTGTTTTCCCCAAGATGGATGGACCTAGAGATTCTCATACTAAGTGAAGTCAGAAAGAGAAAATAAATACTATATGATAAAACTTAAATGTGGAATCTAAAATATGACACAAGTGAACTTATCTACAAAACAGAAACAGACTCACAGACATAGAGGAAAGACTTGTAGTTTCCAAGGGGGAGAAGGGTCAGGGGAGGGCTGGATTGAGAGTTTGGGACCAGCAAATGCAAACTATTACATACAGAATGAGATAAACAACAGGGTCCTACTACAACCATATTTAATATCCTGTGACAGACCATAATGGAAAAGAATATGAAAAAGTATACAGATATGTATAACTGAATTGCTGTGCTATACAGAAGAAACTAACACAGAACTCCAAATCAACTTCAATAAAAAATAAACAAATTAAATGAAAATAAAACGATGGCTGCGAATTAGCCACTTTAAAATTCTAAGCCTCACAGGCCAAAAGCCACATCTAAGGAATGGATAGTGACCAACTTTTGGAAAGCAAAAACTGATCCAGGAAGGTAATATATCAAAACTCAATACAAACATTGCATTATAACAGCCAAATAGACAAGAAATAAGAGAGTGTACAAACAGTCATTCCCCAGCAAAAGCAGAAGTTTCTTTCTTTGAAAGCTGCCTCTGTAATAACATCAATAGTACAACAATTTAAGGAAAAAATGCTGGAACCTTTAAAACTCTTGAGAGGTATTTATCTGAAATCATACTGAAGTAGACCCAGCAGTGGAAGCAAAGTTGCTTTTACCAAGAGTCCTGCGTATGAGTATTGTCCAAACTGGCGACTATAATTAACTCATAGAGTTTGGTACACAGTGGCAGTGGGCTCTCTTTCTCCTCTGATTACTTCTTTCACTGTCACACTATTGGGTGAGGACATCATATTCATTTTGGCAGGCAGGTACTGTATGGTGTGAAAACTCGAATGACAGAAAATAATACAAGCAACTTCTCACGTTATCATTTTGCCAAAAAATGGCATTTTAAGAAATTGCATTATTAGAATCTATGTCATCTGCAAAGCTGGCCTAAATCTTTCATTTGAAAATAAATAAGGATTCACCCTTAAAAATCTTGGCCTTCACAATATTTTGTCAATTAACCAAAAAAAGATGCAAATATGACAGGCATTCACTACTATCCCACAGCTTCTGCTCCTATAATAAAAAACAAAATTTTAAAACTACATGCTGCCCATCTTTTAATGTAAGAACAAGTACAGGGAAGCGAAAACAACAAGGGAGGAGGATTGTGACTGAAAAAACAAAGTCCTTCCTTCTTTTCTTCCTTCCTTCCTTCTGTCCTACCTTCTTTCCTTCCTCTTCTTTCCTTCCTTCCTTTCCTCTTTCTTCCTTTCTTCCTTTCTTTCTTTCTTTCTTTCTTCCTTCCTTTCTTTTTCTTTTTCTTTCCTTCTTTCTCTTTCTCTTTCTTTCTTTCCTTTTTCCTTCCTTCCTTTTCTTTCTTCCTTCCTTCCACCCTTTCTTTCTTCCTTTCTCTCTTCCTCTCATTCTCTCTTTCTTTCCTGAAAAGATAAACCTCCGCATTTTCTCTCCATTCTGGTAAAAAATAAAACTTGCTTTCTGGGTCATACTGTAAGCTCAAGTATTTCACAAAAGTTTGTTTTTTCCATTTAAATAATCTTCTCCATTTGGTTAAGTATTTATTACCAAGTGAGTTTTAGTACTAAATTTGTAAATAGCCAAGCTATGTGGGCGTGTCTCTTTGTGTGTGTGTGTGTGTGTGTGTGTGTGTGTGTGTGTAAAATCCAGTCCAAATTAAATCACTTGTTTGGCTTTTCTGTTTCTGGCCATTTTATGTCTCTTTGTGTTATTACACTGCTGTCATAGAAACAGAAAAGAAACAAAGACAAGTAGGAAGTAACTTCCAAGTATGCCATAACAAATTTTGGCTCCATTTGCTTTATATGATCTTTCAATATCCAAATAAGTTGCTTCTGATTGTTCCTATATTATATCATAAGATTTACGCTATAAGAAGGCTACCAGGTATACTTCTGTTTAATCATTGATCTTATTTCTCCCCTCCTCTCCACTCTGCCCACTACTACCAGAGTAAACGTCCTTAACCTTCTCTAGCCCAAAAGTTACTGGTGACTAATTTTATTAATGATTGATGTTTCCATAAATTAATTCTTAAGAACTGCCCACTTCTTCCTTCTAACAGCAGTGTGGTTGGTTTGCTTTCAACTTCTAAGTCTTAGGAAAAGAAACTGCATATATAGTACACAAACGTTAGCTAGATTAAAACTGAATTGAAACAAAAGGGCATGAACAATAGCATATATGATCACAACAATCACCACTTATAATTCTACTTAGGGTCCAGCAGGTAAGTGAATGTTTAATTTTAACTTTAATAAAAATAGTAGATAGTAGAAAGGGGCTGATGGACAGAACTGGCTCTGGCAGTAATAGCCTGTGTGTTCCTGGGAAATTTTTGAACCTCTCTGGATTACAAAGATCAGGTTGGATTAGGTGGTTTCCAAGGTCTCTTCTCCTTTAAAGTTCTATTATTCTATTTAATCTTTTCAAGTTTAAGTTTCCTAATTTAAAATTCAGTAGAGGGAGGAAATTGATTAGTTAACCTTAGTCCTAACCATCTCTAAAATCTTATGATTCTAAAATGGTTAGGGGTGGATTTGGATTAAGATGGTGGAATAGAAGAACTGGAGCTCAACTTCTCTCCTGAAAAACAGCAAAACCACAACCAAATGCTGAGCAGCCTTCAACCAAATGGACTGGAAACTTCCAAAAAAGATACTCTGCTCCAGAAGACACAGCGGAGACCACATCAAGAGGTAGGAGGGGCAATTACGTGATAGAAGCAACCCCATACCTCCTGGGCGGGAAGCCCCACAGACTGGAAAGTAACTGCGTCACAGAGACTCAGCTACAGGACTGAGAGTTCTCAGCCTCACGTCAAATCCCCATGCTGGGGATTGGGCACAGGGAGAAAGAGCCCCTGGAGCACCTGGCATTGAAGGCCGGAGGGGCTTGTGTGCAGGAGCTCCACAGGACTGGGGGAAACAGAGACCCCACTCTTGAAAGGCACACACAGACTTTCATGTGCACTGGGTCCCATGGCAAAACAGTCTCCAGAGGAATCCGGGTGGAACCTGACTGCAATTCCTGGAGGATCTCCTGGGAAAACAGGGGTGACTGTGCCTTGTTGTGGGGAAAGGGCATTGGAGGTGAAGCTATCGGGGACATTCATTAGCCTGCATTTCTCTGGAGGGGGCCATTTCTGGGAAAATCTGGCCCCTCCCATCAGCACTGAGAAGCCCCAGGCCAACAACAATTCAAGTGGGATCTCAGCCCCACCATCAGTAAACAGGCTGCCTAAAAACTCCTCAGGCACACAGCCAGACTCTAATCTCATCCAGAGACAAAGCTCCATCCATCAGAGGGAGAGGAATCAACCACACCTACCAGTGAGCAGCATCACTCCATCCCATCAGGAGGCCTACAGCAAGCCCCGTCCATACCAGCTTTAGCCACAGGGGAGGCAAACACCTGAACTAAGAGAGGCTACAACTCTATTGTCCACACAAAGGTCACCACACCAAAAACCTACAAAAATGAAAAGACAGAAAACTCTAACTCAGATAAGGGAGAAAGAGAAAAGCCCAGAAAAACAGCTCAGTGATGAGGAGATTATCAGCCTCTCAGAAAGAGACTTTAGACTGTTGATGCTGAAAATGATGCAAGGCATTGGAAATAGACTGGAGGCAAAGATCGATAATTTACAGGAAACACTGAGCAAAGAAATACAAGCTGTAAAAATTAAAAAATATGAGATGCAAAATACAATAACTGAAATAAAAAATTCCTTAGAAGCAGCCAACAGTAGAATACAGGAGGCAGAAGAACGAATCAGTGAGGTGGAGGACAGATTAGTGGAAGTTACCAATGCAGAAAGGAAAAGAGACAAAAGATTGAAAGGAAATGAGCAGAGTCTCAGAGAACTCTGGGATAATGTTAAGGCACCAACATCCATATTATAGGGGTGCCAGAGGGAGAGGAGAGAAGGGGACAAAAAAAAATATTCGAGGAGATTATAGCCAAAAACTTTCCTAATTTGGGAAAGGAACCACTCACTCAAATCCAGGAAGCGCAACGAGTACCATATAAAATAAACCCAAGGAGGAACACCCAGAGACACATATTAATCAAAATGACCAAAATTAAAGACAAAGAGAAAATTTTGAAAGCAGCTAGGGAAAAGAAACAAATGACATACAAGGGAACCCCAAGAAGGTTATCAGCAGATTTTTCAGCTGAAACCCTACAGGCCAGAAGGGAGTGGCATGATATACTAAATGTGATGAAAGGGAAAAACTTCCAACCAGGATTACTTTATCCAGCAAGGCTCTCATTCAGATTTGAAGGAGAGATCAAAACCTTTACAGATAAGCAAAAGCTAAGAGATTTCTGCAACACTAAACCAGACTTACAACAAACCTAAAGGAACTACTCTAGGCAGAAAAGAAAAGGCCACAACCAGAAACAAAAACACCACAAATGACAAGGCCCACCAAGAAAGGCATATATACAGTAAAGATACTAAATCATACATGCACAATTATGCTACCAAAATCAGAAATCATGTGAAGAGAGCACAAATGCAGGTCACTGGAGAAGCACATGCAATTAAGAAACCAACAACTTAATACAATCTCAGTTATATATAGACTTCTATATCAAAACTTCAGGGTAACCACAAACCAAAAATCTACAATTGATACACAAACAAATAAGAAAAATCAACTCAAATGCAACATTAAAGATAGCCATCTTGTGAGAGGAGACAACAAGAGAATAAGGGAAGAAAAAAAGAGCAACAAAAACCCCAAACAGTTGATATAATGGCAATAAGGACGTATATATCAATAATTACCTTAAATGTTAATGGACTGAATGACCCAACCAAAAGACATAGACTAGCCGAATGGATACAAAAACAAGACCCATATATATGTTGTCTTCAAGAGACCCACTTCACTTCTAGAGACACATACAAATTGAAATTGAGAGGATGGAAGAAAATATTCCATGCAAACGGGCATCAAAAGAAAGCCGGAGTAGCAATACTCCTATCAGAAAATACAGACTTTAATATGAAGAACATTTTAAGAGACAAGGAAGGGAACTACATAATGATCAAAGGATCAATCCAAGGAGAAGATATAACAATTTTAAATATCTAGGCACCCAACATAGGATCACCACAATATATAAGGCAACTGCTAACAACCTTAAAAGGAGAAATCAACAAGAACACCATCATAGTGGGGGACTTTAACACCCCACTTACAGCAATGGACAGGTCATCCAGGCAGAAAATCAATAAGGAAACACAGGCCCTAAATGAAGCATTAGATCAGATGGACTTAGTAGATATTTATAGGACATTCCACCCAAAAGCAACAGAATACACATTCTTCTCAAGTGAGCATGGAACATTCTCTAAGATTGATAACATCCTGGGTTACAAACCAAGCCTCAGTAACTTTAAGAAAATTGAAATCATTTCAAGTGTCTTCTCTGACCACAATGCTATACGACTGGAAATCAACAACAAGAAAAAAATGGCCAAAAATACAAATATGTGGAGAATAAACAACATGCTAATAAATAACCAATGGATCACAGAAGAAATCAAAGAGGAAATTAAAAAATACCTAGAAGCAAAGGACAACAAAGACACGACACCACAAAACCTCTGGGATGCAGCAAAAGCAGTTCTAAGAGGAAAGTTTATAGCAATACAAGCCTACCTCAGGAAACAAGAAAAAGCTCAAATAAACAAGCTAACTTTACATCTAAAGCAGCTAGAGAGGGAAGAACTGACAAGGCCTAAAGTTAGTAGAAGAAAAGAAATCATAAAGCTCAGAGCAGAAATCAACAAAATAGAAACAAAGAAAACCATAGAAAAGATCAATGAAACTAAAAGCTGGTTCTTTGAAAAGATCAACAAAATTGATAAACCCTTAGCCAGACTTATCAAGAAAAAAAGAGAGAGGACACAAATCAATAAAATTAGAAATGAAAAGGAGAAGTAACAACAGACATCACAGAAATACAAAGGATCATAAGAGACTACTATATGCAACTATATGGCAATAAAATGGAAAACCTAGAAGAAATGGACAAATTCTTAGAAAAGTACAATCTCCCAAGACTAAA
>PVHT021183693.1:30754450-30800595 GCA_004024745.2 Catagonus wagneri | reverse complement strand
AAAAATGGGCAGAGGATCTAGGCAGACAATTCTCCAAAGAAGACATGCAGATGGCAAATAAACACATGAAAAGATGTTCAACATCACTCCTCATTAGAGAAATGCAAATCAAAACCACTATGAGGTACCACCTTACACCAGCCAGAATGGCCATCATCAAAAAGTCTACAAACAATAAGTGCTGGAGAGGGTGTGGAGAGAAAGGAACCCTATTACACTGTTGGTGGGAGTGCAAATTGGTGCAGCCACTGTGGAAAACAGTATGGAGATTCCTCAGAAAACTAAAAATAGAATTACCCTTTGATCCAGCAATCCCACTCCTGGGCATCTATCCAGAGGAAATCATGACTCGAAAAGACACATGTACTCCAGTGTTCATTGCAGCACTCTATGCAATAGCCCGGACATGGAAACAACCTAAATGCCCATCGACAGAGGAGTGGATAGGGAAGATATGGTACATACACACAATGGAATGTTACTCAGCCATTAAAAAGAACGAATTACCAACATTTATAGCAACATGGATGGACTTAGAAATTATCATGCGAAGTGTAACCAGTCAGACAATTAGACAGCAACACCCAATGCTACCACTTACACGTGGAAACTAAAAAGACACAATGAACCTTTTTACAGAACAGACAGTGACTCACAGACTTCGGAAAACCTTGGTTTTTCAAATAAGACAATCTGGAGGGTGGGGTATGCACTGTGGGTTTGGGATACAAAATCTGTAAAATTGACTTGTGATGATTTATGTACACCTATAATTGAAATAAAATCCATTAAGAAAAAAATAAATTAATTAAATAAAATTGTTTGGGATTTTTAAATTTTTTGTTTCCAACCAAGCAGGAAAACTAAAATATGGACATGAAGACCTTAAAAAACCCAATTTCAAATTATTTTCACCCTAGAGCTTTCATCCAATTGACCATTTTTATAGGTATTTTTCATTTTCTATTAATACTAAATACAATGCAAACTCACTGAACTACCTCTGCTGCAGAAAGTGAGTTTCAGATAAATGCTACTACATTTTTCTCCCTTAATAATCTGCTTATTATTATATTCATATGTTCCTCTGTATAGTATTAGAGATTTAAATTCATAGAATATTTTCAAGATACAGTCAAATGTATAGGTCAATGTAGAACATTTAATATAATGAGACCAGTCCAGTGTTTCAGTGAATAGTTCATCATAGGATCAAATATGATACCTTAAAATTAGAAACATACTCAGGGTTAGAGTTACTGTTTGTTTGTTTTTTATTTTTTAATATATTTTTTTCCTTTTAATGTCCAAATCTGCAGCATATGAAGTTCCTGGGCTAGGGGTCATATCGAAGCTGCAGCTGCAGACCTAAGTCACAGCCAGGGCAACACTATATCTAAGCCACATATGTGACCTACACCACAACACCAGATTCTT
Source organism: Catagonus wagneri (assembly GCA_004024745.2). Lineage (NCBI taxonomy): Eukaryota > Metazoa > Chordata > Mammalia > Artiodactyla > Tayassuidae > Catagonus > Catagonus wagneri. Next base: position 30,799,158 of record PVHT021183693.1, on the reverse strand, counting down.
AACCCACTCAACAAGGCCAGGGATCAAACCAACACCCTACAGACATTATGTCTGGTTTTTAATCTGTTGAGCCACAACAGGAACTCCTAACTCTTTATTTCTTAATTCTTCTTGAAATTAGAGTTATGTTTTTCTTTATTCACAGTAATCATTGGAATTTCCCTCTTATACCAAGAAGCTTTAAGTATTACATTGTAAATGGAATGCATTTATTATAAATTACACATTATAATGATATCTCACTTATTAAGGAAATATCTTTAATTAAAGGTTTTAGTTTTCTTAAACTGTGGCTTTAAGGTAATTTTTTTCACTAATGACATTATTATTGCAAATATTAAAGTTACAGCTTGGAATCTAACGAACAGCATACAACAATCTGATTTTCTAAATAAGTTTCAGTATGTTAGGGACTGAACCTGAAGAGTTGCCTCAGTATGACTCTGGGACAATATATTAACACTCTAAAGTATCTCTAGTCACCATAGAGTCCCAACTCTGACTTAGAACATTCTAAAATTTAAAAATTTTTCAGTAAGTTTCTTTCTACTCCTTTTTTCCCCTCCTTCACAACTGGGATTGACCTAGTCCTAGACCAAGGAGAAAAGAAAAGAGCTAGTTTAGTAAAGTCGAGCTGTTCAGTATCAAGTTCTGGTTTAGACGGTACCATAATAAAGGGTATCTATTAAGGATGCTGAGCTCAGGAGTCAGAAAAACTAAAGTTAGAATCTGACTACTACCACTATGTGACCCCAGGCAAATTAGGTAAAATGTAAGCTTCGGTCTCCTAATTTGTAAAACTGGAACGAAGCAGTGTATTTTCAAAGGATTCTAGAAAAAATAAAAATGAGATAACACGCCTTAATACTTGGTGGAGTATCTGGTACTCATGTAAATAATTCAGTACATGATGGCAATCAATTCAATCCCTATATATTTTATTTGACCTGTTACTTCTTAAAAAAATTCCTTGTGAGCCTTCATTGGATATATAAGGAAATAAGTTTTTGTGATTTATTTTTAACGTAAAAGGAAACATAAAACTGCAGTGGAGTCACAAGCTTGCCAGAACTCAGTTCTATCTTCCACATACTTCATACCTGGAAACTGGTTATGAACTACTGCGAACTGCCAAGGTAAAGCATACACGTTCTGGTCCAAGATGGCAACATAGAAAGCTACAGAACTCACTTCCTCTTATAGACACACCTATCTACACAGCCACAAATGGAGCAATTCAATCTGACAGAAATTCAGAAATAAGTGACTGACTCCTACACATCAGGAAAACAAGAAAATAAGTACATCAAAACAAGCCTTGGAACATAAGTACTGCAGGCCATAACAGAACAGTATGATATATTCAAAGTGCCAAAAAAAAAAGTGCTAAGCAAGAATACTCTATCTAGCAAAGTTGCCCTTCAAAACTGGGAAAAAAAATTTTTTTCAGATAAGCAAAAGCTGAAAGAATTCATCACCATTAAGCCAGCCTTACAAGAAATGTTAAGGGAAATTCTTACAGCTGAAATGAAATGACACTAAGTAGTAACAAAAAAACACATAGAAGTATAGATCTCACTAGTAAAGGCATATATATAATTAAATTCAGAACACTATCATATTATAATGGTAATGGGCAAATCACTTATAAACCTAGTATGAAGGTTTAAACACAAAAATATTAAAATAACTAAAGCTCTAATGATTCATTAATGGATGTACAATGTAAAAGGATGGAAATTGTGACATCAAAAACATAAAATGTGGGGGTGGGAAGAATAAAATATAGAGATTTAGTATGTATTTGAAGTTAAGTAGTTATCAGCTTAAAATACACCATTAAGAATATGTTTTATATAAACCTCATGTAAATCTATAGTAGATGCACAATAGATAAGGAGAAAGGAATCTGAGCATGTCATTAAAGAAAATGGTCAAATCACAAAAGAACAAATCAAGGGAGATCCCATTGTGGCTTAGCAGGTTAAAGACCTGATGTTGTCTTTGTTAGGATGTGGTTTTGATCCCTGGCCTCATTCAGTGGGTTAAGGATTTGGCCTTACCACAAGCTGTGGCACAGGCTGCAGGTGCAGTTCTGCTTAGACTCTTGACCTACAAACTTCCTTATGCTGCAGGTTCAGCTGTATAACAAAAAAAAAAAAAAAAAAAAAAAAAAAAAAAAAAAAAAAAAAAAAAAAAAAAAAAAAAAAAAAAAAAAAAAAAAAAAAAAAAAAAAAAAAAAAAAAAAAAAAAAAAAAAAAAAAAAAAAAAAAAAAGCACAAGAGAAAAAGAAGCAACAAAAACTCAATAAAACAGGAATATTAAGTCACTAATTAGCAATACTTACTTTGTAACTGGACAATATTCTCCCATCCAAAGATTGTTACTGAAAGTATAAAACAAACAAACAAACAAAAAAAGGAAAACAACTGTATCCTGCCTTCAAGAGACTCACTTTACAGGTAAGGACACAGACATGGAAAGTGTAGTGATGAGAAAAGATATTCTATGCAGATGAAAACCAAAAGAAAGCTGGTACAGGCTACACTTATATCAAAGTAGACTTTAAGCCAAAGAGAGTACTAAGAAAAACAACTTATATAATGCTAAAGATACAATGATATCCAACAAAAGGATATAACATTCATAAATATTTATGCATCCCAAACATAGGAGCACCTAAATGTATAAAGCAAATATTAACATACTCTTTCAAAGGAAGAAATAGCAATACAATGATAACAGAGAACTTTAATAGCCTGCTTTCAATATTGGACATATCCTGGCAGCAAATCAGTAAGAAAACTTTGAATTCAAATGATATATTAGACTAGACTGACTTAGTAAACATTTGCAGAACATTCCAAAAGTAGGAGGTTGCACATTCTTCTCAAGTGTACATGGAACATTCTACAGGATAGATCATAAGTTAGGCCACAAAATAGGACTTAATAGATTTAATATTAAGAAGATTGAACTCAACTACAAGAAGGAAATTGGAAAACTAACAAATATGTGACATTTAAACAACATGCTACTGAACAACTAATGAATTGAAGAGGAAATCAAAAGAGAAATAAAATTTTGAAATAAGTAAAAATGGAAATACAAAATATACAATCTTATGGTCTAAGAAGGTAGTTTATAGCAGTAAACACCTTCATTAAGAATTAAGAAAGAGCTCAATGAATAACCTAACTTCACATCTCAAAGAACTAGAAAAAAAAATTAAGGACATATTATAAGAAAAAGGAGAAAAAAAACAGAGCATAAATAAATTAGAGACTAAAAAGACAACAGAAAAGATTAATAAAAGTAAAGTAAGAGCTATTTTTTCTGAAAAGATAAGACAACTAGACAAACTTTTAGTGAAATACAAACTGGGTATAGGAAGAATGCACTTCAACATAATAAAGGGCATATGTGATAATTTCACAATAATTATCATATAAACAAGTACTAGAAGTTTTGCTAAGTGCAATTAGGCAAAATACAAATAAAAGGTATCCAAATAAAAAAGTAAAACTGTCCTTATTTGCAGATCACATGATATATATACATATATATATACACACACACACACATACATACATACATATATATATGTATATATATATATATCTTAAAGATGCCACCAAAAAGAAACTATTAGAACTAATATATCTAGTAAAGTTGTAGATATAAAATCAATATAGCAAAGTCAGTTGTGTTTAAATATACTAATAACATTATCAGAAGGAGGAATTAAGAAAATAATCCCATTTATAATTGCATGAAAAAAATAAAATACATAGCAATAAATTTAAGAAGTTAAAAGAGCTGTACACGAATATTAGAAGACACTGATGAAATAAATCAAAGAAGACACAAATAAATGGAAAGATATCCTGTGCACATGGATTAGAAAAACTAATCTTCTTAAAATGTTCATACTATACAAAAACATCTATAAATTCAATTAATCCTATTCAAAATTCCAACTGCATTTTTCACAGAAAAGAAAAAATGAACTTAAATTTTTCATGAGACCACAAAAACCCTGAATATCTAAGGCAATCTTAAGAAAGCAGACCAAACCTAGAGCCAAAATGTTTCCTGATTTCAAATTACATTACAAAGCTCTTGTAATTAATACAGCATGATATTACCATGAAAACAGAGATATGGAACAAAAAACAGAACAGATACTCCAGAAAAAAAATTAATCATATAGTCAATTAATTTCTAACATAGCCACCAATATACAATGTGGAATGAATAATCTCTTCAATAAATGGTGCTGGGAAAACTGGACAGCCACATACAAAAGAAAAAACTGGATTACTTCTTACTATACACAAAAATTGACTCAAAATAAATCAAAATTTGAACTTAAAGCCTGAAACCATGTTTCCAAATGAAAACATGAGGGGTAAGCTCCTTGACATTAGTCTTGGCAATGATTTTTTGGATTTCACACCAAAAGAAAAGGCAACACAAACAAAAATAATCAAGTGGGATTATTTCAAATAAAAATCTCTGTACAGCAAAGAAAACCATCAGCAAAATGAAAAGACAGCATATGGAATGGAAGAAAATAGGTGCATAGCATATATCTGAAAAGCAATTAATATCAAAATATCTAAAGAACTCATACAACTCAATGGGAAAAAATGAATAATCAATTTTAAAGTTAACAGAGGAACTAAATATGCCTTTTTCCCAAAAAGACATTCAAATGTCCAATGGGTACATGAAAATGTGCTCAACATCACTAATTATGAGGGAAATGGAAATCAAAATTATAATGAGCTATCACCTTACACCTTACACCTTACACCTCCTTACACGAGGATGTGGAGAAAAGGGAAACCTTGGACACTGCTGATAGGTGTGTAAATTGGTACAGCTATCATGGAAAACAATATGGGGGTTCCTGAAAAAATAAAAATAGAACTAACAAATGAGACAACAATTTCTCTCCTATGTATATATTCAAAAGAAATGAAAACAGAATATTAAAAAGTTATTTGTACCTCCACCCCATGGTTATTACAGCATTATTTACAATAGCCAATATATGGATGCAACCTAAGTGGCCTTTTATAGATGAATGGATAAAGAAGATGTGGTATACATTATACAATGGAATATTACTTCAATTAAAAAAAAATGGATGAAATATTGCCATTTGTGACAACATGGATGGACCTTAAGGGTAATATGCTAAGTGAAAAAAAATTAGAGAAAAATAAATATGGCATGGTAGCACTTTTACGTGGAATCTTCAACAAAAGAAAACAAAAAAGTCAAACTCCTAAAAATGGAGGATAGAAAAGAGGTTGCCAGCGAGTGGGAGGAACAGGATGGGATTGGTACAAACTTTCAACTATAATGTAAAAAGGTCTGAGGATCTAATGTAAAACATGGTGACTCTGATATACTATATTGTATAATTGAAACTTTCTGAGAGAGTAGAACTTAAATGTTGTCACACATCCACAAAAAGAAAATTTATCTAATGATGGATGTGTTCATGAACTAGAGATGGGGAGGAGGAATCCTTTCACAATGTATATCAAATTGTCATAATGCACACTTTAAATGTCTTACAACTGTATGTAAATATTCCTCAAGACAGCTAGAACAATAAACAAACACAAATAAATGGGGAAAAAGAGTCAGCATGAAAATGACCCATATTTTCTAAACACAGTCAGTCCTTCTGAGATCTGAGCCAGGGATACCAACTATGTGGAATCAGAACAAATGATCATATTTTTATATACCACCCTCAAAACCTAAAACTATGCTCGAATTCTTATATCTGCCCAAGAAAGAGGATTCCTTATCCTAAGCGAAACTAACCATTAAGTAGATTTCAGGCTGTCCTCATTTTGAAATGACATATATTTTCTTTACCCCAAATTAGCTGTACATCCAGCTAATTGCATCAATAAATGGCTAATTGGTAGGTAACTACGTGAGTAATTATCTGATTTGCATGTGTAAGTGATGTTTATTTCTAATGTATGTCTCATGCCAAGCTTTAGAGATTTGGCTCAAAAGTTCAGGAAGACACACTGAATCAAAGCTATATCATGTCTTGTTTACGACTAGAAATAATAGAGCATAAATTATTTATTGTGATATGCTATCTAAAGTAATGAAAAGATATCAAAATATCTTCAGATTGTACATTCCAGGTATCTAATGTAAAAAAATGAGAGAAACAAAAGCCAGGTCATATTTTTCCAAATACCAAAAGCTTAGGCTATACTGTGTCAGGTCATCTAGACAACAAAGACAAGTGGCAATAGTCTATCCATGAAATTAAGAGGCCTGAATAATTATTTCAAGATTTGAATGAAAGAAAAATGACACTGGTAATGTTACTACAATCATACAGCAATGATTTCCCTCAGCAGTCAAAAACTGGGCAGACTTTAAAAAGGTAGATTTGACCTAACTCCTAGTCCTCTTTTAGCAGGGCATTTAATTTCAAATGATTGTAATGGTGAATTTCAGAATTGTTTCAACAATGTGGTTCTTATCCTCTCACTTTCTAATTTACCACCCTCTCCTTCATTTATCATCTCCCACAAAATAGAAAAAAAAAAGCATAAGGATGTGTTTTAATAATATATGGAACTACAAATTATTTTCTGCCAAAAATACAACCCAGGAATTTCTCTCACAATTTCCTTATGTATTTATTTCCAAATTACTACATGTTAAATAGCATACTTTTAAATGAAAAATGCTTTTCATGTAATAAGTGACCTTGAAGTCATTTTAAAATTTTCAACATGTGAATACGAGGAGGTCTCAAATGAATTAGAAGATACGTGTATTAGAAAGATTATTGGAATTACCGTCATGGCTCATCGATAATGATCCTGACTAGTATCCATGAGGATGCAGGTTCAATCCCTGGTCTCACTCGGGTTAAGGATCTGGCATTGCCGTGAGCCGTGGTGTAGGTTGCAGATGAGTCTTGGATCCTGGGTTCCTGTGGCTGTGTTGGAGGCCAGCAGCTGCAACTCTAATTGGAATCCTAGCCTGGGAACTTCCATATGCCACAGGTGCAGCCCTAAAAAACAAAAGAAAAGAATAAAAAGATTATTTCCTCCAGATGCATCATTTTCTTTCACAAAAAAAGAAAAATTCAATAAGCCTTTAAAAATACATAATGTATGTGACTACAGATTTAGAAGGTATAACATGGAATATATAGCCACAGAGATGTGAAACTTTCAAAATTATTAAACATAATATTTGCCTGCAAAGAGTAACATGGAAGAGAGAATTCAAATATAATAGGATCTTTTATGTTCTCTCTGTTAGACAAATCATAATAAATATGAGCATTTAGGAGCATGAGATACTCCCAAAATCTGTTTCTAGGATATTGCAAATAATGCATTTCACATATCTTACATATCATATAATAAATTTTAATTTGTTACTAGTCTACCCTAAGATATTAAAAACATCTTTTGTTCCATATTTAGGGCTGTCTTTTAAAATAGGAGCTTAAGTGGCTTCTAGTTACTCTTAAAACTTGCAGGCATATCAGTCTTTCCAATTATTATCAATATGAAAAATATCGAATGCCTTTAATAAGATAATTCACAAACAGGGGCTCTATGATGTTTTTAAAATCAGAATAATCAAATTCAATTATTATTATAAGGTAGATACTGCCAACCACTTGAAATTGTATTCCGGTATGGCATCATTCACTTGGAACAATTATTTTCATCAGAAGTAGAAGGGATTTAAGACAATATGACATGTGAGACAAGGTGACAGACTACAGTGTTCACCGCTGTGAAAAGAACTTAGGAGCTGAGAATGGAAAGGGAGTGTTACATTTAAAGGGCCCATGAAGAACCCTTGGTTCTATATCACCTGTATGGTGAGCACCAGGAATTGAGATCACACATTAGATTTGCCCAGAAAAGAAATCACTTCTTTTCTGTTTGCCTTTGTTTGCTAGACTTGGACAATTACAAAGAGCAAAAATTGTAAGTAAATTAAAACAACAACAACAAAAAACAAATATAAGGCAATCAAATAGAATTCAAAACAAATATATATAATTTAGCTAGCTATGGCGAGGGAAAATTTCCTCTCAAACAGGAATGAATGGCCATGTTATAATATTGACAAAAATCCATCACAAATGTCTGCCTTATAAACTACACGTCTAGAAAGCAGCAACAAGGATGGCAAAACCCTGGCAGGGGCTACCCAGTGCCAGGCCACATGCAGCAGCCTTCCTGACAAAGCACTGTGGCCTATTCTTGGTGATGTTATATACAAATGAGTAGGGAGTTCCTGTTGTGGCTCATCAGGAGTTAAGAATCCTACTAGTATCCATAAGGTTCAATCCTTGGCCTCACTCAGTGGGTTAAGGATCGGGCATTGCCGCGAGCTGTGGTGTAGCTCACAGACTTGGCTCAGATCGGATCCGACTATGGTGTGGCTGTGGCCTAGGCCAGCAGCCTCAGCTCCAATTCGACTCCTAGCTTGAGAACTTCCATATGCTTCAGGTGCAACCCTAAAAGGCAAATAAAATTAAATTAAATTTAAAAAATCTCAAAAATCCAAATGAGTAATTAAATTATCCACCACAAATCATCTGAAAAATGAATCAAAGAACACATAAATCTGGGTCTCACTCATCCATATTGCCCACAGTCCCTATTAGTGATTCCCGCTGAATGAATGCTTTCTCTGTATATGTGAATCATAGACATGTCAAGTCAAAGACATTGGCTGACCTTGGAAATTTACCATCAGGTCAGAAAGTTGAACTATCTTTATATGTTTCACTGCAGAATCACTGTTGCAGCTCCTGGATAGGAAGGCTTTTTTGCAAAGGAAGAAAAAAGAAAGCCAAGGGTAGGCTTCATTGTCATGGAGATGTAGAAAGACGTAAGAATGAGAAAGCCTCTGGGTACCAGACGCAGCTTTCCACTGTTTTCTGCAGCTTCACCCTTCACAAAATCCCGTTCCTTGACTGTAAAGTGGGAAGAAAATTATTGCCTGCTCTATCTTCTTTACAGGGAATTGGAAGTTTAAATAAGATGCACCTGAAATGTTTTGTAGACTGTAAAACATTAGTCAAATAAAAGTCATCACTGTATTTCACAGTGTAGAAAAAGAAATATTAGGTTTGGTCTGTTCCTACTTCCAAAAGTCTACTGACAATTCTATTTATGATGATAAAAAATTTACTTTAATTGAAAACTAATTTTGAACAAAACTCTAAGCCATCAAAGTGTTTAATAAACAATATTCCTGCTTCCAATTTTTGTATACTCCTCTTTTCCAAGAGCTAACAAAAAACTTTAAGGAGGATACATAAGCATTTTTATAACTGCATCTTTAGCAATTAATTAGGCAACACACCATGTTCAAATCCATCTGGGTAGGAAATGAGAATTTCATTTCTTAAAAAACATGGGAAGAATATAAACAGGCAAGTAAATTTGCATATGGATCTTTCATGTAAATTGTGAAAAGGATACATGATCCTTTTTTCCCATGTAAAAACAAATACATTTAAAACATCAGAATCATTCCAAATAAACTGACTGAATGCAAATTGACAACATAACATCAAGTGCAGGCATTGCAAAATAATGCAGATAGTAGACTAATCCCAGCTGCCAAATACAAAAATAATTTTGGTAGCAGAAATTCAAAACAGAAATTCAAAACAGCTAATTCTAAATTTCTTGAGAAACACATCTTATATTTTCTACCATCAAAAGAAAAAAATGTGGATGAAAGTATTTCCTTTTTAACTAGATAGAATGTTTGCTGTTATAATTATTTGCACACATATATTTTTCTAAAACCTGGTATAAATTGGAGACATAGGCATTTTTAGAGAAAAAGAACACAGTCTGGATAATGCCCAGTAAAGAGTAGCAATTAATCTCACTGTAAAATATATTTGGAAAACCTTTAAAAAAAATAAGTGATGCAGCAGTATGAAAAAAGGATCTGTTTTTTCATGATCCAAATGAAATAGGTAAACCCCTCCTAGACAGACCAAATATTCATCCACATTACAAGATCATTAAGCCATTCAACAATCTGAAAACATCTGTCTTAGTCATTCAGCATACTATAACAAAATACTATAGACTAGGGGACTTAATACACAACAGAAATTTCTCACAGTGCTGGAGGTGAGGAGTTCCAAGATCAAGATGCTGGTAGGTTCATTGTCTGATGAGAACTTGCTTAAAGATTCATAGGCAGCGCCTTCTCTTTGTATCTCCACATGGTAGAAGGGGCAAGCTAGCTTTCTGGGATCTCTTTTATAAGGATACTAATCCAAATCATTAGGGCTTTATCTTCATCACCTAGTTACCACCCAAAGGTCCCACCCCCTAACACCATTACTTTGGGGGTTAGGATTTCAACGTATGAATCTTAGGGGGACAAAACCATTTAATTGATAGGAATCTCCATAGTTCAAGCAGAAACTGGATGCACATGAAGCTGTACTCCTGGAAAGGCTTTCTTTGCTACTAAGGACAGTAAATACAGCTGGTAGCACAGTAAAAGGCTACACCAAGGCAAGCCTAAGGCGAAACTAGAAAAGGGAGAATTTCTGTCTTCTGAGCCTAAGACTCCTCTTTTCTGGTACTCATCCTGTGTCCAGGATGCTGCCCTCGAACATTCCTGCTATGTGTACTTCACCCACTCTACCAACACTGACCCGTGGCATATCTGGTGACTTCTTATTCCAAGGGTGCAGCCAACAGGTAAAGGAGACAGATCACTGAGCATCTGCTATACTGCTCTTTACTACTTTTATGTTATTATTCCATCAGTTAACCCCAAGATAATTAATAAAGGTGAGAGGTGTTGGTAAAGGATCTAAACATTTTTCCTCCATTGTCTTTCACTAAATCATGCTGCCTCTTTGAAAATATGATAAAATAAAATATATTCCACCCTGGGGTGATTTATGTTTCATTAAGAGAAGGAGAAAAGATTCTAAAATGTGGAACTGGGTCCCTGTGGTTGTCTCTTTTTGAGGACAGAAAGGACCAGGACAGGGACTCTTGCCAGACCCTGCTGAGAGTGACTTGAGGCAAGTGAATTGAGGCAAATTGTAGACCTCTGCTTTCTGCAACTACCAGCAATAAAAGAGGTATTTCTTCAGGCTTTTATGTGCCTTTCCCATCCCTTTGCTAATTTTAAAGAAGTCTTAATTTCTGGGGGGAAAAATTGTGAAAATCAATTACTGCACTGTCTTTTCCTGCATTCCTGCTAAGAATTCATTGTTCATTTCTTTGTTCATCGCTTCATTGAATACCATCATGTCTCAGGGATTCTGCCAGTTCTGAGTTTTTCACTGTAAACTAGATGTCTGGCTATCTCCAGATGTGTTATCTCTGCTTTGACCTCAGGCCAGCTTTGAGGAAAAATACAGCTTCTCTTTTTGTTTCCCCAAATATGGTCTAGAAGCAAAATTAATGGTGAACAATAAAGACTTATTATTTGGTAGGCAAGTCAGAGGAGAAGGTGAACATTTCACATGCCATAGGCTCTCATTTCCAAAATGCTCCTAAGTCATGTCTATTTGCCAAAGTTAAGCATTTAACTGGTCCACCTTGTAGTATGACTATACCTCAGTGATACCCCAGCCTGGTTCATCTGCTCAGCCATAGTATCCTTGCACTTGGTCTCTCTGCCATCATCTACCCAAAATATTTTAGTGCTTCTCTCAAAAAACAAAGGTGCTTTGCTTAACTTCTCTGGGTTTGAGTACTTCTCTCCAAACACTCTGCAAGCAAAGTGATCTCCAAGTATTGGAACTTCCTCTCCTTAGCAAAAGTAATTGATCCAAAGTAACAACAGTAACAAAACTATTCTGTTGCATTCAAGGAGTATAGAGTTTAATGAAGGAAGAAAGATATGTCCATAGATAATTGTATTGTCAAAAATGCTAAACAGACTGGAGATACTATAGGAATCCAGAGAACAGAATTTTTTTTTTTTTCTGCCTAAAGTTATCAGGAAACACATAAAAGAACTGTCAGGAATCTTGAAAAATGGGAGCTAGGAGTTTTCCAAGTAAGCAGGGTTGAGAAAGGGGCTCTAAGAATAAGAAAAAAAGAATGGCAAAAACCAGGAGACATGAGAGGTCAGGGCATGTCCGAGAACAAATAGCTCACTGTGGCTGTGAGATCAGGGAGCAGAGCAAAGTGAACACTGCAGCACCAGCTGTATTTCAAGATGCACCTAGTTCTCTGCCCTCATGGACTGACTTCTCCCTCAGTGCAAAGCAGTGCTCTATCTTTCCATGACAGAAGACAGTGCTGGCTGCATATATCTGAGCACAAAGGAACAGGATTAATTTAATGGTTTCATCTTAATTCTATTCTGAGTTTTCTCAATTTAACTAAATAACTTTAACACTCTTTGGCACCAGGCCTTTGACAAACTTTCTTAAAAAGCCATTATAAAAATAGTGATTTTGCTAAAGAGTGTACAGAGTAAAAATCATTATTCCAGTAGATGGAGCAGAGGTGAGGTGACATCAGAATAGCTGAATGTTGCCTGGCCCAGAATATAGAACAGAAGTCCAGACACTCAGAAGAGCCACAAAATGGAAAAGGCATACTTGAGCACAAAGAATGAATGTTACTGAATATTGCTTGGCTAATCACCTAATTGAGACTTAGAATATTTCACATCCTATTCAAACCAAAGGGGAAAACAACCTTAGGCAAATACCAGAATGATTCCTTAAAGAAACATTTATATTTTAGAACAGGAAAGCTGTAATTTTGATTTGTTTAAAAGTCTCACAGTGATGCTTCACAATCATTCTACGTAACACAGACCAGGCTAAAATATTTAGTATAGCCTGTAAACGCATGGTGACTTCAATCTCCTGCTCGTGGTAATGTGTGAGTTTCTTCCCTACCAGACCCTTTGTGAAATGTAGGTTTGCCTGATAAGGAATTATTAAAGAATAGATCAATAAACACAGCAGGCTACAGGCTTAAAACCTCAGCCTACACAATGGACCTAGGAACAAAGTTACTGCTTAGAAATTGTGACAGCAGAGGGATGGTCATGCAGACTCATACTTAGGACCATATTAGCAAGTGGAATTATGAACATTAAAAGATAACCCTAGAGCAGCAGATATTTTGATTAGAAATTCTAACTATTATATATCAGGCAAATGTCTTAAATCAGATGAAATTCCCTAAGGATTATGAAAGTCAAGGATGAACTCTTTAGTTTGCAATTTTATAAAAGAGTATTATAAGAAAATACTTTCTAATAGTTACTGGAAATAGGAACTAGGTCCTGTTTCTCTCAAGACCTACCATGGGCTCCTTCTGTTAAATTATTTGGCATATGTAGAACTGGATTATTCAAAGGCAGATTACATGTATGCTTAGGAGACAAACAAAGAAGGGATAGCTCAATATTTTTTAAGAAGATATTTGGTGTTTTATAAAAGCGTAATAAAAATGTGTAACACACTAAGAAAAACAAGTTTGTTGAATGTTAATTTGATCAGATTTCTGACCAAACGGAAAAAATCATTAGCCACATACTCAAATAATCTTGATTAAATGATTAAGGGTATAAATTAATGTAAATGTTAGCTCTGCCACAATGGAGTTAAATTTGTTTGGAAGAGACATATATTTTTCCTTCCTCTCAGTTTCCCTGCTGCAAAATAAGGATAATAAAATCTCTCACAAAGAATGGTAGTGAGGACTAAGTAATATAAAGCATGAAAAGCATCCTTAGCTGCCATTATTAACAGGAGTGTCATATCCTTTTAGTGGAATAGGATTGAAAAATTTTAACCAGAGTTATAGGTGTTAATAAAAAAGCAAACTCTTCTAATGATATTTATATTCTAATCCAACCTACTTTGAATCACTGTTAAGCAAGTAATTCAAAATTCCTGATCTTAAAAAAATTGCTCTGTAATTTGGCACATATGGAAATACATTGCCCATATTTCATATTTTGTCAATCTCCATTCACATAGGTATCATGAATTTCCAAAAATTGTTTTAAGGTTATAAGTAATAATTTCTGAACTGGAAGTTTAACAAAATACTTTCATCATATTTTATAAATTCACTTTTTTTTGTACTATACCTCTGTATATCCTTATTATTATGCCTTTTAAAAATGTATGTATCTTTATGGAAATTTTTAAAAAAATCCCATTTTTCCATATATATCCAATCTCCCCTATTAATCACTAGCATGGTAAAAATGATCTTTTTACTGCTTTGAAAAAGGCAGGATTGATAGCAGAGGCTTCTATAAATGAAACGGATTGTTACTGTTTTAACCATCTCAGACTTCCACAACAAAATGTCACAACAGACTAGTTGGCTTAAATAACAGGAATTTATTTCACACAGTTTGGAGATGGGAAATCTAAGGACAGGGTGCCAGCAGGGTTCATGTCTAGTAAGGTTCTCTCCCTGAGTTGCAGCCAACCACATTCTTGCTGTGTCCTCACATGGCCTTCCCCTTCTATGTGGTGCATACAAGTGGAGAGAGAAAGCAAGCTCCCTGGTGTCTCCTCTTATAAGGGCACTAATCCCAACATGAGGGTCCCATCCTCATGGTTTCATCTAAACCTAGTGATCTTCCAAAAATCCCATCTTTACACTCCAAATACCATTGCATTGGGAGCTAAGACTTCAACATATGAATTGGGGAGCAAAAGGGTACATGACTCAGTCCGTAGCAGTCACTTTGCTGGAATAGACAAAGGATGACCAGTGGCTAGAAGAGGGGAAATATAAACAACTCTAAACTTTCATACACACACACACATCACTTTCAACCCTGCTGTCTAGTTCTTAAGCACTTTAATGGCTAGAAGTCATATAACTATTCAGTCCTTCAGAGCACTCCTACATATTATAGAAAGCATGAACTCAGGAGACAGTACTTGCCTCTTTCCCCACATATAGAAAGAACTAAAACTGCAAATGTTAAATTTCAAATGAATTTAAAAACTATATGCAGGAAGGAAATTTAAAAATCATGTGGTCACTTAAACTTCTTCACCAATTTTAGAATAAAATGCTAAGTGAAAAGGGGGGGTCATCAACACAGTTAATTTGTTAGAAATTATTAGAAATACATACAAAAAGCACACATATACACACATAAATGTTAATTGTTTATCTCAAAATCTTATATGTATGGAAAAAGTTAATATCTGTAAAGACTCCTTCCATGATCTGGTTCAGTTTAATGTACAGTTAGCATCCCATTGAAATGTTTCACTCTAGCAAAACATGTCGTGCTGTTTTATGCCTCTGTATAGAACTATATTTTTTGTATGAACTATATAACTCCCACTCCTTCTCCAAAATATATTTCTTAAAAGTTAAACACATTGCTCAGGGGAGAACTATTATCCTTAAGTATTTGATTCATAGAAGATCAATTAAAATATATTACAAATCTACTTTAAGAGTTAGAAATGTCAAATTATACTGAAGCAAAACAGAACAAATGAACAAAGGAAAAATTAGATAATAAGAAAACTAAAAAGAGTAGAATTAATAAACTCAAAAGCTGATCTTTTGAAAAGAAAAAAACGACTAGAGAGCCTACTTTTTAAAAAAATGTGTAAAATACAAATATGCAGAAATAAATGAAAAGTCATAAAAAATAACCAGTCAGAATAAATTTAAAAGAATCATAATAACTATGTTGTTAAATACTATGCAAATAAATTTGAGAATCTAGATAAAATGGCTAATTTTCTAAGACAATTTGCCAAAACTGAGTTCAGAAAAGAGAGAAAATCTAAATACTGACTTACATAGAAGAAATGGAGAAATTTGCTGATAGATAAACCTTAAAGCAGCAGCTTCAGATGGTTTTCATGGGAGATTTTTAAAAAGTCTTTATGCTCAATTTCAATGCTTCTAAAACCTCTGCAGAGTATAGGTTAATTAATAATAACATCCCAATCCAACAAAAATTGCATGTACATGGACAGGAACCAAATCAATGTCACTTATGAATATCAAAGCAAAAAAATCCTAAATCCAATATTATCAGCAAATATAATCCAGTTATACACAAAAATAACATTACATCATGACCAAGTGAGGTGTAGTCCAAGAACTGAAGAGTTTTCCATATTAGGAAATACAGTAGTAATTTTTATAGTAAATTAATAGATTTCAGAAAAATATTTTGTTCTCCTTGTATAAATGGCTGAAAATCTATTTTTCAAAATTCAATAACCACTTTTTTATTAAAATACTCGGTAAAATAGAACCTCTGAAAATTTACTTTATATAATATATCCAACTTAACCCAAAAGCTTAATAGGGCAACACTAGAAGTAATATAACCAACAAAATGAGAAACAAAAAGAAGCTCCCAGCCATCAGTATCACTTAACACTGTACTAGAAATACTAGTGAAAAATTAAATTAAAAAAATAAATTATAAATTCATATTTAGGAAAGGAAGAAGTAAAACTATTACTAACTACAGATAACATAAAAATATAATTTTACACATAGAATATCCAAGAGAATCAACTGGCTTCTGGAATCAAACACATGGGGGGAAAAGGTTTTGAGAAAATTGTATTTCCAAAGAAACTATGACTAGATGAGACATGTTAAAAGACCTCTAAGCTTCCAACTTTCTTTTGGGAAGTAGAAGACTAAGAAAGCTGTTCGGTCACCAATGAGTGAATACTTTCCAGTGCCTTCTTTATGTAACACAAAGGAGGTTAATGAAAAAGAAAGATCCTTCAAAAAAAAATAAAGCCAAAATCCAAAATCCATGGAGTGCAAAAACTGGGGAACTGTACCCAAAGAGCAGAACCAAGTCTTAATTCAAGGTACCTTTTTTTTTTTTTTTTTTAACCTTCAAGGTAGCAGGCAAGCAAATATTTACCTGGATGCATTTGAGAATTGCTAAGAACCTCTTACTGCTATGTGATATCCACTCTTCTCTTTTTCAAATGGAAGTGATTTTTGCCAAAGGAGACAGAATAAAAAATGGTATCTGTCTCTATATGTATGTTCATAAAGATGTCTATGGAATTGATGAAAGTGAAGACTGCTTTTACCTGGGTAGAAACTGGAAAGACTGGGGGCAAGGTATAAAAGAGACAAACTTTCCTCTGCATATCTTTAAATATTTATGATTTTTAGAACGGTGGGGAGGTATTCCATATTCATAAAATGAAATGAAAAATGATACAAAATATGTCTTAGGACTCAGTGAATTACTGAAAAGAGGGTTAAGAGATGTAATATGGTGATTCTTTTGTTTCTGGTTTAATCAATTTCATTCAATAGACCAAGAGAGAAAATGCATTGCAAGCGTATCTGCGAGAAAGAAAACTGTGTTTTAGATATGCTGAATACCATCTGTATCTAAAGCTATTTACTGGTCTTAATGTGATCGATGACTCAGGTTTGTCTGACACTATTTGGGTTTCAGTATTAAAATCCCTACATCCTGGGAAACCTTCTCAGGGTGCAAAATATCCTGGTTTTCAGCAATGGGTACAGAAGGCATCCATATGGTAGCCAAAAAAAGTGAGTTCTAAAAATAATACTCTATTTAGTTCCAAATGAATATGGCATAGATGATTCACTTTGCAGTAGTTACTGTCACTGTTTCTTCCCCAACCATTAATGTTGTCAACTCTGGTTTGTATTGCACGATAATGACATATCCATTGTTGCATAACTCTCAGTGATGTTACTCATGTTTGCAGCCTAAATGTATTACAACTGTGAGCATTAACAATCATTTTTCACTGTGCCTGTGGATTAACTATGTACTTTGTATGGAGGTAATGCTACTTTAATTTTAATATTGTGAATACTGTGACTACGCTTTCTAAGAGTTCAGATAATGAAATGAGAATTGTTATAATGCCAATGTTGTAGTCCAGTAATCCAGACAACTGCATTATTTTAAAAATGGATAGAAAGACACATACAACTGGATTAGGAGGTAAGTAACCATGATAGAGCATTCTATACAAAATGCAGAAAGGAATTTGGGATTGGGCATAGTAGAAAATGGTATGTGAAAGCACAAAGGGAGTTTAAATTTTCCAAGTCCTTAGGTAAATAGGCAAGTACTTCTAAGTCAGTCAAATGTTTTTTCCATCTCTCCCTAAAACACCAATGTGCAGTCAAAAATAGCCACTGTATTAGTCTGTGGGCACAGCACAAAAATAAACACACATCCTATGATCTAGCTGATTATTCTATCAAAATGAATGAAGACACATTTCCTGATTCAGAGACTGCAACCATGCAGGCAAACAATGGGAGAAATTTTGGTAATAGAGGTGTTGGCCTATTGCAGCATAGACCTGATTTAGTCAGACCTTATTAACAATCATGTTTTTTTACAGTATGCCAAGTGATGCACTGAGTCACGTGAACAATGAAAAACAATGTTTCCTCTAATTATTAGGTGATTTGATTTGGAAAATGGAGTTTGGAATCATCTTCTTGATTTTTATAAGGATATTGTAGAACCACAGAAAAGATAAAGAATCCTGCACACCTTAGACGTGCACACTATGCTGATATCTTATCCAAACAGAAACTAGACTTTGCCCATTGTATTAGTTTCCTATTGCTGCTGTAATAAATTACTCCAATTTAATGGAATAAAACAATACAAATTTACATCTTATAATTCTGGATGTCAGGATTCTGAAATGAGTTTCAGGGCTAGAATTAAGTCATCAGGGTTAAAATCAAGGTACTACCATGGTTTTACCTTTCCACAACCTTTAGGGGAGAATTTGTTTCTGGACCTTTCTCACTTCTAGAGGCCACCTCCATTCCTTGCCTAGTGGGCCCCTAATATCTTCAAAGCAACGAATGTCTGGTTGAATCTTAACATCACATCACTCTGACACTGACTCTCTGCCTCCCTCTTCCAAATTTAAAAGGGCTCACTTGGATATTCAAGGATATTCTTCCTATCTTAAAGATAGTTGATTATCAACCTTAATTCTGTCTGCTACCTTCATCCCATTTGTTTTGTAACATAACATATTCCCAAATTCCAGAGATTAAGATGGGAACACCTTGTGAGACCATTTTTTTGTCTACCACACTAAGTTATCTGCACTATTTGGCAGGCTGTGGAGTATAAATCTTGACAAATCCCAATCAGCCTATAAACTTCTGACCAAGAAAATGCAAAGATATTACCGCTACATATCCTGCATACCTCAGACATGCACTTATTGCTAAAAGGAGGTGTGTTTTATTGATCTGTGAAATTAAGAAAATGAAAGCTTTTTTGATCATTTTTCAGGGTCCTCAAAGTGCAGAAGTAGTGAGATTTTGAACTTTACTGAAATGGAAAAATATGTCCTCCTTAGATATGAGACTACAAATGACTATCATTGTTCCTGGTCACATACAAAGTGTTAACATGTTAGCCCACCATAAATTCATTTCCAAAACATGGTGCCAGAATAATGATCTTCTCAATTTGGAAATATATTGAGGATAATGAAAAAGGGAAAAATAAAAATAAAATAGACATTTCCAGTTTATTTCTCTAAATCTGTTTGATGAACTCTGAGTGGCCAGAAGGAATTTAGAGGAAAAGGAACTGACTGCGCTTGAGTTGTTTAATATTTAGGTTGAGATAAAAACTCATAGACTACTTTAAAATGCCAAAAAATATCAACAGAAAAGGGAAGCAAAGTTTTATGAGGACTTTCTCATCTTTTTACTAAAACTATTATTTGGAACCCAATTTTGATTTTATAAGTTGAAATTATCTCTGTGCTTTAAAACCACCATCCCTAAGAAAGAGGTTTAACTTACCATGCCATACAAAGTGCTCTGAACTTTTTGAAAATGATGGCTATCTTCAATAACTTTACACTATGTGAAATAAAAGACCTGACTGACAAAGAGTTTATCCACCAAAACAAGTCTGTAGATACAAAGCAGACAGAGAGATTTGGAATCTATTTCTAGCAGGTTTAAACACTTAGGAAATAAAATTATAAGTAATAAAATGGTTTTGTTGTGGGCTGATATCAGTAATTAGTGTAAAGAGGGCTTGAGAAGAGTAGAGTTTCAAGCTAAACTCAGTTTTACATATGACTATATTTAGTTTTGTTAATATTTTTTAAAAGAACAATGACCTAAAGGCTTCAGGCAGTTCAGGAAAGCATTATTGGGAAAAAAAAAAAAAAACAGAAGGAGTAAAAATCTCCCACTGTATTGCAGGACAGAAAAAAAACACACAATTGATATTTTGTTTTAAAGGGTAACGTGCTTACTCAGTCCTTTTGATTTTAAAATCTCCATTTATAATCTCAAATTTATTTATCTTAAAGATTTACAATAATATGGCCTATAACATTTAAATATCCAAATAAAGTTCAAGAAATTGCTATATCAGAGGAAAGAGTGAAACAATATGATTGTTATATTTTTATACATACTATTTGTTTAATTGGTCCTGTTAATTACTGCTAAATTGTCATTTTAACTATTATATTGCAATTTTGCTTAATAGCAATTATGTAAGAGAAAAATAAATAATAGGCAATAACATAATTTTAAATAAATTTCTATTTTTCATATGTTAATGTTAGTAATCACATACATCCATATACTTATTGGGGGGACTGGTATGGTGTGACACACTGGCTCTCTTAAAAGTTGATTACCCTAGAATTTGGATCTGAAACCAAAGAGATTGATCTGGGCTGGAAATAAGTATTTGGGAGTTAAAAAAAATCACTTCCATCTTTCTAGTACTTTTTATATGCCCCATTACAATATTATATCATATTGTAATTATTTGTATCTCCAGTAAACAGTGAACTTTGTGACGGAAAGTAGTATAGCACAATTACTTCTATTCCTCCTTGCCCAATATGGTATTAGGTATCTAATAGGCTCAACACAAATGTCTGTATGAAATTGACTTTGAAAAGTTTAAAAGCATTTGTTTAAAATATTAATATTTTACTTAGAGTGGAAATATATGCAAAAGAGTAAAAGAAATAAGAGACTGAGTTTTGCAGCAGTCCTAACAAGCTTTTACTTAAAAGGTGAACATTCAGTTTGAAAAAAATCAGTTTTAGAAACAGATCTCTTGGAAAGACAAATATAAAGAGAAGTTTCAAGGACAAGACAGCACTTCACATACACACAAGTATGAAATTCATACTATATAAATTAACAAGAGACCATATGTCAAATTTGCAAGGAAACGTTACAGATGTATTTCAGTTATATAAGGAAATGAAGCCACTTGTGTAAGGATAATTTTCAGCATCAAGTAACAAATGAATTGCTGCCAAACTGATTAATATGGTTAAAAGTTGATATCTTTGAAATTTATATGAAAAACTATATGTAACAAGCTTCAAAAAACTTATGAAATCAGGCAAGAGATAGCCAACAATTGATTTAGTTGTTTAAAGCTAAAGTTAATGAGTTGGGGTACTTTACCTTTAAAATATCACTTAGCTCTTAGTGACCGACCTTTTTTCCCTATTTGAATGTTGTTCTTTCATGTCTTTAGAAAGGAAATTATTTCAAAATTGTCTTCTGAGAGAAATACAACATTCTTAAAGAAAATATTTTAAAAATTAGAGTATAATTTTAGCTTTCAGGATAGAGTCTAATAATACAAAAATTACTTATTTATACCACAATTGGTACAATAAAAATTAAATATTTATAATGGCTAAATTATTTTATAAATTTTATATTAGTTAAGTGCATGATATAGCTCAAAACAAAATATTTCAATGATTTTATTAAAATGAACTTTAAAGGAAATAGACTATAAGTCTGTTTTCAACAAAGCTAACTTCATACTGAATAAATTAACTATAAAATATTCCCAAAAAAGCTAACGTCATGCTGAATAGCTTAATTATAAAAAAACATCGTTTAGGTTCAATTACATTGGGGGCATGGGAATATTTAAAGACAAATTACAAAAATTTCAAGACTTTTGCCATCAGTAATCTTCCTATCTCTCCCTTGCACGGACTTAGACTCTATTCAATATATTGGGTTAGAAATGCACAGCCCTTGAGTTTTATAAGGTTGTTTATGACACTAAATTGTATTTTTCCATTGAAATGCTGCTGTTAGATCATTTAACTACTGTAGATTTTTTTTGGGGGGTTGGTGTTTTCTTTTTTAATTATTTTTTTTAATCAGTTTTGTATCCTAAGGAAACACTGCCTCTTAAGAAAATAGTCAATTCTGGGGCAAATCACATTTATTAAACAGGTTAGTTAGAATCTCAAGAAAAATATAATTGCATCTGCTTTGGTTTAAAGAGACACCGGAAGGGGTGGTAAACCTCAGGCAGCATGAAATTCCTTTAACAGACTCCAGCTTTCAGCCAGTTAGTAATATGTGATTTCTAATTACTTTTGTAGTTTGTCACTGTTCAACACAATCAAGTGTAATTGACCAGAAAATTTTGGTTAGATTGTACTAAACTATGGCTAAATTTTTACTGTTATTATTCTGGTTTCTTTGTGAACATCTCAACTTTACTGCATCATTAAACTTTAAATTAGATTTTGATAATAAGAATATTTCATAAAAATTTCCAAACAACTGTAATATTCACACAGGAGCTATGGTAATCTTAAATCCGCTCTCATGTTTTTGAAAAACAGTTAATTCACATCCATTCTTTCTGAGTTACTGAAAACAATGGCACTTTGATTTTAATTAAACACTTCATTGAAAGCCATAACTAACAAATGCCAAATGCTAAAGGTGAACTTATATTAAATGCATGTCAGAACATCTTTCATAGTATGAAAGGAATGCAAGTGTGAGGGTTCTTAGTTTCAGAATCACAGATGAGGTGTGCATACAAGAAAGGTGGCAATTAACTACCTTGGTTTAGAAGCTTGCACTGCTTTTTTTTCATGTCAAGAATCAGTGATCCAAGCAACAGAATAGACATTTCTGTCATCAATACTCTAAAAGTCAAGTCATATATATATATATGTAAATTATTTTGTTGTCTAAATATCAATTTTTTCCATATATTCTTTGCATTACTAAAGGTAAACATATATGAACTTATTCCTTAAAGAGAATAAAAAAAGCTTGTTTACACCGGTAATTTATTTTTCTTTTTATAAAATGCTTCTATAAAATAAGACAATAAGAAAACATCACTAGAAAGTCCCCCTGTACAGTTTACTCTATATTATATCTGCTGACATTTTCACTTATATGCTTATTTTCTAAAATATGTGGAGCCTTCAGAGGACATTGCATATATTTGAAAATAGAGCTGATACTTTTCAGTATCAGATGTAGTGGATCAGTCAAGGAATGTATCCAACCAGTTCTATCAGTTTGAGCATTAACCTTCAAGTACTTCGGTTTTGACTTGGCTATTAAAGAAATGTACATTACATTACACTAAGGCTGACTGTAACATCTAATGTGAAAGTATAAGCTAGGAGGACACTATGTGGCCTTCCAAGCCCCTCCTCCATATCCTCCACTGTATCCTCTATATCCTCTGCTGTAGCTCCTCTCTGAAATACCCAGATAATAGTATCTCATGCATATTTCCTGAGTTCTTCAGATGATAAAATCACCACCACATGGAAGAAATTAACTACTTGAAAACTGTAAACATGTGGCCTCCAAATGCTCTGGTGCCTAAGGATTGATCACCATTAAACAAGTAGAGAAATGTGCAGGAGATGATCACATATATTGAGAGCGCACCCCCCACCCCCACCCCAAAACCTGGCTTTTAAAAAAATTCTTTGCTGAAGTCCTTCAAGGAGTTCAGGGTTTTTTGCACGCAAACCACCAGTTCCCCTTTCATGGCTCTGCCATAAAACTTTTTCTGCTTCAAACTGCAACATTTCAGTTTGTTTAGCCTCAACCAGCATCCAGCATACAAACTTACATTTGGTATCAAAAGCCTCTTGAAACATGATTTCAAAATTATATACTTTAGGGCAGTAACAGTTTCTACCAACGTGTGAAAAATTTTTGAAAATTTTGTGAATTCTTCACAAAATACATCCACTCTCAAATTGATCATACTCGAAGTAACCTGAATATTTTACAAATGTATATAATCGTGAAATACAAAACTATATGAGAAACAAAGAAAGAAAAAGCTACTGAGGGGGCCCAACAAAAGGCATAAAAATCCTAGTGCCTTTTAATTTTCCCTTTATCATTGGGATAACACACATAGCTACAGTCATGAGTTCAGTTTTCTTGCAGACATAAATTCTGATTTGAATTGAGCCAGAGAGGCTAGATAAGACTCCCAGAATATATTGACTTGATCCACTTCCCATCTTTTTCTAGACTTATACCCTAATTATCATTAGCATCTGATAAAATGTACTTATTTTCTCAACTAAAATATGGGTTGAAAAGGCAGTAACATCTGATAAAAAGAAATAAATATATGACACTATTGTAAAAAGGAAAAAAATTTAAAACAAAACTGGTGAGGCTTATAAAATTACATTACAAAATATGCTTGTTTAAATTACAACTATGATTTTTTTCATGAAAATAATATGTTTAAAAATAATAGTTTATGTATTAATCAAAAGAAATGAGGATGTTTAAGTACTCAAAGGATCATAAAACAAGTTCCAAACAGGTGGTATGACAATTCTTCAGTTATTCACATGATTTTTTTTAGTG
The DNA here is from genome assembly GCA_004024745.2 of Catagonus wagneri. NCBI lineage: Eukaryota > Metazoa > Chordata > Mammalia > Artiodactyla > Tayassuidae > Catagonus > Catagonus wagneri. The sequence continues at coordinate 30,774,427 of PVHT021183693.1, read as the reverse complement.
AAAATACCCATTAAGTAGTTATTAACTGGTAATTTACAAGATAGGTTTTTTTCTTGGAATATAACTCTAAAGTCAATGTTCTCATTCCAGAGAATTAAAGGAAAAAAATCCTCAGAATAAAATATTAAGCTGATGAATTTTTCAGTAATTTATGGTCACAAAATCGCTTTTCCCTCCAATTCTAATGCACAATTCAAAGAGAAATTCAAACCCAAACTATTTAATTTTATTTTACTTATTTACTTTTAATTACTTAAAAAGGAACACACACAGAACTCTACAGACCCTAGGCAACATTGTGTTTTACGTAACAACAAAATTTTACAAACGTATTGAGTTGGAAATGACTTTAGGATTTATTCAATCCAACAGCCAAGTTCATTCTCTCCTCCTCCTGCTTTCCCTTTTCAAACTCCACACAATTTACTTCTTTGTCCAGATTTAATATGCTGGACTCCAAATGGCTTTAGAAGGAGCACAGCATCTGTCCACACAACCTCACCATTTCCTACTGTGTCACACCGAGCCACTTCATACAATTCATACATTATATATTTGACTTACAATGCACAAGAATTTGCCAGCCTTTCCTTGTTTAACCTATGCCTTCAGTTCAGAACCAAGAAAATACTCAGAGGGTTAAGGGATTCATCCAAGGTCCTAACGTACTGGTGGCCATGCTGGGTCTGCTCAGATTTCCTAGCCCTTGGTTATGTGCCGTTGTTTAGACATTTGCATCTTCCATGGCATGTAAACTTTTATGCATAGTAAGCCTGAACCAGCATTGGAACATAGATGGCATGTAATGCTCCGCAGAAAAAAGTATTTCAATCGCATACTGGCATCATCTGCTCAAAACTGGAGTGTTCCAGGAAGAACTATAAACCATCTTTAAAGCTTGCCTTCATACTCTAATGCCTAAATGGAAGCTCACAGTCTGTGTGGCCTTATACAGACAGATGATCCAAAAGGTCATTAGACCTATGTAAACATGGAATAAATAAGAAATGCAAACCCATCCTATATCATGGCACAAACTGCATAGTTACCATTTTAAAATAAAATAGTGTGTCAACCCAAGCTGAAAAAAAAGAGACTAGCTAACTTGAGTACTTACCATAAAGTTATAAATGTATAAAAATCCATTGATACCATAAAGGCAAGGAAATTATACCAATTTCAACAGCCACACAGAAATTAGATAACACTATCCAAAGAAAATGGACTCAAGGTCATGAAATAAAAGATGAATAGATATTGAAATACATAAGGTTTTGCCATAAAATGATGCTCATATTCTCCTGCTTTTTCAAAATTAGCAGCTATTGGCACATTATAGAGCTATGCCAAGTCACCTTATTAAAAGTTGATTCAAGAGTAAAAGTCTTGCATTGTAATTAAAGTAATTAGGTCTTACTTCAATTGATTGATCCTTGTATAACCAGAGAGTCTTCGCAGGTTGCAGGACTCTGTTGAGCTAAACCCAGGGCTCTTCATCCAGGTGACTAACAATCAAAGCTCATTTCCTGTTCATAAATCAAAAAACAGATGTGATCAATTTAAATTGGATGTCATATTAGATAATGTATCAGTTGGCTCTTGAATTTTAGTCTTTAGTTAATGCTCTTTAGAGTTACTTGATCAGTCCTTTTTAATATAGGCAGCCTGAAATTCTTCACTCTTGTTTGGAAGTCATGAATGTATAAATAGACATTTTTAAAAAGCACATTTTATTTCAAGGACAAATATATACACAAACACAAATACTTTTCTCTCACACTTATTTTCACATGTTTATGAATACTTATTAATTTAGCCAGCCTAATGAGGCACTTACCTTGTGATGTGCAGTGCTAAACACAATAAGAGAGCAGAAGACACACAACTAGATGCAATGATTTATTATCTTTTCTGGAAGAAAGTGTCAGCCAAAGGAAGAGATGTGTAAAGAAAGAACACATCTAGGACCAAAAGACTGGTTCTTCTGTTGAATGCTTGTGTGAGTGACCATGAATAATTTCTGTTGCTCTTTAAATATCAAATTCTCACTTCAAATTAGGATGAAAACAGGCAACCTAAGAACTATCATGAGAATTAGAGATATTCCTAGCACATTTCCTAGCATGTATTAGGTGCTCAATAATTGATTGCTATTATGTAATATTTTAGGACATTGGCAATCTTTCCTTATTATTTTATATCTTCTAATGCCAAGATTGGTTGTTATATATTTTGTATTTATGGACTGTGATATTAAGTAGTAATGTCATAAGAATAGAGCCACTTATTTTTACTTCCTCCCTTTGATTTTATATTTTTATCTTAGCATTGAGATACCTGAAAGTTATACCTTTTATTTTATCTTCTTTTACCACCCCAAATAAGCTATAATTTTGTTTAATCAAAGTCAGCTCGCAGCATGCATAAGCTTGTGAGTAGGGGGGAAAACTCACCCCTCCAATGGATTAGTTTATTTTCTCTTTTCTCTCCTATTTCCCCTTCACTTGAAATTTCACATCTCCCTTAAGCTTTATAAAATAGTAAATAATGTGTAATAAAGTACTCAACTACCAAAATACAGAGAAAAATAATATTTCTGTATTTTTATACTAAATACCTTCTGCTTGCAGGGAAAAATTGCTTATGTCCGAGCCATAGATTCATCCAATTTGGAAGTCCTACCCAACCCTTCTTTCTTTTCTCTTAAATTTCAGAGCTTCTAGATAAGACTAACATAACTTTTTAAATACAAAAGTGATAAGCTTTTTGTATCCACCTATTATCAAAGCCCTTGGCTCAAGGTTTGACATACACCATTGGTACAGACACATAGTATGCACACTCACATATACAGTCCGGGACATTTTAGAATATCTCATTTGAGAAGAATAAAAGTGTTGTCAAATGGGGAGGATTGAAGGTCACTATTCAATTCTCAACTTTTATTTAAAAGGACCTCAAGATCCCATTTATGGGCAAGACTGTGCAAGAAACCAGTCATTGTCATAGGACAAATGTAGGCTTCGGCTACCCCTCAATATTGAAAATGAAGAAGGAGCCACAATAAAAATGGAATAGGCATGATCACAAAAATACTTAAGTCAAGCTACAAATCACGGGAATTTAAATCACATGGGACTTTCCTTCTAACCTCCCTCTTGGTATCTAACTAGATAAAATGACACACCGCCATCTGTATCCCTGCCTTTGATTAAAAATTAAACTGTATAGATGGCATAGATATCTGAAAAGTCATACGTTATCTCGTCAAAAATAATATTTTCAATCAATCCTTGCTTTTTCTAACACTAAATTCAATATTATGTTTACTAAATGAAATGAACTCTAGTTTCATCTATTGAAATGCATTATTCAGAATGTGATTTTCTCAGGTTCTTAGAGAAACTTGCCTGAATTAATCCCTTGTGGACCTTTCAAATATTACCTAAAGTCAGAAAACTGGAACCAGAAGGAAGCTTGGAGATTATCTCACTCAAATACTTACACAAACACTGGCCATCAGTTCCCACTAGCTATTTTATTTGATAATAGAATCCATCCAGACCCTATATCTAATGTTTTAGGAATAAAAATCTCAGAAATAAAAAGTCTACCTGTTTATGGAGAATTTTTCCCATGCAGAGTTTTTAAATGGTGTTTGTATCAGAAAGACAAAATGGTATGACTCTTTGGAAACCGTTTTTAGTTCTGTTGATGACTATTTAAAAACTTATTAACACACTAATTTTGGATTTTCTTAATCACAATATGTAAAAAAAAAAGAAGCAAAAATACAACACGATTATCCAACATAGCAAGGTTTTAGTGGAATTAATATAATATTATTAACAATCATTCTATTATATGGTTACTGTTTTACTAGCTTATACATGCTAACTTTTCCTCAGTTTTTTACAAACTTCACTCTATTCAACAAGAACTAACAAAAATTCTCGTTAATCACATAAATTTAATTTTCAGTTTAACATCCATTGAAAGTCCACCCTGAGCCAAGCATATACAAGTCAAATATTATTTACAGCTTTTGGATTTTTTTAATATCTTGAAACACAGCTGAGATTCTTGAAGGAAAGGACCATGACTAGGTCAGCTGTGCCCCCAGAACCTATCACCAACACACAGAGTATGCACAAGTGTTTGTTAAATGTCATATGTGACTCTCAACACTTTCAATCCTTTCCATATCACAGCTCTCACAGCCTGTTGGAAGGATACATGGAGTACTCCTTCCATGTCTTTTCTTGTGTTGTCCTTCTTTTCTAATATATTTCCTTTGCTGTCTTTTGCCTAGCTGCTACATATTCTTTAAGATTCACCTATATCATGAAATCTATTCCAGCTTAGGTATTCAATTTCTCTCTACATTTTTTTTTTTTTTGGTCTTTTGTCCTTTCAGGGCGACACTGCGGCATATGGAAGTTCCCAGGCTAGGGATCTCATTGGAGCCACAGCTGTTGGCCTACACCACAGCCACCGCAATGCCAGATCCGAGCCACATCTGCGACCTACACCACAGCTCATGGCAACGCCAGATTGTTAACCCACTGAGCAAGGCCAGGGATTGAACCCGCAACCTCATGGTTGCTAGTCGGATTCATTTCCACTGTGTCACAATGGGAACTTCTCTCTACTTGTTTTTTTTAAGACTATACTACACTGAACTCTAATCTTTTGAAGAAGAGTAGGAAAATCAGATCTATAATTCTTATATATCCCCCATAGCTCCTAGCTGGAAGTTTGGCACACAGTTGCTGACAAGTATAGAGGATACAGATGATTTGTGAGTTGGGCAAAATACGAGTGCCTTGCTGATGAATTAGATCAGGGATCAGCAAACTATGGGCCAGGGGCCAATTCAGCCTGCTATCTGTTTTTGTAAATAAAATTTTAGTGGAACACAGCCATGTCCATTCATCTCTGTATTGTCTATGGCTGCTTTCCTGCTATAACAGCAGAAATGAGTAGCTATGACAGAGACTGGCTGGCCCAAAAGCCTATAATATTGATCATCCGGTCCATCACAGAATATGTGTTCTAATCAGTATACTAGTTCAGTGGTTCTTCAGTGTGGGCCCAAGATAAATTCTGTGCCATTTATAGCCATAAGCCCTATAGTTAGACAACACTCCATAATCCAGTTATTAAAGGGTGGTCTCTAAACTGGCAGCACCAGCATCATTCAGGACCTTGTTAGCAGTGCAAAATCTCAGACCCCATCCCAGACTACAGATTAGAAACTCTGGCGATGGGGGCTAGGGTAATCTGTGTTTCTACCACCCTTCAAGTGATTCAAATGCACACGAAAATCTGAAAACTACTAGATTGGATAGAAGAGCATTCACTAATACCTGGACATAATGACTTGGCCAGGCTATGACATATCCAGTTTCTTCAGCAGTTACTACTGTGTACAGAGATTTTAAATGATTAAAAGATATCATCTACGTTTCCCCTGCCTTGAAATATAATACTTCGGGTTTACTCTGAAAGAACACCAAGGAACAGGATTACCTTGATGTGGGAATTGCTACAGCACTTTCAGTAAATGCTAATACAGCTACCAGCTGTATATCCAAAGGAAAGAAAATATACCAAGGGCCAAAGTGTAAAATTTATCCAAAAATAGATTGAAATATCAAAGCAATATAGCAGATAAGCTCCAGTTTTTATAGGACTGCTTGTCAAGACAAACTTTGCACAATGATTCTCAGCAGGAACACAGGAGAAGCGGACTACAGCTCAGTATGAAACTCTGCTAATCAAGGATTTGTTCCAACATGCATATCCCCAGCGCTAAATCTCAAATGTGGCCAGATAGAACTTTACATGATAGTGTGTGGGTAGAAATAAGGAATAACCACTACCAAGCCTTGTGGAAGTTTGTAACTAGCTAGCATTTCCGTGGAAAAAAAATATATATACACTTGCATTATATAATACATACAATGTTCACAAAATGATATTTGTTTGCAATAAATTCCTCTTCTTCATTGTTTCTTTCTAAAATACAGATAGCACTAGTGGATTTGGCTACGATAAGACAAGGTTACAATCTATAAAAAGTAATGGCAAAGTATTGGTAAGAGATAGGCATAATAAAGTTATTTTTTTCTGGAAAAATCTTTGCCACAATGTATTTTATTTAATACCGAAACTGAAGTTATATCAGGAAACCACAGTAAAATATTTAACTTATTGAAGAGTCCCTATGTAAAGGTTAAAAGAAGCATGTCAGTTAATAAAAATAAACCATTGGTTGACAGCCTCTAGAAAGTTCACATTATTTCTTAGTCATAAAAATTCATTATGTTTCCATACAACAATATAACTGTTATTTCCCTTTTGAAAAAAATGGCATATAGATTCTATAAGCTAAAATCTATATCAACTTTTTATTCAGTATCATTTAAGAGTGATTTTATTTTTTACATACACCTATGGAAAATAAGAGGGTCATTCAGATCTGTGAAATAGAAACTTGGAAAATATGGGCCTGAATTCCACACCTATGAATTTAGTAAATGATTGACCACGGTTCAGATGACCAGTTAGGATTCCGATTTAAAGACTTAAAATTCACAAGTTTAAATCAAAGATTAATTAATATTTTTTAGTTTTATAAAACAGCCCAAATCCAAAAAGAGGAGGAATATGCCATTATCCATCTATATAAGAACTAACAACCCATGTAAAAATTAAAGTGATGCTTCACTCAGAAATAATTCACAGTGGGGAGGCATAATACCTACCTAGAAGGACAGTGAGTTGCAAGTAGCATGAAACAAGGAGGCAGCAGAAGGCAAGAAGGTTACAGTAAGTAATTAGGAGTAATGCTCTAAAATTTTAAGGAGTGGAAAATTAGGCTAAATGTTAAAACCTTTCATAGCTAGTCCATTAGCCTCTAGAAACAACCTCCAGCTGAAGTTTCTTCAGTTGAGTCATTTAAAATTAGACAAGAACCCATTTTGCCAAAATACCATAGGGAATTATTCATAGGGAATGACTAGCAAGATGTTCCAAATGAACTATTTTTTTCTTTTGCTCTAAAGTTAGGTCATTTGCATATCTAACTGCCATGATTTCACACACATGAAAAAAATGGTGAGACGAAAATGCTCTGAAGGTTATTCTTACTATTATTATACCACATTAATTCATACTGCTTTTATTTTCAAAACACGGGGAAGATGGTATAAAATAAATAATTAAGAGATAAAAACTCTTGAATAGTTCACTCAAATATTAAATTCAAGGAAAAAGTATATTAAAAGATAGTACATTCATTCACAAAATTTGCATAGTTAAAATCGTATTTAATTACCAGCAATATCTGGGTACAATATACAACACAGAGTTGGTAATAAATAAATGCTAAATGAATAAGCAAACACCTGACCTCTGGAGATTGTATCTTCTAGGGTTTACGTCCCTGATTGCATCTTCTAGGGTTTATGTCCCTGAGATATAGGTTTATTGCAGTCATTAATTGCTGAGACCCAAGCCAGACTGCTTGGGCTCAAAGCCTGGTGTTGCCACTTACTAGCTATATGTCCTTAAGCAAGTTACTTAGTTACACTATGTCTCAGTTCTTCTCACAGTCTCATCACATGAGGAGAGATTATAAAAGTAGTAGCTGTCTCCTGGAGCTTTTCCACGTACTAATGAGTTAATAGTAGTAAAGCACAGAACCTGGTAGACAGTAATCACTCAGTAACAGTAATCTCCCATATTTATCAACTGCTACCAGTGTGTGTGGTGACAAATAGGGTATGAGATTTTAGGAAAATAAGCCCAGAAAATGTCAGAGAGGACAGTTGGAGTGACAAGCCAAAAATTCTTAGTACATGACCTATTTACTAACATGCTACTAAAGATCAGTCAGATCCTTCATAAGATTGATTATGAAAATTAGCAGTTATCCTTTCCCAAGCTGAAAGAAACCAGGTTTTTCCTTCCGAGACCACTTGTCAGTAAACGGCCTTAGACCTCTTGGATCTGTGCTGTTTGTCGAGTTCTTGATCCCATTAAGGCAGCCTAAAAAGTTATAGTAAATACCTAGCCTACTTGGTTTCTCAGTATTTCATACTTGCAATGCCACCATCCCTGCTAGCTGTTCATAAATATAAATTCATATTTGTGATATTAAGTATAATTGCTGCCTGGTCAATTAACTCAAAAAGATTATAGATGTAGGTTTCAAGTCAATCTCTTTGGGTTTTGATTCCAGCTAAACTATGAGCTCTGTTATTTTGGGCAAGTTACCTAAACTTTAGGCTTCTTTCCTTATCTGCAAAGTGGGAAAATTATATTAACTATACCATCTCATGAGGTTATATTAAAGATTAAAAACCATATAATTCATGGAAAATGTTTTAGGAGTTCCCGTCATGGCTCAGCAGTTATAGAATCTGACTAGGAACCATGAGGTTGTGGGTTCGATCCCTGGCCTTGTTCAGTGGGTTAAGGATCCAGTGTTGCCATGAGCTGTGGTGTAGGTCACAGACGCGGCTCGGATCCTGTGTTGTTCTGGATGTGGTGTAGGCCGGCGGCTACAGCTCTGATCTGATCCCTAGCCTGGGAACCTCCATATGCCATGGTGCAGCCCTAAAAAGAAAGACAGAAAAAGGAAAGATAAAGAAAAATGTTCTAGAGAAAGACTATCTGGGTTCAAGCCCTAGCCCTGATAATTATTAGCTGTGTATACTGGTGCAACTTACTTTGCCTCACTGGCCTTATCAGTGCATAGAAAAAGACCAGCTATTCCTATTTAAATAGTTTTACTGGGGTATAGTTTATACACTACATCTAATGTGTGAAATTCAGTGGTTTTTAATAAATGTATGCATAATCCATTTTAGAACATTTCTTTATCCCCCAAATTTTCCTTATGTCCATCTATAGTCAATTCCTACTCCTAACCCCAGCCCCAGGCAACCACTGACTGGCTTTTTGTCTCTATGACTTTGTCGTTTTTGGATTTGTGATACTGTAATCCTCCAACATGTGGCCTTTGTTTTCTGGTGTCTTTTCCTTAGCATAATAGTTTTGAGGTTTATCATAGCATGAACCAGTACTCTATACATTTTTATTTTTTTAAATAATCTTCCACTGTATAGATGTACCTGCTATTATAGACATAGATAAGTACATAGACAGATACAGATATCTCATAATCATCTTATACTAATGAAAGGTCTAAAGATGATATCCTTTTTCCTTTTCAGGTTGTTCTCTAAAATACATTTGATTTTAGGACAGCCTTTCACTGTTAAATAAATAGGAGCTTTGGGGTTTTATCTGTTTCTTTGTCACTTAAGATTATGACCAGACTAGTGAGAACAAACTGAACAGATTGCCAGACTCAATATGTTCCATGATGTATATCCTTTGTTCCCCCATTCCTTCCAACTATCACTGCCATTTCAAATTTGTGACTTACCAGTCCCTTTAAAGGCCTGTGACAAGTTATTATTCCCTTAATCTTTCCGGTTGATCTTTGGGACAATTCATATTCTCAATAAATATATGAATAATAGTGGAAGCTGGGAGTCTAATAAGAGGGAGCTATCGGGGATTCTAGGACCTAAAATACACTAATAATCATTTATACTGAGTGTATAGAGAGAAAAGAGCCAATAATGGAATTTTAAGGAACTTCAACTTTTGAAAGGTAATAAGAGGAAGATCCATGAGGAAGGCATGTAAAAGAAGTGGGGATTATATCAGAAGAAAATAGGGTCACAGGTGCAAAGGAGTGAAGAGTCTCAACAATGTGCAAAAGTTTAGGAAATGTGCAAAAGTTTAGTATAGTAACATCAGCACTTGGAACACATCCATTAGCACCAAGACAGGACAATGCTTGAGTCCATTTGAGGCAGGCAGTGCAAATGAATGAGGCAGATGGACATAACACAGAAGTGGGGAGTAGCAACAGCAGTAGCTGAGCTCCAGCAGATTGCTGCCACATAAGATAATAAGCCCAAGAATGTCAGGTTTTCTTCAAATATGCCCAAAATAAATGTGGGGAGAATGTCTCAGTTTTCAAATGTTTCTCACAAACAGGTTTTTAAAAATATGCTATGTATAAAAATAATTATATAAATGACCAAGTAGAATTTATTTCCCATACACAGGCTCATTCGACATTCAAAAACCAATCAATGGATAGTCTAAAACCATCACATCAATAGTCTAGGAAGAAAAAATTACATGATCATATCAATAGATGCAGAAAAAGCCTTTGACAAAATTGAACACCTACTCATGATAAACTTCTCAGCAAACTAAAAATAGATGAGACCCTCTTCATTTTTTTTTGCCTTTTTTGTCATTTTAGGGCCGCACCTGTGGCATGTGGAGGTTCCCAGGCTAGGGAGACCCTCTTCATTTTGATAAGGAACATCTAAATAAACAATTCTACAGCTAACATCATACTTAACGGTGAGAAACTCATTGCTTTCCTGCTATGATCAAGAACAAGACAAGAATGTCCCCTCTCACTACTCCTTTTCAACATCATACTGAGTCCTAGATAATACAATAATAAAGAAAAGAAAATAATAGGCATAACAAGTATATACACTAGGAAGAAAGAAATAAAACTGTTTTTGTTCACAGATGGTACAACTGTCTATGTTGAAAAATCTGAAAAAAAAAAATCAACCAAAAACTGCAGGAACTAATAAGCAGTTATAATAAAGTCGGTATACAAGGTGAATATAGAAAAGTCATTTTTTAATATATTAGCAATGAACAAGAGGAATTTGGGATTAACAATATTACTTACATTAGTACGCCCCCTTCCAAATTCAAGATTTATGTGTAAATCTACCAAAATATCAATAAGTTCTATATTAGGGCAACTACAGTACTCTGATGAACAAAATCAAAGAACTAAATAAATAGAGTGATATTCCAGGTTCATGGATCAGAGACTTAATATTGTCAAAATATCTGTTCTTTGAAAATTGATCTATAGATTTAGTGCAATCCTAATCAAAATCCCAGAAAGCTCTTGTGTGGATATTGACAAATTGATTTTAAAGTTCATATGGAGAGGTAAGAGATAGAGAAAAGCCAACATAATATCAAAGAACACAGTTTGAGAACTAATGATTCCCAAATTCAAGAATTTCAATAAAAGTATAGTAATTAAGACTGTTTTATTTGTGAAAGAATAGACAAACAGGTCAATGGAACAGAATAAAGAACCCAGAAATAGATCCTCACAAGTATAGTCTATGGATATTTGACAAAGGAGCAGAGGCAATTCAATTGAGAAATGATAGTATTTTTGCAAATGGCTTTGGGACAATTAGTCACATGAAAAACAAATTAATCTAAATACAAAAATTAAAACCTTCAAAAAATTAACTCAAATAGATTGTAGACCTAAATGTAAATTGCAAAAACTATGAAACTCTTAGAATATAACATAGGAGAAGAATCTAGATGACCTTGGGCTTAGCAATGACTTTTTAGATTCATCACTAATAGCATGGTCCATGAAAGAAGAATTGATAAGTTGTACTTAATTAAAATTAAAAATATTCTACTCTGTCTCAGTCACTCTCAAGAGAATAAAATACAGCTACAAAAAGGGTGGTTAACAGAAATATGTGAAAAATCCTTAAAACTCAATAATAAGCAAATCAATGACCCGATTTAAAAAAATGGACAAAGATCTGAACAGAGACCTCCAATAGAAAATATATAGGTGGAAATATAAACATAGGAAAATATGTGCAGAATTATACATCATTAGGGAATTGCAAAAATCAAAAAAATACAGACCCCTATTAGAATAGCTAAAATCCAGAATGCTGACAATACAGATGAAGATATGCATCAACAGGAACTTCCATAATTTACTGGTACGAATGCAAAATGAAAGGCAGTTTGGTAGTTTCTTACAAAACAGAACACACTCTTACCATATGATCCAACAGCCATGCTCTTTTATATTTACTCAAATGAGCTGAAATCTTATGTCCACAAAAATACCCACACATAGGTGTTCATAGCAGTTTGATTCATAACTACCAAAAATTGGAAGTGACTAAGATGTCCTTCAACAGGTGAAGAGATGAATAAACAGTGGTATATCCAAACAAAGGAATATCATTTAACACTGACAAGAAATGGAATATAAAGCCACAAAAATATATGAATAAACCTTAAGTGCATATTACCAAGTGAAAGAAGAAAGTCTGAAAGATATACACTTTGTTATACACTGTGTTATTCCAACTATATGACATTCTACAAAATTTGAAACTGTGGAAACAGTAAATAGATCAGTGATTGTCAGGGATTTAGAGGGAAGTAAGAATGAACAGGTGGAGCTTAGAGGATTTTTTAGCAGGGAAACTATTCTGTAAGATATATAATTGTAGATATATGACATTATACCTTTGTCAAATCCAGAGAACAATGCAGAAGTGTGAACCCTAATGCAAACCATGGAATTGGGTTGATAGTAATGTGCCAATGTTGGTTCATCAGTTTGTAATGAGCATAACACGCTGGGGTGGGAGTTGAAGGTGGGAGAGGCTGTGCATTCTTCCAGTGGGGAAAGGATACAGAATAATGCTGTAATTTAAAAAAAAATTTTTTAGAGGCCACTCCTGCGTTACATGGAAGTTCACAGGCTAAGGGCTGAATCAGAGCCGCAGCCGCTGGCCTATGCCACAGCCACAGCCATGAAGCATCCGAGCTGCATTCTCAGCCTACATCACAGCTGTGGCAATGCCAGATCCTTAACCCACTGAATAAGGTCAGGGATTGAACCCGTAACCACACGGATACTAGCTGGGTTCTTAATGCACTGAGCCACAATGGGAACTCCCTAACTCTGTACTTTCTGTTCAGTTTTGCTGTGGACCTAAAACTGCTCTAAAAATAAAGTCTATTATTTTTAAAAATAATTGAATAAAATTAAAACACATACATTGTGTGAGTCAAACAAAACATGTCACTAGACTTGATTACAATTTGTTTAAAGACTATGGTAGCTTATATGCTCCAAGACCTGGGATGCAATTAATTATATGTAAAAACTATATTCAAATACACAGAAATAATAAAGAAAGAAAATGGTGATTATTACATCATCCTCTATTTCTGGGAATGGAAGGAAATTCTAAATACTAACAAGTTAGTGGATAATTATTTCCAAATTCTTAATGAAAAGTGATTTTTTTTTTAAAGAAAGCAGGATCCAGGCTTCTACCACTTCATATGCAACTGATTGAAAAGTAAAAATATTCAAATATTTCTAGGACCAAAATATTAGAAAAGGAGAGAGTAACCTTTTTCCCACCCAAATCTACCATGTACACATATATTTAAATAAAAATTAAATAAAACCCCTAGAATACGATTATAGCAATATTCAAATAAAATGAATATATACAATTCAGGAGAGTATGGATTTTCTTTTATTTACTGATGTATACTTAGAATCTAAAACAATGCCTGTTACAGGAAAAAACACTAAATATATATTTGGTTAATAAATACATGAATTATATATTCACTTTAGAAAAAGTCATTCTGCCTGCATCGTAGACCAGAAAGGGGCTGGCATAGAGATTAAAGGAATTGTTAGCAGCCTACTGCCACTGTTCAGCCATATAATAATGAGGGTGTGGGAAAAAAGCAAAGGGAATGGGAATGAATGAGTGAATTCATCCAGAAAGAACATAAACAAAGGCATAATTAGAACAATGACAGTGAACCACTGAGCGCACTAAAAACTGAAGTACTGGCAGAGCTCAGGAAGGTACTGTGAAGGAATATTTGGTGATGAGAGAAAGAAATCACAAGACAACAATGCCACAGAAACTCAGAGTATATATGTAAGAGATAGAAAACCAGGATCAGGTGCACAAAGAGACCAAGTACTAGGAGCAGGGCTGGAGTTACGACTGAGGTAAGTGAAGCACTCACCACGGGCAAAGGAATTTAAGGGGCATCAAAAAACTCAGTAATGAAGATAATATTTAAATGCATTACTTAGAAAGTAAAAATGAATGCCAAATGGTAAACAAAATATTAAATTCTGAATAAAGACAAGTTGCTGTTTGTGATAAGTAATATGTTACTGTGTGCCTGCTGAGAGCCTGCAGTTCCCAGACCTGCAAAGCCTTTGCTTTCCCACTGAGTAGGTTTATGGGATTGACAATCATCTGCCAACAGACTGAGTAGGATGGAGCTTTATATATAATCATTTTTTTTTAATTGTAGAGCCATTGTTAACTTTTTCCCCTTGGTTCAAAGCATGGGAGGATATTTTAACAAGTGGATATAAGGGCACACCTTTTTGCTTTACCACAGTTTATATGACTTGGCACAGCACTGACTGAGACTTGGAAAGCTTCCTTTCGGTTTAACAATTAAACATCATCGGTGACTTAGTGGGAGTAGTTTCAATGTGGTAGTAAAGGGAAAGGCCAGATTGCAGTTGATTAAAGTGAGAATAGGCTGAAGGCAAAAGGCCAGGCATGGAGATGTTTGAAGTTAAAGGGTAAATAATCCATGAGGCAAGACAACTTCTACACTGTTCTTTTATTCAAACAGATCCATCCAAATCTGTTTGCAGGGAGGCAAAAATATTGTTCAATGAAAAGAAAAAAAGGAAAACACTAGCCATTCCTAGCGTGCTGCTTTACAACCACTTTCAATGAGGCATTACATTGATTACTTATGCAGGAGGCTCTGTGCTAACCAATTAATATCACCATGGTTCCAATCAGAGTATTTCTGAAATGTTCCCAACAACATGTATGTTGACATATCTTTCCACTAAGCATACTGTATCCCAAGAATTATCTCTACAAAGAACGACTCTTGAAAACTGAACGATTGCTACTATCAACAACGAAAAAGCAATTTTGCCATAGCATTTAGCTTTAGTTTGAAACACAGTAAATCTCCACTTGTTAACCTTTTAGACTCACAGATACCTCATAGGAGAAATTCCAAATTGGTTTATAAATGTAATCTCGGGTACAGAATGATCCTTGAAACTTAATTATGTCTTTATTTTCCAATATGAGTATGCAAATGCAGGCATATTCATGATGCCCCACTGAAAACCTACTCAATGTCAATGAAGGTGAAGGAGTACTAAGTAAACAAAAGTGGAAGATTTCTAATTAAGACAGAATTAAACACTTCAAGCAGGAAAACATGTTTTTAATTGTTTTGTGGGACTAACCTCAAAAGGCAAAGTCTGACAAATTAGGTTATATTTTTGTCAAGCCCAAAGCTTCCTCCTAAGACATATTTTATTGGTGGTTAAATGAGTAGAGAAGACACTTCCTACTATGAGAAGTGAAACTGGAAAAGTACTTAGAGGGGACATATCTGACCAGATAAAATTAACACAATGTGTTTCTTAGGAGAAAAAAATATTTTAAATCATGAATGTCTTTCTCTTCAAATATTGGAGAGGAGTGTTTCTCAGAGTATGCTGAAACTACCTCCATGACTTGACTCTGTGTTTTGGGAAAAATCACATTATAGGCCCAAGAGAATGAGAATCTAAGTAGGTAAGCCCCAGAATCTGCATTTTTAACAAACTTCCCCAAGTGATTTTCAAGGGGGACAAATTTTAAGAAGTACTAATGATGATATAATGTGTATGCTATTATTTATCAAATATGTTCTACCATTTATATACAATGAATTTGATACTGGAAATTTAGTGCAAAATAGGTGCACTAAACAAAAACATCACAAAAATGTTGGGGAAACTACTTGGAACAAAGTTAGCATATTAGATCCATGAAGATGGCAAATGAAATATATTATCAATAAGTATTTGTTGGATGTTTACAATAAATAAAATAAATAAATCCAGTATATATATCAAAATACTCCCTATCCCTAGGAAGCTCACATCAAATGCATTAAGTATGATTTTTTTCTCAATATCTTTCTAGTATTTCAGAATTCTAATATTTTCCAGTCTTTCATTTGTATATTCCTAAAATAGTAATATTCTCCTGAAAAGTACACATTACAATATGAACATGGAATTATCATATTAGTATTTCATTATTTGTTTACTGAAATATCCAAAAGGGCTTGCAGAGACTTTAGGGGTTATCTCAGAATTATCCAATTGCTTATCACGCAGTCTGTTTCAAAATATGAAAGCACATAAGCAGTAGTCAGCATACAGCATATCTTTAGAAATACACTCATCTATGACCACACTGTGAAAATACAACCTTGTCCTGCAGCTAGGAGGGAAGTGAATTTCCAAAAGGTTAATTCTTAATTAATAGCTCTTAATTAAAACTTTACATCTCATTTCATTTGTTTGAGCAAGACTTTCATATTTTAGTTTAATATGTGATATGTCACGCTCCCTCAGAATTAGCATTAGCATCACAAGGTACATAGCTAGTTTCAGAAAGGCAAAAGGGCCTGAGGAAATCATTATCTTCAAATCGGATTTCCACTGTTTTAAGGGAATTTTTTTTAACACTCAAAATACTTGTGAACAAACATGTGTATATTTGCTCAAAGACCTCATCAAGAGATTGGATCTTTACGCAATGGGTATGCATGCCAGTAGCTGTCGATCTTTTAATTTATGGAAGACTGACTCCAATAAAAACAAATATATTTCTAAGTATCCATTTACCATAAATCCTAAAAATCTTCAGTATAGTGTAATTTATATGTCTACCTGAACACTTCTCTTCCCTTTAATATTTTCTGATTTGTTGGGCCACAGAAACTTTCATTGTGTTCATAGCCTTATTTTCAAAGGATAATGTAGTAATGTCTATAAAAACAGTAACCACTTATTAAATACCAAGTAAGAATCAGGTGTTAGGAAATGTATACCAACCAAAACCAATACTCAAACATCCCTCATGCCAATCCATGAGGTGTTTATAGACTAGGAGAGAGAATCAGAAATGTAATTACATTTAGCCAAAGTCACAGTTATTAGGAGGCAAAACTTCAAATAAGATGCTCATTCAACATAAGACAAAGTTAGAAGACAGCGAGTAAGTCAGCCTTTCTCTCTCTCATCTCCTTTCTCCAGCTGACTCTCTCTGGCCATTATAAGAAATTTATCTTCCATCTTCTTCTCCATGAAAAAAAGTATTAAATATATGTATATGTTGACTAACGAAAAAATGTTCTTATTTAAGAAGATTTTTCAACAAGGCGTGGACTTTACATGGAACACACATATAAATTAACGAGGTTAAAAGAAGACATCTCATACAACATTGTAAATCAACTATACTCCAATTTAAAAAGAGACATCTATTAACCAGCTAACCAGTCAACTTTACAGAGCGTCACAGATAACCCCAAGCAAAGGACTCTTCCACTTGATTTACTGAATTAGTATTTGTTACTCTTTGATTTTTGTACAAGTTAATTGTATGCTTTTTTAAAAGTTAAAGCCAAAAGTAACCATGTTTACTAAATTTAGTTGCGTTATATTTACACATGCCAAATGATTCCATTTACAGCATTTGTTAGACTATAACTAAACCATTAGAAAAGATCTTGTCAGTAAATAAAAATGTGCATTTCCATTTTAACTTGTTAATCACTCTTTAAGCAAAATCTAGAAGGGTTTAAGACTGAGAAAATTTTTGAAAAATTAGAGAAAAAGGAATGAAATGATTCAGTGGGTATTAGCAATATTCTGGATCCTCTCAGAAAATGGTAAGGATACCTCAAAATAAACTATACCACCATGACCCCAAAGAGAAAAAGCATAAATGTGAGTTAAAGGTCATCACTTCCCTGGGCAATAGAGGATTCAGTTTTTGCCTTTCTGGAGGATGTGACTGGAATGAGGTTTGCAGCAAATGTTACAGGTGAGCAGTGGGAAGGAGACCTGGATAACGAAAGAAGGAAAAAGTGTAGGGAAGCAGTCCATGGTAGCAGGCCTCTTAGGCGCCTACTGTTTTACTGAGCTGATGGTTTTGGCTACTCTCTCACTAAAGCCACTTTTCAGGATTGATTATGAAATTGGAATACTGAGAAGTGAGATAATATCACAGGAGGTGTCAGGTAGTCCTGAGATGCACCAGGCTTCCTTCCGGTCAAAGATCAGTCTTGCTTGCTGATTGCGATAAAAGCAGTGGGTCAGAGTTCCCGTCGTGGCTCAGTGGTTAATGAATCCGACGAGGAACCATGAGGTTGCTGGTTCGATCCCTGGCCTTGCTCAGTGGGTTAAGGATCCGGCGTTGCCATGAGCTGCGGTATAGGTTGCAGACGCGGATCCCGCATTGCTGTGGCTACAGCTCTGATTAGACCCCTAGCCTTGGAACCTCCATATGCCGCTAGTGCGGCCGTAGAAAAGGCAAAAAGACAAAAAAAAAAAAAAAAAGGTGGTGGGTGCCCTGAGCTTAGGTTTCTTTGTTGGTGGTGTACTCACTGCTCAGGCTGCCCCCCCTCAGGTTTATGTGCATAACCCTGAGGTATTCTGCCAGTCAGAACACCTACTTTGACTTCTGCCTTTTCTGTGAGTAACCCCTGGAGTCTTGTGACTTCTGTCAGCACACAGGGAACTGTAGTAGGCTCCATAGTTGTTTCAATTGGAGTTCTGCTGCTTTTAGCTCTCTTCCATACCACCAACCTTATTTTATCCAGACACAAAGCTTATTCAGTTAAGGAGACAGAAACACCAACAAGATGCTGTACTTTCCCTCTAGGCTGGTTTCCATGCAAAATTATAGAATTCAGGGTCTTTGCCCCCTGTGCTCTTGCCTCACTGCCTCACAACTTTCATTTTATTTATTGGCAATGAATACTGAATTTTCAGAATACCTGTTCATTAACATAGATTTTAATCTACCTTTCTCAGCTGTTTATGTGATGAAGGAAAACGTTTAGTAAAATAATATATTTCAAATGCTTTAGCTCTTTAAAAATGTGTATTTTTTAACCACCTTTCAAAAATACCTTGACAGAATATTCCACAGATATTTTCTTATTAACTATACTATGCTGTAGTACAATTCAGATCTAAAATTACAATCTGTTTCACATTAATATTACTGGACTCATAATTATTAGCATGGTGTGTAAATAGGGTACACATATTTTATTATTAAAAAACTACCAAGAAATTAAAAGAAAATTTCACTCCATTCTCCTAGACCCCCCACATCTCTCTGTTTCTCTCTCTCTCTCCCTTGCTTTCCATCTCTCCCTCATTCTCACTCTCTCTTTCTCACACTGGTTAAATATTTAATAATCATTTAAATTCAACAACAGTCTGCTTAGGTTGAAAATATTGAAATTAGTCATGTAAAAAATCGTTTTAAAGTCAAGCACTGGAAACACACATTTTGTGCACTTCATTTCGTTTTATAGTCTCTAAGAACTATTACAATTTTTAATAAACTTGTATCTGGGATTTGAAGCCAAATGCTTACACTCAAAAGGCAAGAATTTATTAACCAAAAGACACCCAAAGTGGCACTAAAATGTATTCCCCAGTGATAAGTTTTAAATGGGTTGTAAAAACTGCATTTTATTAATCTAGTCACAATTAAAGAACAACAGCTGTCCCACCTGTATTCCTAACTCCCACTTTTGTAATGATGATGATTTTTTCATTTATGACATTGCTGATAAACAAACATCTCATGGTCGAGTTCCAAAATCTTAGTTCCATCACTTTAATTGCAAAATGTTTTATTTGTCTCAAGCTTTAAATGTGTGATGTTAAATAAATTTAAATTAACAATGTTCTAGGAGTCACTGCTACTGTGCATTGGGTTAATGACCCAGCTCGTCTATGTGGTGGTGTTAGTTCAATACCTAGCCCTGGCCCACTGCAGTGGGTCAAGGATCCAGGGTTGCTGCAGCTCTGGCTCAAATTTGATCTCTGGTCCAGGAACTTCCATATGCTGTGAGTGCAGTCAAAAAAAAATTAATTAATTAATTAAATTAACAATGTTC
>PVHT021183693.1:30744117-30754350 GCA_004024745.2 Catagonus wagneri | reverse complement strand
CAGTGGTTAACGAATCTGACTAGGAACCATGAGGTTGCGGGTTCGATCCCTGCCCTTGCTCAGTGGGTTAACGATCCGGCGTTGCCGTGAGCTGTGGTGTAGGTTGCAGACGCGGCTCGGATCCTGCGTTGCTGTGGCTGCGGCGAAGGCCGGTGGCCACAGCTCCGATTAGACCCCTAGCCTGGGAACCTCCACATGCTGCAGGTGCGGCCATAAAATGACAAAAGGCAAAAAAAAAAAAAAAAAAATGTTCTGCACAGAATAAACAGGGACAATATTGTAAATCAACTGTAATGAAACAAGTTCTGTTTCTATATTTATGTCCATATTTATATGTATATGTATGTACACAGTATATCTACTTATATCTTCACATATAGTTATATAATGTATATGAATCATTTATCTTGCATTATTTCTCTCATTATGCAAAGTAAATTAGTTCTAACTTTTGCTGCTTAGAAATGTTTCATTAATAGTCATGTCAGTGTCTTTTTTAAAAATTAATAAATATATTGAGATCTACTTTTTAAAAATGGTAATAAGTATTGCTTTAAAGAATAATCATAAATTACTTTTAAAATGTTACTTAATAAACATTTACATCAAAATGGATCTTCTGGAATTGTCTATTTAAACTAAAATGAAAACTTCTTTGTCTTTCATAAAGCAAATTATTTCTGGATATTTTTAATAAGATTACTGTCAAATTCAGTCAGCTTTCCTGACAGGATGTATTAGCATACCACACCATTGTCTACATGTTGTGTTTCTTCAAACGTTTCGAATTCAGGATGATATTGTTGCTTCTTTTTTTAACCTCTCAACTATATATAGAGTTGAAATTAAAAGTTAAAAATAATAAAAATATTTAAGAAACTGCCAAGACATATAATGGTAATGGCTGCAAGCTAGTATTAAGAGGCAGACCTAGGTGATATCATGTTGGGAAGGTTTTGTTTGTCTCTTCACTTCCTTGGTTGCTAAGTCCTTCATTTATAAAATATAAGAAACAAGAATTCATAAATTATGTAGCCCATAGGCATTAAAGTTATACACATTTTTTTGAAATCAAGAAAATCATCCATTTTTAAAATCACAGTGTTAAAAAACTCATGGCTTAAAGAAAAAGAAAAAATGCATAGGGCTATCTGCAAACAGAATATATGCATTTTTTTCATGGCTGCACCCATGATATATGGAATGACACATGGAAGTTCCCAGTCCAGGGATCAGTTTGAGCCACAGCTGCAACCTACACTTCAGCTGTGGCAACACTGCATCCTTTAACCCACTGCTCTAGGGATTGAATCCATCTGCAGTGACCTAAGCCACTGAAGTCAGATTCTCAACCTACTCTGCAATGGTGGAAACACAATATCTACATTTTTGACCTTTGTATTTCCAACACAAGAAGTATAAAGAAACAGAGGATTTTTCAAGAGAAAATTGATGCATGTCATGGCATATTAGTATTATTTAGTAGTCACTGGTATGAGAATAATAGAAGACCTAATTTCTAAAGCAACCTAGATATTTTAAAATATATGTTTAGATATTTTTATAGAGCTTTTTTTAAGTGAAGTACATTTGGTTACATTAAATGGAATATGATGAATATAAGCCACTTTTATTAATGACTCATGTCATCTTCTTGTGGGACACTCTATATAGTTATCAGAGTCTTCTCAGGTCTACATGGTTTTTTTCTTATAAACAGAATGACTTCAAGAACAACTAGAAGGATTTATTTTTAAGGAAGGAAGAAAGAAGGAAGGAAGGGAAAAAGGAAGGAAGGAAATAGGCAAGATGGGAGGAAGGGAAGAATGATTTTTTTTTCAATTGTTTTCCTTCCTAACTCTCTTTCCTGCTCTGCTCTTACTGAATCTTACTACTATAATGCTCTGACTTACTTAGATATTGTAGCCTAAATGAGTATAACTTATTTTCTTCTATTTGTGCTCACTGCAGGGTCCTCCAAGTCCTGTGATTGAAAGACTACTACTTTCCCATGGGCTTTTGGAAGAGATAGACTTGGATTTAGAGAGGGGATCTAATCTGGATTCTGAAATTCACCATCCTGGGAACTTTAGTTGCTTAACCTCTTTGGACCTCAGTTTCTTTATCTTGTTAAGCAGAGATTATAATATCAATCTCCAAGGGCAAAAAATGAACATTCAATAAAGTTAGGTGATTTTCCTCTATTTTTCAGAAGATGGTTTCTCATCCTAGATCTTCTATTAAGTACTCAGCACTATTTCACCTCTCTAATTCTCTGTGATTCTCTGGCTCTGTGACAACAAAATAATGAGAGTATGGAATCTTTGGGTCTAAGTTTCTATGACTTCATTTTGAATTGCACAAAGCAGAGCCTTAGCTTATTTTGTTTAGTAAATAACCTCAAAGAAATGAATAGCAGAATATCTTGAATCAGGGTGAATAATATAAATCAAAAAACTTTAAAATTGTAAACATTTAAACAGTATGTGATCCCAAATCCAGGTAGGCAATGAGATTGATAACCCCTCATAACAGAATGCTTCATTGCAAAATTTTTCAATGACATATAGCTAAAGAAGGAGATTTCTTATTAAAAAAAAGTATTACTTGAATTGTATGCTTGTAACTGGATAACTTTGTTGTATAATAGAAATTATCACAACGTTGTAAATCAACTATACTTCAATAAAACTCTAAAAAATAAAAAAGCAAATAAACTGAATTGCATGCATATCAATGGATCTTAGAGGAAAAATATATTCTAAGATTTATAAATTTCTAAAGAAATGCTTACTACATACTTAATAATCCATAAGGAAGTCATGAGCATTTGGAACCAGTTGGAAGGAGCAGTTTACTAACAACACATGAAATAATAGTTCATGAAAATGTAATTACTGAATTAAGGATACATTTCAGAACTGTGGGAAAGAACCTCAGTCACTATTTATCATGGGTCTCTGAAAAAGACCTATTTTTCCTACTAAATAGAAAGATTAAATGGTTGATTTTTTCCTAGCCTTCTAATTAAGACAGGTTTTCTTACAAATGGAAGGTACTTTAAAACTGTGTATATCACTAGATGTGAACAAAAAGACGAGAGCGTCATTTCTCCTTCTCTCCTGCTGTCCACAGCATTATTTTCACACTCCAGCAGATGAACTGAAAGTCTCTTGTGCATCAATACCAATATCAACCTTTTCAAATTAATTACTTCCTTCAGTCTCAGCTTTATAATGAGTCTCTGTGGGAATTGGCACTATTAAAAAAGAAAAAATTGAGTCACCAGCAAGATGGGGGAAAATGCTGCTCTAAGGCCTGTACTCTTTCCCCCTCTTCTCCCATTAAACACTTCAGATTAGTATTCAGGAAGAAGGATCTCACTTCTAAGGATGATCTCTATTTTAAACAGATTAGGTTCTCAGACCACTGAGGAAGAAAAGTCATTTTCAACTCCTATGTTACAAAACTGAATGTACCATAAAGTCTTCTCTGTTTTTACATAAGACGAAATCTTTAAAAGAAAAAATTCTAAAATCTTACACTCATTTTCTTTATTTGTGTCTTAGGGAATGTGAATAGGAATGTGAATAGGTCACAAATATATAAATCTATCAGCATTTCTTCTTCAACAATTCAGAAAAGGAGCTGTCTTCTGGAGCAAAGTTTTCAATAACAATTTTATTCTGTGCTTTGATAATACATTATTAACAAAGTGATTCTCAGATTTAGCTGCACATCAAAATAATACCTGCACACTTTATGTAGAAATATAAAATATACAAAATAAATTTAAAAATTATATATAAAATAAGTAACAGAAGACATATATCAATATCCTAGCTACATTCTTAGAATTTGATTAGATGGTCTTGGGCCAGGAACTTATTTTTCTCCTTAGATAAACATTAGCCTGATATCTTCTTTTTTAATCAACAAGGCAGAGAAGCACTGTATTAACATAATACCCATTATTAAGAGGCAATAAAAATGCATACACCTATACTGTGGTTTAATTTCTATATGTTTATATTATAGTTTCTAGAAATATAACACAAATGAGGAGTTCTCATTTACTGATACAGATGGTATTAACATTAGAAACAAATCTGACTAGTGACCATGAGGATGCAGGTTCAATCTCCGGCCTTGCTAATGGGTTAGGGATCCGTTGTTGCCCTGAGCTGCGGTATAGGTCACAGATGCGGCTCGGATCTGGTGTTGAATTCAGGCCGGTGGCTGAAACTCCGGTTTGATCCCTACTCTGGGAACCTCCATGTGCCGCGGGTACAACCGTAAAAAGACACACTAAAGAAAGAAGGAAGGAAGGAAGGAGAGAGAGAGAAGGAGGGAAAGAAAGAAATGAGGGAAGGAAGGAAGGAAGGAAAGAAAAGGAAAGAAAGACCGACCAGTTTTGCTATATCACCACGTTGGGAACCTTGTTTGAAAGATTCATTACTTAAAATGTGTGAGTCTAGCCCCCTGAAGGAGGAAACAAACAAGCAAAACAAACAAATTCAATGAACAGTAGATGTGATGATAGTCTGCTTTAGATATCTGCTCATCCATTCACCACCCTTAATTGATTGATCTGGCTAATTAAATAGTTATTTCTTTCTAGCTCACCTGTCTCTAGGTCATCTTCCGAGAGATATGTTTTCCATCAGAGAAGTTGACCTTTACAAATAGAAAAACACTGTTTATTTGTTAAGGATATTCCATATGATGAGACAAAAAAATAAAATAAATGAGGAAATAAGGGCAAAAGGAAGATAAAGATGGAAAAAGTCAAATGCTAGGACTAAGACTGGTAGACAAAATATTTGGAGAAAGACACATGTCAGTGAGAGGAAAATTAAAAATTGACTTAGTATTGTAGCAATCAAAGGAAAGAAAGAAACATAATAAATTATGCAATTCATATTCTCCAAAGAAAGAAAACAGACCCGTTGCCTAGGAAAATCTCAGAGCTTCCTAGAACAGAAGCAGAGAAATACCTTCCATGGACACTGGCATAAGGTAAGCCTTATCTATAACTATAATTCCACTGTCTCTCAACCCCAGACCCTAAATAAGTATAGGAACATGTTTTATTAGTCTCTTTTTTATAATACCTACTAACACAGCCATCAGAAAATAATTGGGGAGGAGTCAAAACAATACAATGCAAGAATTGTTTTTCTAAGCATATAGCTTAATCCTGAATTACACACAGCATTTCTTGAAACTAGGATTTTGCTGATTATTGAGTGTAAATGATAGATTTAATATGTTCCACTGTCAGCCAGACTAAGAATAGGAAATCATTCCTTAATGAAATTTGAGAATGACTACCCATACTTAAATCTCAAGCTTCTCAACTTCAGCACAAGGATAAGTTAAGAAAACATGGGAGGACATCACCAGCATTTTATTAAAGAAAGAATGCTGGGGTTGTTCCATAAATGGGTAAGTAGTACTAATAATTGTAATCTGGTTGGAAAACATTTAAAGCACATATAATTAGTAAATATATAAATTAATGTCAACATTGCACTCATATAACTTCTGACTTTGAGCAATATAATTTCCCATGAATCCTTTAAACTGGCTGCAAAATGCATACCTCAGTACCTAGAAGAATTGAATTGCCACAAATACTTCACTGTTTTAATTCAGCGCAACACTGAAGAACAATTTCTAAAATTATTTGGTTTGGGGATAGGTTTGTCTTAAATCATTCTTCTGGGACAGCAATCAGAGAGCAGAGTCAATTGACTAATAAGAGCCAACTTTGGCTTTTGAGCTTAAAAATTGAACAGTGTAAAAGCAAACACTTATCTTTCTCTCTTATGTGGAATGCTGTTGGGTTAGAGATAGTGGTCAACATAGTGGAGAACATATGGGTAGGATTCATTTGAAAGTATTATTATAACATCATGATATATTAAGAAGACAGACAAGATATAACCTTGTTTATCCAATTAGAAATCATTAAATAATTCATCAAGAGCAAATTCTGACTAATTCAGGTTCTCAAAATAGTTTTAAGGTTATACTGAGAATCAATAACTCATATAACCTAGCTAACAATGAATTTATGTCTGGAGGCAAGGGTAAGAAAACAGTCAATCAAATAGGCACAAAACTCTGATGTTTTTTCCAAAACATTCTACACACTGTGAGAGAATATAGTAATATAGCTACTTCATGCAGAATATTGGCCTGATTAGCCCAGACTTCTCATTTACTAAGAAAGAAAGAAATATACAGTCTGGGAAGAAAATCTAGTAAGCTAAATAGTCCAAACCTGGGGAGAATCAAGGTTTGTCATTGAAAATGTAATGGATTATAGTCTAATCCTAATCAGAAATAAGCATACTTTGAAAGTTTCTACTTAGTGGGTAAATAAATGGGAAAGACTAGAGCCAAGTATTAGAAATATTCTTGCACTTTCCTGGAAGCAGAGCAACTAGGTATTTCACTTAATTGGCTATAATATATGAGACAGCATATATGGAAAGCATAAGTCTAATGTTCCAGAATTAGTAAATTTGGGTTCCTCATAAGAACTTTTACCTGCTTGCATGAGGTAAACAAAAAAAATGATAAATTTTGTATATAATTTTATATAAACTCACTCAAGTGACCATTTTGATATCTGGCTTCCAATTTTGCCTCAACAATCCAGTGCCAGGTTTGCCACTGACTGGACGAAGCTGAATCATCAAGGTGCCTTGGGGAATGCTATATGGCAAAGAATTTTAATGAGTATCATTTTGCTTCTGGAAGATTAGTATTTGAATTTGAAATTGGAGCTGTTGCAGTGAGTTTCCCCTAGGAAGAAAACATGGAAACAGAGCCATAGGAACTTCAGATGAATGGAGCCAGAACTCATTATAAATCACATCTGAAGATCATCCTAGCCCTACCAGTATAGTTTTCAGTGATGTCACTGCATTTGTTACTTATTGCTATTTAATGAATTACTGCAAACAGCAGCTTAAAACAACACCCATTTATTAGCTCACAGTTTGGTGTTTCAGAATTTAGCACAGACATAACGCTCAAGATGTTATAAAGTTAAATTGACGTTCTGCGCAGGCTGAGTCATTCCTTGAAAATTCTATGGAAAAAATCCATTTAATTAACAACAAATTCATTGTTGTTGGCATGACTTGGCCTCTTATGGTTGTAGGACTAAGGTCCTTAGGATCCTAGCTTACTGACAACGAGGAAGTGCTCTCAGCTCCTAGAGGCTGCCTGCATTCTTTGACACATGGCTCCCTCTTTTTTTTTTTTTTTTTTTTTTTAAGGCAATTGTGCTTCAAGCTGGTCCTATGTCTCCAATCTCCGATTTCCTCAACCAATCAGAAGAACATTTCTAATTTTAAAAGTCCTATTTTACTAATTCAGAATCATCCAGATATCTCTCTATCATAAGATCAACTGGTTTGACACCTTAGTTATTTATATTCCCCAAATTCCTTCATAGCAGTACCTAGGTTCATGTTCGACTGAATAACGGGGAGGGAGTATATACCAAAGACTGGAAATCTTGGGATATTTTCATAGAAATCCACCTACCACATAAGTCAGTACATTCTCTTTGCTATTTATGACAGTTTGAATCACAGTTTCTGTTATTTATAAGCAAAAACCATCATAGCTGATATACTCTTTGAAAAACAGGGCATGTATATTGAGGTTAATCATATTCAATTTGTAAGAATATTGATTCATCATGAAAAAAAATTCTCAGGATACAAGCCTCATAAATTTGATAAACAATAGTGGTCAATCAATCTTAACATCTCCCAGTTTCACATCTAGCTACTGTAAAGTTCCAGACGGTAAATATGCTTATTAACATCTGGGACTCTTCGCAAGCTTACCAGAATAGTCAAAATATTAGGACTTCTACTTACAGTTTCTTACCTGGCCCCAGTCTAGAAAAGGAGTCTTGATTTCTGTCTGATAAATTAGATTTATGATAGATGGTGTGTAGAAACTACAATCTAGCCATCTTCCTTATATTCTGCTTTTGTCCTTATTTTGACTGCCAGAAAGTTTACAACCAGATTCTACCATCAACTCTAACAAATATGTATGACCTTGGAATGGCAAATTTGAATTTTTCTTTTATCTTGTCTTTACTTTTTTGCTCTACTGATACCGCTTATTCTTGATTCTCTGTCCAAGGTATCTCAAATCCTGTGGCAAATGAGGGTGAATTTTTAAAAAAAATGAATAAATCAATTTCATACCTCAAGCATAAACAAGCTTTTACCTGTATTACAAATGCCTGAATTTTGTTTGGGGAACATTTTGAGCCAAAAAGCTTGAGGAATACATAGGTCTTCTCTACTACAATAAAAAAAAAAGTCCAAAACTATCAGATTCAAACAATTTGCTATTTAAAGAAAATAATATCATTCCTATGCAAAACAAAACGAATCTATTAGATATGAAATAACAAATACGAAGAATTTCTTTTCCACTTCAGCATGTTTTTAGGATGCCTCCTTTAAAGTTCAAATTTTGAATCCTTTAAATTCATAGTCCTAAACACAAGAAAATTGCATATGATGCTATTAACTCAGGGAAATCTGAAAAGTTCATTTTTAAAAAGGATTCATATATAGAGTAAGTCAAACCCTGTTTCTCTTGAACAACACAGATATATTTGAAGAATGAACCAATCAGATTTAGAGATTTAAATCTAGCACATCATGCATGAAATTTTGGTTTGAAAGATGGAATTGGTGAATATTTTTAGTTTCCCAGTGAATCAAGTATGTAAACTTCAAAGAAAAAATATATTGACAAGTAATAAGTGGTATGGGCAGCAACGGTTTAAATAATATTCTGTATGGCCTAGGGCAGTTTCCCAATGGAAAATGGCTTTACTTTGCTAAATGAGTCAAATTTCCACTTTTGTTTCTTCTCTTTATTATAGTCATAGCTTCCTACAGACAAAAAATGGGGAGGTGGAGAGGTGGTAGAAGAGACAAGAAATAAAATAGGTCACACTATAAAAATTACTTGTAGTCTCTGAATTATCTATATATTGAAAAGGTATAGATTGTTTGTAAATTGCCTATGGGATAATTTTAAGTTCTTAGAAGGTTTAAGCTAGAGAATTTTTATACTGACAGTGAAAGGAAGTGATACAATGGAATACAGATAACTGTATCAAAGTGATTAGCTAACTACATTACAGAATACTGCTAACACCTCACTTTCATTTAAATACACACATATATTTTTATTATATAATAAATATACATATATTCATATTCTCCTATCAGATAGATATATGACTTCCAAATATTTTCTCCCATTCAGCAAACTATCTTCTTACATTCATGATAGTGTCTTTTATAGGACAAAATATTTAATTTTTATATCATCCAATTTTTTTTGTTGTTTGTGCTTTTTCTATTATATCTAAAAAGTAATGGCAGAATTCAAAGTCATAAAAAGTTACTGATGTTTCCTTCTAAGTGTCTTATAGTTTTAACTCTTAAATTTAGGCCAACATCCATTTTGAGTTACTTTCATGAGGTAAGGATCAAAATTCACTCTTCTCCATATAGATATCCAGTTGTCTCAGCACCGTTTGTTGAAAAAATTATTCTTCCCTTATTTTTTTAAATATTTTTATCAAATATCAGCTAACCATAAATATGAAGGTTTATAACATTATTTTTATTTGCTATGAGTTTTTATTAACTGGTCTTTTACTGATACTAATTATTCTCAAATAACAAGTACTTTCTTTGGCTAAATTTTAAACTTTAATGAATTTACTTGTTGAACAAGTAGGACTCAGAAATGAGAGTTAAGCAGGAATTAGGAAGAAGAGTATTGCAATGGAAAGAACACCAAATTAGGAATCTTGAGACTTGCATAACTAGATCTGTTCATCAATAGTTTTATACAAAAATTCACTGGGAAATTCAGCCTTTCAAACTAAGTCACATAGCCACCTCTCACCTTATTCAACACTGCGACAATTTAATGGACATAGAACAGGAATATTAAAAGGAATTCGGAGTTCCCGTCGTGGCGCAGTGGTTAACGAATCCGACTAGGAACCATGAGGTTGCGGGTTCGATCCCTGCCCTTGCTCAGTGGGTTAACGATCCGGCGTTGCCGTGAGCTGTGGTGTAGGTTGCAGACGCGGCTCGGATCCTGCGTTGCTGTGGCTGCGGCGCAGGCCTGTGGCCACAGCTCCGATTAGACCCCTAG